>OU343222.1:346187548-346277181 GCA_910596185.1 Chrysanthemum makinoi
AGAAGGCTTTAGTCTCTTGTTTCTATGACCATTCATCTTTTCATACAACGAGCTTAGGAGTTTCCCAAGTTTTGGGATATGATTACAAGCATAATTAAGGATTCCTAAGAATAATCTTAACCCCTTCTTTGTCTTTAATTCTTCTTCATTGATGTTCACAATCTTCTTTATGATGTGTGGTTGCATCTTTATAGTTCCTTCTCCTATGACTGCTCCCAAGAGATCTATTTTTGGGACTAATATCTTCTTTTTTGTTGGAGATAAGACTAAACCATTATCTTCACATATTTTCAGCATCATCTCCAAATGCCTTGCATGCTCCTTTTCATTCTTTGAGAAAACTAGTATATCATCAATATACACTGCGATGAATGATTCTGTTCCCTTGAAGCATTTATCCGGAATATTGTTGGGGCGTTCTTCAAGCCGAATGGCATAACAAGCCATTCATAAAGTCCTCCCAGGACTAATAATGCAGTACATGGGATTGATTCTTCATCCATGGCAACTTGAAGGAATCCTGATTTGAGATCGAACTTTGAGAATAATTTCGCACCTCCTATTCTTTTGATGATAGTATTTATGCCTGGTAGGGAGTATTGATCCTTGTATGTGTTATCATTCAGGGATTTGTAATTGAAAACCATCATTTCTTTTCCTTTAATTTCCTTTCCCGTCACATGATCAATTGTTGTTCCTGAATTTACGATTATTGCCGTTGTTTGGTGTTTGCTTTTGCTTGGACGAATAACACCAATTTTAAGAAGACTATCAACATGCTTTCTGAATGAATCTTCCATTGCTTAAATGGCCGGTCTTCAATTGCAATATCTGTATAGATGATGTCCAGTTTACAAAGTTTGCCATTCTTCTTCCAATGCTTTAAAGGTTCTTCTCCGATGTATCCTTGATGTTTGAGTCTATCAATGGTAGGTTTGAATTGTTCTAGGAATGCCCTATTTTCTTATTGATTGAAATAAATAGATTCATTTATTTCAAAGAATTCGTTTTCACTGACTTCTAGCTCAATAATGGCAATCTCAACGATTTCATTTTGATATGAAGTTTTGATCTTGATAACCTTTTTATAAATGGTTATCTCATCACTTTCTATACGGATTCCTCCTTTCATAGTCCTTATGAAGTTGGTTCCTATCAGCATTTCAATACCATTGTTGTCGTTCATATCGAATGCGTATATACGAGGATTTTTTTTCTTTCAATGAGGAAATAGCCCTACTTCAGTATGTGAGTAGCTTGCTAACTTGAATTTAAGCCATTAAAGAAAACGATTTGAGTTAAGGGCTCAAGTGCTTCTTCTGGGATAACCTTCTTGTTTATGCAACATGTTGATAGTCCTATGTCTATTATTGCAGTGGTTTCAAATGTGGGGCAATTAGGAATATTGATACGCGTACAACGCGCGTTCGGGGTCAAAGGAACTTCCTTTCCGTCGAGCAAGTTTTTCAACACCCTAGGTAGTGAACCTAATCGTTGTAGTGTAGTATTAGGGTAAGCCTCGGGAATTGATATTGTTCTATAGGGGAATAGGAATGCTAGGGAGAAATTACTACGCTAAGGTTGGGGTTGAGGAAGATTGTTTTTTATCTTTTTTATATTTTTTTAGAAAATGGAAAGGTACGAATCTCGGGGTATTGGATTTGGGGGGTTGGTATTTCTACCGATTACTCTACTATTCTAATTATCTAATTATCTAAGCTAAGGTGAGTGTAGTCTATGTCTATTGTTGTGTGCTCTTATGATGATTTAAAGATGTGTTTACTTAGATGCTATTACTCCCTAGTTATCTCCTATTGATGGTTGAATTGTCACGTCCTTATTCTTAATGCGTTGTGTCTTCTAAGGTCGTAAGGTATACGTTTTTCCCTAGCTCTTCGAGACTACCTTAAGGTTATTGCCTACGAAATCTGTAGGATTCATAAACTAACTCTAAGGTTATCTTTGAATGTTTAGACTACAATAACTCTAAGTGATTATAAACTAATGTTCACAAAGATTACTCAAGCATTAAAAACACAACGAATGACCTATCGCAATACTAGGTCAATCACAATTAAGATAAGAGACAACCAATCAATATTCAATACCAAGGTTCCATGGATCTAAGCAAACACACAAGTAAATTAGCCGGACATGGAAAACATGCAAGCATACACACAAACAATTGAAGACATAATTGAATTAATGAAGTAAATCACTTATCTTGTTGTAAAATAGGGTATGGAACCCTAAGATACTGCCCAAGACAGCCTATGTTCGGTTTAGGTTTTACTCCACAAAACTACCTCTCTAAAATACTGAAAATTCGAATTCTATATATAGAGTTACAATATGTGACGGCGTCACTCTTTAATTTTGACGCCGTCGGGTCGCCGCCATTAGGTTTTCGTCTTGGCCACGTCAACTCTGTGACGACGTCACCTTATGCTTGTGATGCCGTCGGCCTCAACCTCTGATGCCGTCGGGATCCAAATCTAGGTCGTCTGAGTTGTGACGCCCTACTCTTTTAAACCTGATGCCGTCACTTGTAAAATAGTAATTTGCTCTCTGAGTCGTCTCAAGGTGTGTCTCGACGGCGTCGCTATTAGGCTATGATACCGTCCCCTTTAGTTCCAGCAGCTTGAGTGTCTTGATTCTTGACTTTGGCCATTTTCTTCATATATTTGCACATTTTCGTCCGAATAAGTGTCATTTAAGCAATTTTCCTTCAAGAGACCTAAAAAGTGAAAATGAACGAAATTAAGTAGTAACGGATACAAAAGTGATCAATTAAGGGCTTAAATGACCCCTCAAAAGTGTACCTTTTAAATCCTTATCAAATATACCTACACTTGGTATCTGCTTGTCCTCAAGCAAATGTGCTTTTAGCCAATTAATTTATAAGTTAGGGGTCATAAAACATTAGTTTAGAACAATTCACAACACGTATAAGCCCCATGAAAATTCATAACAAGCACAGAAATTACATACTAGCACCTCACAAGTGGTGTTTGGATACTCTCATCTCTCGGGTGTATATGAAATATATCAAGTTGGAAATGGAAGATAAACACTCATTAACCGGTCCTAGTATATAGATTACCATAGGCTTGAGACTAGATCAAACCTCCATCGCTTTGGCGTAAGCACCTAGGAAAAACTATCCAAGAGGTCTTTTAAAGGGTTGTAATGTTAGGCTTACGGTAGGGAAACAAAGGGTTCGGTGGGATAGGCGATTTAGTGGTGGCAAGTCAAAAATATTTATGTTACAAGCATGAGAAGAATGGCGTTACTAAGCCAAGACTCGACACTCTAAACTCTAGATAACTTTGAAATAAACAAACATAAATTTAAAGATAGATGTAAGATGGTAGCCCGTCTTTTTTTTTTTTTTTTTTTTTTTTTACCCTATTTTTTTTCTTTTCTCTTTTTTTTCTATTTTTCGATTTTTTTTACATACACTTTTACTCTACCATCCTCTACGATAACTGATGAGTGTCTAAATACTCATCATTTTTGTACAATCTAGACTGCAAAAACATCTGAAAACACTCAGAAATGCATCAAAATGATGAAAATATCACAAATAAGTGTTTTATGTGTTTTAAATGCAAAAATACCTAAATCAGATGAAAAAGCGTTACCAAGTTTGCATAATTGGCAGTTTTAGTCCCCGAGTTTCAAAGTTGTCAAATCTAGTCCACTGGTAATTCAAAAACTTGTAAAATGTCATTTAAGGTCCATGGGATTCAAAAGTTGTCAAAATAAACCCTTTAAAGTTTAAAATTTACAAAATGACAACTTTAGTCCCTGAACTTTGAAAAATGTCAAATATAGTCCTTGGTGAATTTTAAAAATGGAAATTTATCAAAAATAAGCCTTGTACTATTAATAAATGGCAAAATTGGCCCTTATGATAAACTTTTGGAAAATTTACATATTTGGTCCCTTAAGTTTCATAAATAACACAAAAGGTCCTTGGAAATTTTAAATGGAAAATAAATACATGTATGGTCCTTGGTTTATTATATTTGGCAGGTTTGATCCTTGAAAATACTTTGGAAACTTGTCAAAGCCAGTACCTACACTTTCAGAAAATTACATGAATGGTCCTTGTGATAACATAACCAAACGGACCCTTTTATTACTAAACACCCAACCCAAAATACATAACCCAGTTTACCCAAGCCCAGTCCAAGCCCAAACCCAGTTTTTAAAATAACGCCTCCACTGTTTCTCCTTCTCCCCACCACGCAAACCCATACCCGGTGGTTTCACCACCACTTTCCACCTCACCTTATCCCCCTGTATGCCTACCACCCTCCCTCCACACTAGTCCAAGGAACAAATAACACACCTTCTCTGCCACACGCTATCAAATCTTGTTATTTCCAACTTGGCGCCAAAAAGTGAAAATCAAAGGCTGTGATCATTTTGACCTATCCAATGGTGCAAAATGATCAGAGGAGAGAGGGGAAACTTTTGGATGTCCATAAAAGGGAAAAGAAGCAAGGAAGAAAAGTATGTAGAGTAGTTTTAGTTTTTACATGTCGTAGGTAGTTTATATTTAATTTCCAGTGTTTATTTAAGCTTTCAAGTTTTGTATTAAGTAATCTCAGAGTGTTATAAACCTATTTCAATAATCAATTTCAAGTTTTCTTTTCATTTCGGTTTATGTAAAATTTCAAGATCAAGAAAATTTCATGTTAAGTTGAATGTTGTTATAATTTGTTGTTAAGTATTCAAAAGCTCATATAAGCTCTTATAAAAGCTTTTCTAAGCTTTAGTATCCTTAAAACTAAGTTTAGATTCAAAATAGAAAAATTCACAAAAATCAAGAAAAAATAGTGAGAAAATAAAAATCCAGTGAAAATGAAGATTAAAGACTAAAGCAAGGTTGAATTTGGATTTCTTTTGGGTTTAGAGCTTTGTGGAAAGCTATAGGAAGTGGAATTGATCCTCAGTTCTCATTTTTGTGCATAAACACAAATTGTAAGCATTTCTTAAAAATTTGCAATATTAATTATAAGTGTTATAATCCTGTTAATCCCAGCTTAAATATGTTTAAACATAGTTAATATTAGTTAATTAATAGCTTGCTTGGTTTAAAAACTTATTTAAGTGTTTATAGCTTTAAGACAGTCCTCATAAAGAAGTGTTTGGATCTGTATATTAATCTGTGTTAGAAGCTTGTTGTGTTGTTCATTGTTGTTGTTCTGAGTCACTTAGGTTCCTAATAGTCAAAATAAACCATATAAACTAGTCCTCATTAGTTAAAAAGTCAAAATCATCTTAATCTTACCATTAATAGTTAACTGTTAAAGTTCTAGATTGCTAATCTCATCAAATTAGCTTAAAACTTGATACTATAGCTTAATTTCATCTTAATATAGCTTAATATAACATATACAATCACTAGAATCAATCCTAAGTTCATAAAAGTCAACATAGTTCATAATTTAAAAAGTCAAATTTTTCTAAATTCAGTTTTTGAATAAACTTTAGAATTTAAGTGTGTGTTATTTACTAAGATTTAGCCTTTGAGCTTTTGGGATATCATAGTTTAGTTGCTTAACTAAATTAGAAAAATATAAGTTTACTTTTAACTAGCTTATGCTTGCTTATTCTTAGCTTTCTTTTAAGACCCTTTTTCAAAGAGTGCCACGTGCACGCGTTGTGGTACCCCATTTCACAAGCTCTTAGAGAGCTTATTAATGGCCTCTAGCTTATGTGTTTTAGCTTTTTGAGAAGCTCATCTAGCTGACTCAAGGCTCCAAGTTTTATTTTTCCATTTGTAGCTTATTTGATAAGGCTGCAATAGCTTTTTATATTTGTCCATTTCATCTAGTCCTTGAGCATTCAGGTGTTTTTCAGCTTTTAATAAGCTCACCAAAAGCTCTCTAGTGGACCCCACTGTTAAAGCTTTAGCTTTTTGGATAGCTTATCTGGTCATCTTGCTAATCCAAGTGTTTGTTTTAAGTTTCTAGCTTATTTAAGTGCTTAAAAATAAGTTAGAAGGTGCCTAGTGATTCATTAAAGTGTACTGTTTAATCAGTTATATTAGTGCTTATTTTAGCTTATTTGGTGCTTAATTCTAAGTTCTTTTGCTTATTCAGTTGTAATAATAGCTTATTATCCTTTGACTAGCTTATTTTCAGTTTAGCTTTTGCTTATTCATTAGCTTAATAACCATTTAGCTAACACTTGTGCTTATTTTCCATTTTCTTATTCCTTTGTTGAGATAAATAAGCTATTTCTGAGCTTATCAGTGCTTTTTGTAAAAGTGGTAGTTGTAAAATTGCTTATTTTCTTATGCTTAATAAGTTTGTAAAAGAAAATCGAAAAAAAATGTTTAGCAAAAGGTGGGGAGGCGGTTCGAACACAGGAGACCCTCCCCCTTTGAGAGTGATAGTGTGTACCTGGCCAGTTGCCCTTGGGTCTTGACTGGGTTATATCACGCACAATTTATACATAAGTCTTCCTTGTTCATTAAGCTTATCTGAACATATTAGCTTATTTCTAGCTTATTAAAATTAGCTTTTTCATGTTTTGTATTTTTCTTAACATTGTATTAGTATAAAGTATTTTGTAAAAAAGTTTCAGATTTTTCTCAATAGTTTTAGTATTTTTAAATATTTAATTAATGTAAAATCTTATTTAATTCATAATAAAAATATAAAAGTCTAAAAAATATAAATCTTTTTTCTAAAATTTTCTTTTGTCATATAGTACGTAATAAAATTGTTTTTACACTTGTAGGACTTTTATTTCATAAATTTTACGTTTTTGCTTGCGCACTCGCGTAATTTTTATACTTAACGTACGTTTTCATTTTAAATCAAGTTTTTAGATAATTTAAGTTTACATTTTAGTTAAAATAGTTTATTTAAGTTATTTTATTTTATAAAATCACAAAAACATCATTGTAAAAATAGTGATAGCGTTTATTTAATATATTTTAACTTTTTAATTTCCTTTAATTTGCATTTAAGCCTCTGTAATTTACAAATCTTTTCTTTAGGTATAATTATTCATTAAAAACCTTACTAATCACTATCCTTAGTGATTATTCGACATCTGAAGTTGTTTAACACCAATTCATCCTCCGTGGGACTTAACGACCCAGGAATCCACTATATTCCTCTAATCTAAATTGCATTTGGTGTTTGAACTGTTTAGAGTTTCTTACGGTTAGCCATTCACAAGTGGCTCGCTTGTGTGAGATAACTTGACGGTTCGGGACCAATCAAATTTTGGCGCCATTGCTTGGGAGGCTAAGCGTGTTTTAAGCATTTCGGACCCGTACTTGCACATATACCACCGTTTGTAAAAAGTTTTTTTTGTTAAGTTATTAGAAAATCCAAAAAGTTCATTAACACTTTTCCTAAAGTGTTAACAACACCAAAAATATTTTCATTCTTTGTTTTTATATAATGTTTTTCAAAAATGCCAAAAATATTCATCTTTATCCTCTTACCCTTTTTGATTCTTTATTCCTTTACCCTCTATCCATTTGATTCTAACTTTTTCTATTCTTATGGAATCTCGACTACGACCGAGTTCGGAACGAAGTTGAAAAACTTCATACTTTATCACAAAAGTCAAGAATTCGTGTTGTTCGTAATGATCCAGTAATTCTGCGTAGGGAAATGGGCGAGAAACCGGGGTGACAAAGGACCCGGTACTTTCCTCGATAATGGAGGTGCTAAATACGTCCAACCTACGGTTATCCAAAGATCTAACCCCTCGATTGCTCCTAAGCCGCCTAAAATTGATCCTACACTTTCACGATTTACGGTTAAAAGCAAACATGCAAAATTTAGACCGGTGACTAGCAAGAATGACTTGCCTAATCTTCACGTTTCTCAAGAACGGAACACCCGAGACCATAATGGAAGTGGTGGAAATTGCTAGCTCTCCGAGCACACCACTTGTCCCACCTCCGGATTTTTCAAAATGTTCTTCGAGACTTAATAGTCATTCGGATCACCATGTTGATTTTGTTGATTCTTTAAATGAACCAATTCCTTCTCATAACTCTCAAATAGAATCGTTTATTCCTTGTGTCGGTTGTGGTGAGCCTCTTTTTGGTTCACCCGGTCGCTGTTGCGTGGTACAGTGTGGTAATGATATTCATAACGGGAGTTGTTTGTTTTGTGGTTCGAGGAATTCATTTGATTATGATCCTAATCCGAACTCATTTAACGACTCCTCAAATTTTTCCAATTACCCACCACAGCCCGACTTATCATCATATGATCAACATCACTGTCTGTGAATTTTGTGGAGGTCCTCACCAAGGATTTGAGTGTCAATTGGAAACACGGTTGTCTTTGACGCAGTTTTCGGTGATGCTCGAACTTTGGTTATGACCAATATCCATATGATTCACCAATCCAGGCTCAACAGTTTCTTGTTGTGTGAGAACTAATGGAGGTCCCCATTGCAGCTCGATTGTCAAATAGGAATCCATTTCCTTGTAACAATTACGACTATCCATATCACGACCAACCTCCATAGTGCCAAATGACTCAAACTCCTCAGCAAACCCAACAAGACACTTATCTAGAGCTTCGAGTCAGTGAAAGAACTGAGGAGTTGAGTAAAACAGCATTTCATAATGTTCCCAGTTTTTCTTGTGTATATTGTGGGGGTCCTCATGATGATTATCAATGTCAACCTTCCGGTTTTGACAAATCTCTACTCCCACAATGTCCCGTCATTCAAAATTCACATGAGAAATCCATGGAAGAATTGCTATGCTGAAGAGCGAGGTTGCTAAAATAAATTCCCAAATTGCCTTTGAAAAATCTATTAGGGAATCAATTGCAAAAGAAAAAGCAGCCAGATCTAGCACTCAATTTCGTTTATTCCGATGACGTGATGATGAGGATGCACTTGGTATCCTACAATTTTATAAAGATTCATCAAGTTCATCGGTTGATATCCCGCAGCGTTTGAGATTCATTCTCAAACAACTGCTATCACACCCGAAGCTCCCACTCTCACTCTGAGCATGGGGGCGAGCATCTTGACACTGTTCTGAAAAGGAATGGGCCGAATTCATAAAGTCTAGTGTTGAGAACCTTGTCCCAATCCCGAGAGAGTCACAGGGAATTCTTGATCATATGTGTGATATCCCTCCTCCTCTTGTCTTCCAAAATGATCATATTGAGATGTTCTCTGATTATGATGAGGACTATTCTTTATCTTGTGGAGACATAAGTTATGTGGGGGAATTACCTTCTCGAGCACAGTAGCTTAGGAGAGAATGATGAAGAAATAATCCAAGACGAAGCTCTTCGTCTTACATTATTGAATGTTAATCTTCTCATTTCTAGAATCGAGGCTTTTAATGAAAAGCCTACTTCATATCCTATCCCCTTAGAGGATAGTGAACTTTTGTTCGATGATTCTATTAGAATTGCAAGCGTTCCATTTTGATCATATGGGAGAGAAGATTAGTGGTATTACCACTTCTCATTCTCATAATTCTCTCCCGATTATGAATCATTCACTTTTGAGGAGTTCCCTAGTGAACTCACTCAAATCAATCTCGAATATGAATCATTCGCCTTTGAGGAGTTCTCCTGTGAACTCACTCATATCATATCTCTACCGGAGTATGATAACTTCTACTTTGATCTAGACACACTCGGGATATGTCTAGACCAATTGAGCTTAAAAGATGAAATTCATGCTATTATGAATTCTCCTTCTGTTGATGATGAGTTAGTCAAGATTTTTATCATGACTTTCTTTCTCTTCTTCACTTATCCCGTGGCTTCTCCTATTCTTCACTCCTTCAGGAATGAAGACACTATTTTGATCGGTATTTTCATTTATCATTTTTGAGCCGGTTCTATCTATATCTTGCTCGATTGTGGAACTTTCACGTGCTTAAATGTTTAAACAAACATTTTAAGTGAAAGTCCGATGGAGATTGTCTCTTCCACTTACTTCCCCATGAACCAATTAATGCGGGGTCGAGTCAAGTTAGTGACTCGGGAATCCAACATTAGCATGCACCACATGGGTTTTCACCCATGAGTACCACCCTAGTGTGGGGGAGATGCCCCGTTGTTGTATATAAGTTTTCATATATAAAAAAAAATAAATAAAAAAAAATAAAAAATAAATAATTGTTGTGTTTCCACACTTTGAATATTGAGGACAATATTCATTTCTAAGTGTGGGGGGGAAATTCTGGCGAATTTGATCATAAATGTACCCTTTTAGTCCTTTTTTCCCCCAAAATGGCCAAATTTTAAAAATTTTTGTAGTGGAAGTACTATGTACTAAACACAACAAATGGTAATCAGTCCACCATGTCTAACCCACATAAGGATTGGCTAATCCAGGAGCAAACGGCTCTTGGTAAAGATATCTCAAATCCGTTTACGGCTTGCAATTTGCCCAAAATTGTATGGTGTTCAGCTCACCATATCTTTAACTAGTGAAGAGTTGGCTAGCCCGCAAGTTTATGGCTTGTGGTAAAGGCAGTTGGAAAACCATAATTGGTAATCGACTCACCAAAGATATTTTATCTAAGAGTTGGCTAGTCCAGAAGCTAACGGCTTCTGGTAAAGACAAATCAAACCGCGGATTAAAATTTTGGTGATTTGCTCAAAATCATTTGGTTATCATTGTACCAAAGTTCTTACTTGAACTGAAACAATTGGCTACTCCAGAAGTAATGGCTTTTGGTAAAGAGATGAAATCCATTAATTTTCTCAAAACATTGCTAGGGACTAGCAATATCATAGTGTGGGGGATTGATGAGTGTCTAAATACTCATCATTTTTGTACAATCTAGGCGCAAAAACATCTGAAAACACTCAGAAATGCATCAAAATGATGAAAATATCACAAATAAGTGTTTTATGTGTTTGAAATGCAAAAATATCAAAATCGGATGAAAACGTACCAAGTTTGCATAATTGGCAGTTTTAGTCCCCCAAGTTTCAAAAGTTGTCAAATCTAGTCCCTGGTAATTCAAAAACTTGTAAAATGTCATTTAAGGTCCATGGGATTCAAAAGTTGTCAAAATAAACCCTTTAAAGTTTAAAATTTACAAAATGACAACTTTAGTCCCTGAACTTTGAAAAATGTCAAATATAGTCCTTGGTGAATTTTAAAAATGGAAATTTATCAAAAATAAGCCTTGTACTATTAATAAATGGCAAAATTGGTCCTTATGATAAACTTTTGGAAAATTTACATATTTGGTCCCTTAAGTTTCATAAATAACACAAAAGGTCCTTGGAAATTTTAAATGGAAAATAAATACATGTATGGTCCTTGGTTTATTATATTTGGCAGGTTTGATCCTTGAAAATACTTTGGAAACTTGTCAAAGCCAGTACCTACACTTTCAGAAAATTACATGAATGGTCCTTGTGATAACATAACCAAACGGACCCTTTTATACTAAACACCAACCCAAAATACATAACCCAGTTTACACGAAGCCAGTCCAAGCCCAAACCCAGTTTTTAAAAATAAAAACCGCCTCCCTGTTTCTCCTTCTCCCCATACTTTACAAACCGAAACCAATACCAGGTGGTTTCACTCCACCACTTTCCACTCGCCTTATCCCCCCGGTTGTCTACCCTACCACCACCTCCGCACTAGTCCAAGGAACAAATAACACACCTTCTCGCCCACACGCTATCAAATCTTGTTATTTCCAACTTGGCATTAAAAAGTGAAAATCAAAAGGCGTGATCATTTTGACCTATCCAATGGTGCAAAATGATCAAGAGGATGAGAGAGGGAAACTTTTGGATGTCCATAAAAGGGAAAGAAGCGAGGAAGAAAAGTATGTAGAGTAGTTTTAGTTTTTACATGTAAGTAGGTAGTTTATATTTAATTTCGGTGTTTATTTAAGCTTTCAAGTTTTGTATTAAGTAATCTCGAGTGTTATAAACCTATTTCAATAATCAATTTCAAGTTTTCTTTTCATTTCCAGTTTATGTAAAATTTCAAGATCAAGAAAATTTCATGTTAAGTTGAATGTTGTTATAATTTGTTGTTAAGTATTCAAAAGCTCATATAAGCTCTTATAAAAGCTTTTCTAAGCTTTAGTATCCTTAAAACTAAGTTTAGATTCAAAATAGAAAAATTCACAAAAATCAAGAAAAAATAGTGAGAAAATAAAAATCCAGTGAAAATGAAGATTAAAGACTAAAGCAAGGTTGAATTTGGATTTCTTTTGGGTTTAGAGCTTTGTGGAAAGCTATAGGAAGTGGAATTGATCCTCAGTTCTCATTTTTGTGCATAAACACAAATTGTAAGCATTTCTTAAAAATTTGCAATATTAATTATAAGTGTTATAATCCTGTTAATCCCAGCTTAAATATGTTTAAACATAGTTAATATTAGTTAATTAATAGCTTGCTTGGTTTAAAAACTTATTTAAGTGTTTATAGCTTTAAGACAGTCCTCATAAAGAAGTGTTTGGATCTGTATATTAATCTGTTTTAGAAGCTTGTTGTGTTGTTCATTGTTGTTGTTCTGAGTCACTTAGGTTCCTAATAGTCAAAATAAACCATATAAACTAGTCCTCATTAGTTAAAAAGTCAAAATCATCTTAATCTTAACATTAATAGAATCTGTTAAAGTTCTAGATTGCTAATCTCATCAAATTAGCTTAAAACTTGATACTATAGCTTAATTTCATCTTAATATAGCTTAATATAACATATACAATCACTAGAATCAATCACAAGTTCATAAAAGTCAAAGTGCTAGTGTAATAAAAAAGTCAAAATTTCTAAATACCCGTTTTTGAATAAAATAGATTATTTTATATAGGATTATATATTAGTTTTCAACTTTTGAGCTTCTAGCATATTAAAATAGAGCTGCTTATCTTTAACCTAGTATTTTTTATATTTTCCAAACAGCTTATTTAATAGCTTTTTCCTTAGCTTATTTTAGACATCATCTCAAATATGTGCCTGTAGGCACGTGTTTATAGTCTTTTAATAAGCTTGTAAAAGCTTTTAGTTTGTCAAATCTTGTGAAACTTGGTTCTTTGGATAGCTAACCAAGCCATCTTAAGGTCCCAAGTTCATTTTTCCATTTTATAGCTTATTTGGTAGGGCTGCAATAAGCCTTTTGTTTGTCCCATTTTCTCAGATAACTAAGCAATCTGTGAATTACAAGCTTTTTCATAAGCTTGTAAAAGCTTATCGTGCACCATAGTAAGTAAGCTTAGACTTTTGGATACCCCACCTAGCCGACTTGTTGAATCAAGGCTTGTTTTGAGCTTGTGAGCTTATTTTCCTAGCTTAATTTGCCCTTAAACATAGCTGCAGGACTGTTTGGATAGATAGTTTAGCTTAAGTGCTTATTTGCATAGTTTCAAATTATCGAGTACTTAATTGTGTTTTCTAGCTTAATATTAGTAGCTTGTAGCTTGTTTTAGCTTATTCCACCTTTGTTTCCAATTTGTAAGCTTGTTTGAGCTTATTTCACCAAAATATGCTCATAAGCTTAAATCTGTAGGTTTATAAGCTCAAATCTGCTTATTTGTAGTTTTTATAAAAGTGGTAGTTGTAAAATTGTTTATTTTCTTGTGCTTAATAAGTTGCAAAAAGAAAATCAAAAAAAATAAAATGTTTTGCAAAAGGTGGGGAGGTGTGCTAACCTGAGACCTCCCACCTTTGAGAGCGCGTAGTGTACCTGGATACCAGTTGCCCTTGGGTCTTGACCTGGTTATCTTGTGCACAATTTAATACATAACACCTTGTTAGTCCATTAAGCTTATACGAGTATTTAAGCTTATTTCTAGCTTATTTGAACTAGCTTTTTCATCCTTTTTATTTTTATTTAGTTTGTATTAGTATTAGTATTTTATAAAAAGTTTCATTTTTCTCTATAGTTTTAGTATTTTTAAACATTTAATTAGTATAAAATCGTATTTAATTCATAAAAAAAATATAAAAGTATAAAAAATATAAATCTTTTTCTAAAATTTTCTTTTATCATATAGTACGTAATAAAATTGTTTTTACACTCGTAGGACTTTTATTTCATAAATTTTACGCTTGCTTGCAAGACTGCTAATTTTTATAAATAACTTACGCTTTCATTTTAAATCACGCTTTTAGATAATTTAAGTTACGCTTTTAGTTAAAATAGTTTATTTAAGTTATTTTGTTTTATAAAATCACAAAACATCATTGTAAAAATAGTGATAGCGTTTATTTAATATATTTTAACTTTTTAATTTTCTTTAATTTGCATTTAAGGCCCTGTAATTTACAAATCTTTTCTTTAGGTATAATTATCCATCAAAATCCTTATTGATCACTATCCTTAGTGATTATTCGACATCTGACTGTGTTAAACACCATTCATCCTCCTCGTGGACTTAACGACCCAGAATCCACTATCCTCCTCGATCTTAAATTGCATTTGTGCCCGAGCTGTTTTAAGTTCCTTACGGTTAGCCATTCACAAGTGGCTCGCTTGCGTGAGATAACTTGACGGTTTTGCACCAATCAAATTTTACGCCTGCCGGGAGGCGTAAGCGTTTTAAGCATTTTCGCACTGTTTGCACATATACCACCTTTTTGTAAACAGTTTTTTTGTAAAGTTATCAAATAATCAAAAAGTTCATTAACACTTTTCCTGAAGTGTTTACAACACCAAAAAGATTTTCTTTCTTATTTTTACAACATGTTTATCCAAAAACCCAAAAATATTCACCTTAACCCTCTTACCCTTTTTGATTCTTTATCCCTTTACCCTCTATCCATTTGATTCTAACTTCTTCTATTCTTATGGAATCTCTCGACTACGACGAATTCTGGAACGAAGTTGAAAAACTTCCTACTTTATCACAAATGTCAAGAATTCGTGTTGTTCGTAATGATCCATTAATTTTGCATAGGGAAATGGAACGAAACCGGGTGACAAAGGACCAGGTACTTCCCGATAATGGAGGGTGCTAAATACGTCCAACCTACGGTTATCCAAAGATCTAACCCTCGATTGCTCCTAAACCGCCTAAAATTGATCCTAAACTTTCACGATTTACGGGTAAAAGCAAACATGCAGAATTTAGACCGGTGACTAGCAAGAATGACTTGCCTAATCTTCACGTTTCTCAAGAACCAGAACCGGAGACCATAACGAAGTGATGGAAATTGCTAGCTCAGAGCACACCACTTGTCCCACCTCCGGATTTTTCAAAATGTTCTTCGAGACTTAATAGTCATTCAGATCACCATGTTGGTTTTGTTGATTCTTTGAATGAACCAATTCCTTCTCATAACTCTCAAATGGAATCGTTTATTCCTTGTGTCGGTTGTGGTGAGCCTCTTTATGGTTCACCCTGTCACGGTACATGTGTACAGCGGTGGTAATGATATTCGAACGGAGTTGTTTGTTTTGTGGTTCGAGGAATTCATTTGATTATGATCCTAACTCATTTAACGACCCCTCAAACTTTTCCAATTACCCACCACGCCGACTTATCTTCATATAATCAACATCACCGCTGCGTGAATTTTGTGGAGGTCCTCACCAAGGATTTGAGTGTCAATCCGAAACACGCTTGTTTACGCACGTCAGTAACACTCAGACTTTGAAATGACCAAATTCCATATTATTCACATGACCGACCACAACAATCATTTTGTGTGAGAACTGTGGAGGTCCCCATTTCACTCCTCGATTGTCAAACAAGGAATCCATTTCCTTGTAACAATTACGACTATCCATATCACGACCAACCTCCACAGTGCCAAATAACTCAAACTCCTCAGCAAACCCAACAAGATACTTATCTAGAGCTTCAAGTCAAGAAAAGAACTGAGGAGTTGAGTAAAACAAAGATTTCATAATGTTCCCAGCTTGTGTATATTGTGAGGGTCCTCATGATGATTATCAATGTCAACCTTCCGGTTTTGACAAATCTCCACTCCCACAATATCCCGTCATTCAAAATTCACATGAGAAATCTATGGAAGAATTGCTAGTGAAGAGCAGTACGCTAAAATAAATTTCCAAATTGCGTTTGAAAAATCTATTAGGGAATCAATTGCAAAAGAAAAAGCAGCCGATCTAGCTCTCATCGCCATTTCCTGATGACAGATGATGATGAGGATACACTTGAAGATTCATCAAATTCATCAGTTGATATCCCAGCAGTTGAGATTCATTCTCAAACAATCTGCTATCACACCAAGCTCCCACTCTCTCTCCAACATGGGGATGAGCTTCTTGACAATGTTCCTGAAAAGGAATCGGACGAATTCATAAAGTCTAGTGTTGAGAACCTTGTCCCAATCCCCAGAGAGTCACAGGGAATTCTCGAGCATTTGTGTGATATCCCTACCCCTCTTGTCTTCCCAAAAGATCATGTTGAGATGTTCTCCGATTCTAATGATGACGATTCGTTATCTTGTGGAGACATCGTTTATGTGGAAGAATTACCTTCGAGCCTCTGCTTAGGAGAAGAGAATGATGAAGAAATAATCCAAGACGAAGCTCTTCGTCTTACATTATTGAATGTTAATCTTCTCATTTCTAGAATCGAGGCTTTTAATGAAAAGCCTACTTCATATCCTATCCCTTTGAGGATAGTGAACTTTTGTTCGATGATTCTATTCCCGAATTGCAAACGTTCCATTTTGATCATATGGGAGAGAAGATTAGTGGTATTACCAGTTCTCATTCTCATAATTCTCTCCCCGATTATGAATCATTCACTTTTGAGGAGTTCCCCGTGAACTCACCAAATCAATCCCTAATATGAATCATTCGCCTTTGAGGAGTCCTCCTGTGAACTCACTCATATCATATCTCTACCGAGTATGATAACTCTACTTTGATCTAGACACACTCGGGATATGTCTAGACCAATTGAGCTTAAAAGATGAAATTCATGCTATCATGAATTCTCCTTCTGATGATGATGAGTTAGTCAAGATTATTATCATGACTTTCTTTCTCTTCTTCACCTATCCTGTGGCTTCTCCTGTTCTTCACTCCTTCGGGAATGAAGACATTATCTTTGACCCCGGCATTTTCATTTATCATTTGTGAGCCGGTTCTATGTATATCTCATCGGTGTGGAACTTTCATGTATTTCAATGTTTATACAAACATCTTGAATGAAAGTCCGATGGAGATTGTCTCTTCCACTTACTTCCCCATGAACAATTAATTCGGGGTCGAGTCAAGCTAGCGAATTTAATCAAAAACAATAGTTAAACATGGGTTTTCACCCGTGTGTACCACCCTAGTGTGGGGGAGATGCCCCACATGTTGTATATAGATCTAAAAAATGAATGAAAACCTGTCATTATAAAAAAAAATGGAATAATTGTTGTGTTTCTACACTTGGCTAATAATGTTATCTTTTTACGTTCAAGGATTCGGCATAATAGCCGGTACTTTGAATATTGAGGACAATATTCATTTCTAAGCTGGGGAAATTCGCAAATTTGATCATAAATATACCCTTTTAGTCCCTTTTTCCCCAAAAATGGCCAAATTTTAAAAAAAAAAATTAGTGAAAGTACTATGTACTAAACACAACAAATGGTAATCAGTCCACCATGTCTAACTCACATAAGGATTGGCTAATCCAGGAGCAAACGGCTCTTGGTAAAGATATCTCAAATCCGTTGATGGCTTGCAATTTGCCCAAAATTGTATGGTGTTCAGCTCACCATATCTTTAAACTAGTGAAAAGTTGGCTAACCCGCAAGTTTATGGCTTGTGGTAAAGGCAGTTGAAAATCCATAATTGGTAATCGACTCACCAAAGATATTTTATCTAAGAGTTGGCTAGTCCAGAAGCAAACGGCTTCTGTTAAAGACAAATCAAACCGCTTACGTACTATGATTTGCTCAAAATCATTTGGTTATCATTGTACCAAAGTTCTTACTTGAACTTAAACAATTGGCTACTCCAGAAGTAATGGCTTTTGGTAAAAAGTTTTTAAAATCCATTAAAGTTCTAAAACATTGCTAGGGACTAACAATATCTTAGTGTGGGGGATTGATGAGTGTCTAAATACTCATCATTTTTTGTACCGTTTAAACCTAAAAACATCTGAAAACACTCATAAATGTATCAAAATGATGAAAATATCACAAACAAGTGTTTTATGTGTTTTAAATGCAAAAATACCAAAATCAGATGAAAAACGTACCAAGTTTGCATAATTGGCAGTTTTAGTCCCTCAAGTTTCAAAAATTGTCAAAACTAGTCCCTGGTAATTCAAAAACTTGTAAAATGTTATTTAAGGTCCATAAGATTCAAAAGTTGTCAAAATAAACCCTTTAAAGTTTAAAATTTACAAAATGACAACTTTAGTCCCTGAACTTTGAAAAAAATGTCAAAAAATAGTCCTTGGTGAATTTAAAAAATGGAAAATTATCAAATATTAACCTTGTACTATTCATAAATGACAAAATTGGTCCTTATGATAAATTTTGAGAAAATTACAAGTTTGGTCCTTAGAGTTATAAATATGGCAGTTTTGGTCCTTGGAATTATAAAAAATGGGATTTTATCACTAATGGTCCTTGTACTATTAAAGAATGGCAAGATAGGTCCTTGTGATTTTGGATTGTTGACGTGGATCAGTCCTTGAAAATTCAAAGATATTACACAAATAGTCCTTGGGCTTATATATCTACAAACCAAACGGATCCCTCGTTATTAAACAAACCAATCCAAATCCAATCCACTAAACCCTTTAACCCAGCCCAAGCCCAATACCCAAACCCGACCCATGTTTTAAAAATAAAACCGGCCATGTTTATCCCTCTCACCCTCACCTGCTATTCCAAAACCAGAAACCACCATGGTTTCTCCACCTCACCTCCCCCTTTACACCTGCTCCCCACAGTATACCAACCCTCCTCCACCTCCACATACACCAAACTGCATTAATTGCAGAAACCAACTCAAAGACTTTTCCCGCCAAAAACTCCACATGTATGGTTTTGATGATTTCTAATGATCCAAGGGATGAGAAGAGGTGGGAAAGATTCAGAGGTCGACATAGATCAATATAAATAAAGAAAGAAGCTGAGAGAAAGAAAGTAGTAGAGTAGCTTAGTGTAATTTAATTTTCGTATGTCGTTTTAATAAATTTAAGTTTTCTGGTTTATGTTTAAACTTTCAAAGATCTTGTAATCATATTTCAGTGTATTTCAAACATATTTCCAGTTTCAATTTCAGTTTTTATTCACTAATTCAGTTTATGTAATTCTTATGTCAAAATTCTCAAAGTATGCAAATGTGGTTAATAGTTGTTGTTATTGTTTCTTAAGCTCACATAAGCTCTTGACAAGACTTATAAGCTGTTAGAAACCTTAAAGTTCCAGTTTTATTCAACAATCCAAAATTTCCAAAAATACCAAGAAAATAGATTAAAAAAAAAAAAAAAAAGCAATGGAAATGAAAAATTAAGACAGAAGCATGGTGATATATGGAATGCTTATTGGTTTAGAGCTTTGTGGAAAGCTATAGGAGGTGGAATTGATCCTCAGTTCTCATTTTTGTGCATAAACACAAATTGTAAGCATTTCTTAAAAATTTGCAATATTAATTATAAGTGTTATAATCCTGTTAATCTTAGCTTAAATATGTTTAAACATAGTTAATATTAGTTAATTAATAGCTTGCTTGGTTTAAAAACTTATTTAAGTGTTTATAGCTTTAAAACATTCCTCATAAAGAAGTGTTTGGATCTGTATATTAATCTGTGTTAGAAGCTTGTTGTGTTGTTCATTGTTGTTGTTCTGAGTCACTTAGGTTCCTAATAGTCAAAATAAACCATATAAACTAGTCCTCATTAGTTAAAAAGTCAAAATCATCTTAATCTTACCATTAATAGTTAACTGTTAAAGTTCTAGATTGCTAATCTCATCAAATTAGCTTAAAACTTGATACTATAGCTTAATTTCATCTTAATATAGCTTAATATAACATATACAATCACTAGAATCAATCACAAGTTCATAAAAGTCAAAGTGCTAGTGTAATAAAAAAGTCAAAATTTCTAAATACCCGTTTTTGAATAAAATAGATTATTTTATATAGGATTATATATTAGTTTTCAACTTTTGAGCTTCTAGCATATTAAAATAGAGCTGCTTATCTTTAACCTAGTATTTTTTATATTTTCCAAACAGCTTATTTAATAGCTTTTTCCTTAGCTTATTTTAGACACCATCTCAAATATGTGCCCTGTGCACAGGTTTATAGTCTTTTTAATAAGCTTGTAAAAAGCTTTTTAGTTGGTCAAATCTTGTGAAACTTGGTTCTTTGGATAGCTAACCAAGCCATCTTAAGGTCCCAAGTTCATTTTTCCATTTTATAGCTTATTTGGTAGGGCTGCAATAAGCCTTTTGTTTGTCCCATTTTCTATATAACTAAGCAACTCTGTGAATTACAAGCTTTTTCATAAGCTTGTAAAAGCTTATCAGTGCACCATAGTAAGTAAGCTTAGACTTTTTGGATACCCCACCTAGCCAGCTTGTTGAATCAAGGCTTGTTTTGAGCTTGTGAGCTTATTTTCCTAGCTTAATTTGCCCTTAAACATAGCTGCAGGACTGTTTGGATAGATAGTTTAGCTTAAGTGCTTATTTGCATAGTTTCAGCTTATCAGAGTACTTAATTGTGTTTTCTAGCTTAATATTAGTAGCTTGTAGCTTGTTTTAGCTTATTCCACCTTTGTTTCCAATTTGTAAGCTTGTTTGAGCTTATTTCACCAAAATAAGCTCATAAGCTTAAACTGTTGTGTTTATAAGCTCAAATCTGAGCTTATTTGTAGTTTTTATAAAAAGTGGTAGTTGTAAAAATTGTTTATTTTCTTGTGCTTAATAAGTTGCAAAAAGAAAATCAAAAAAATAAAATGTTTTGCAAAAAGGTGGGGAGGCAGGCTCGAACCTGAGACATCCCACCTTTGAGAGCGTTAAGTGTACCTGGATACCAGTTGCCCTTGGGTCTTTGACTGGTTATCTTGTGCACAATTTAATACATAACACCTTGTTAGTCCATTAAGCTTATACGAGTATTTAAGCTTATTTCTAGCTTATTTGAACTAGCTTTTTCATCCTTTTTATTTTTCTTTAGTTTGTATTAGTATTAAGTATTTTATAAAAAAGTTTCAGATTTTTCTCTATAGTTTTAGTATTTTTAAACATTTAATTAGTATAAAATCGTATTTAATTCATAATAAAAAATATAAAAGTATAAAAAATATAAATCTTTTTTCTAAAATTTTCTTTTGTCATATAGTACGTAATAAAATTGTTTTTACACTTGTAGGACTTTTATTTCATAAATTTTACGTTTTTGCTTGCGCATTCGCGTAATTTTTATAAATAACTTACGTTTTCATTTTAAATCACGTTTTTAGATAATTTAAGTTTACGTTTTAGTTAAAATAGTTTATTTAAGATATTTTGTTTTATAAAATCACAAAAACATCATTGTAAAAATAGTGATAGCGTTTATTTAATATATTTTAACTTTTTAATTTTCTTTAATTTGCATTTAAGCCCCTGTAATTTACAAATCTTTTCTTTAGGTATAATTATCCATCAAAATCCTTATTGATCACTATCCTTAGTGATTATTCGACATCTGACTGTGTTAAACACCAATTCATCCTCCGTGGGACTTAACGACCCAGGAATCCACTATATTCCTCTGCTCTTAAATTGCATTTTGTCTGAGTCGTTTTAAGTTCCTTACGGTTAGCCATTCACAAGTGGCTCGCTTGCGTGAGATAACTTGACGGTTTTGCACCAATCATGAAACATTAGGCGTTGAGGAGAGTCGATGACCATTATTCAAACATCCATCAACATGTAGTAAATTCACTTTCTCCCTCAAAATTGCATCCAATTTGCCATTTTGAATTAACCAAGTGAATAAGAATATACACCAATGAACGTAGATCCACTTGATGACCGAATGAGCATGGGAGAAACATGAAGCTTGTTGATGAAGAATGTCGATGAGAATGGTCATAAACCTGAAGATTTCTCTTCTTATGAAGATAAAGCGCACTCGCGTACACCTTTCTTTCTTTCTTTGAGGAACGGCCTGAGGTGTTATCTGTAGACGCCATAATGATGAAGTACGAGGCCTGAATCGATGTGAACGACGTCATAGCCGAATGAATATCAAGATTGAGTTACTTGAACCCGTGAGTTATGAGATATCAATCCATTTGTAATCCATACTTTAACCCAGTCCATGTAGTGAAGGATCGAGTATCTGCAATCGAGTAAGGACTACCGCACTAATATTACAAACTTGATTGCATATATTTTGGTTAGTGACATTAGTATCCAAACCCTTTGGGGTTTCACAGTCAACATTGATTTTGTCATCAGAACAAACTTTCCAGAGGTATCCACCTAAGTCCAAAGATCCTTAAAAATTCTACCAGATGGTATCCACTTATGGCAAGGTCTAGGATTGTTAGGCTTCTTATGCATAGTGGAAGACTTATCCTTATTCCTAGTTTCCAAAGGTTTAGCAATTGGTAACCATCTAGGTGAGGCTTTTAGTTTCCTTTGCTTCATATGCACTATGGATGACTTAGTGTAAATCCTAGACTTAACAGGTTGTACCATTGCATGAGCATTTACTTTTTTCAGGGATTTTGTGAAACATTTATCATGATTAGCATTAAAGATATTACAGCATTTGAGCAAACAGCTTGGTTGGATTCAGAAATAGATCTGGATTTCTTAGAGTGATCTGCTATGGGAATAGCTTTAATCAAAACGCAACTACTCTTAGATGTAAGCCAATCCCTAGTCTTTAGATTAGTGTTCCTAGGTAATGGTTTAGAACTACTAGCAGTGTCTTGAAATCTCGAAGAATTCATCATCCTAGGTCTTGCACCTAAAATTCCGCCTTTCATGCATTCTGGTGCCTTCTTTCTAGCCATTTCTAGATAAGAGTTCTTATACAAGTCATTCATATCAATTTTCCTAGGCAAGTGAGGTGAAGTGACTGGTTTTGTCAAAAATTGTTTCGCATCAACTTGGGAGGCAAACCGCGTTTTTGAAAAGTTTGGTCGCTCATCTAAATGCATTCGGTTGTCTAATAACTGGTTTCCCCAAGTTTGATGGTTTTGAAAACTGTGTTCACACTATTCTCGTTGTTTTCTGAGCTCATTTTTTAAAGCAACAATAGCGAAACTCTTTTCCTGAAGTTGAGCTTTGAGATCATCAATTTTTGCTATCAAAGAGTTTGTTTCCATTGACTTAGTTCTAGCTTCTTTGACAGAGTCACTTAGTTCTATGTGATTCTTTCTCAAAGACTCATTTTTCTTTAGTAATTTGGCCACACAAACTGCTAATTCATCATTTCTCATTTGAATATCATAAATAGCATTAATATCAGAATTACTTGTAACCAAATTACTTTTCACATGCATACCAGAAATATGTTTCTTCAAATTGTTGATAGTCGAGTTTTTGGCTTGAAGCTAAGCTTTTAAATCGTTTATTACAAAAAATTCATGAAATTCAGGAAATTCTGGATTTTTACATGGTTTCTTAGTTTTAAAACTTTCTTCATTACTCTATAACGCAATTTCAAGTGAAATGCAATGTTTTTCAACCATATCATTTGTTTTGAAATTATTAGACTCAGCCTCAACCAAGGAACAGTTATCGTAATCATCAAAGCATTGAGATCGTTTGTTTAGGTACATTAGCGATGTACTGTTGAAAAGTTAAGGGTACCTCATCACATGAAACATGTTCATTTATCGGCCTGATATCTCGATCCACATCATGTGTAACAAGAGTCATGAACCACTGGTTTCAAGCTTAACTGTGTCGAGCCTCTCGATTCGTCAAATGATCCATCATCAGATGCCTTACTGGTCTCAACACTACATTCAGCAACACCCAATTCTTCAACTGTGACAGGAGTTACTGAGCAGATGGTTACATCATTTATTGTTGTCTCGACATTCTGATTCAAAGAACACCCAATCTTCAACATTACCTAACTCATCACAAATATCTCTCAACTGCACTGCACTCTCATCCACTTTTTCATCTTTCTGAGTAACTTCCTCAATATACTTCTCCACATTATCCATAAGATGGATAAGAGTCTCTGTGAACATGCTAATTTCCATTCCAGGTGTTCTTGAAAGATATTTCATCAAGTCTTGATCATAATCTGTGAATTCTTCTAATGAATGACCAAATTGTTTGTAGATCACTTGAAGTGCAAAGATCGAACTATCCTTTTGAACCTTCTCTTTGTCAAGTTGTAGTTCCAATTGCTCTAGGTTTACAAAGAAAGTTCTGTTAATGTGGATAAGTCCTGATGGAAGAGGGCAATACATGTTCGTTCCATTGTTATGGGTAGAAGTAACATGAGGTGAGAGTGAAGTTGTTGATAAGATTCAATGCTACTTTCTTTATGCATGGTATTTTGTAGTATTAGCATGTGCAATTCATTCTCATTGTACTCAGAACATGAAGATCTCACATCCTCATTGATTAATTCAAGCATCTTTAATCGCTCAGTGTAGCATACATTATCATTGTTGTCCACAACATCATACAATTTAAGCACTTCAAATCGGGTCGTAAGAGGTAAGACATGATGTTGTAGTATACATAGGATTTTACAAGTCTATGATATAAACCGAGAAATAGATTCTTTCGCTGGATTTTACAAAATCAAGAAGAAACCGGGATATAGTGACTAATAACGCGGTTAAGATAATCGATGGATCGCACACGCTGATAGAAAATTGTGTGTTAGGTCTTATGATTGTTTGTATGATTAGCAGAGATGTTGTTTGGTTGAGATTTGGATTGGTTTATGCCCGTTTTTACAGAGAAATTTAGGTCGAAAACATAAATACCTCAATAACTGTTCGAGCGGATTTAGGCCTCGAAGGTTGACCCATAGTTTATTCAGCGTACATTCTCCTCGCTTTCACTGGCCGTTGATGGGTAGAACGCTGAAAACGGAGTTACGGTTCAAAAGTTATGGCCGTTTGAAGTTTTGTCGGGAAAAGTCAACAAGTCGCTAAAATGAATGTGGGGATCTTGGATTAATGATGGCTAAATTTAATGACGCAAGTAAATAATGAATGATTGAAGTCTCGTGTGATGAGACATGTGATTGGGACTTAAAGTTAACATACATAAATGTGTAAAACTTATTGGATATGCATCTGTCTTTGTATTACTAGTTCAACAATGGAATATGAATTTGTGGCTTTAGCAGCTGCTGGTAAAGAAGTTAAATGGTTGAAAAACTTGCTTCTTGAGATTCCTTTGTGACCTAAACCTATAGCACATATTTCTATCATGTGATAGTGCAGCTATATTGGCAAAGGCTTATAGTCAGATGTACAATGGGAAGTTTAGACACTTAGGTGTTAGACGTAGCATGATTCGTGAGCTTATCATGAATGAGGTGGTATCTATAGAGTTTGTTAGATCTCAACAAAATTTAGCTGATCACTTGACGAAGAGTTTGTCTATAGACTTGGTTATGAAGTCTGCTAAAGGGATTGGTTTAAGTCTAACTTAGTCACTGAATGTTAAGACACCCAACTCCCTCCTGAGGAAACTTGGGAGTTGGGTTCAATGTGGAAAGCTGAACATTCAGTGGATTGGAGCACATGTTTATGTTACATCCCAAGGTTGTGCTCAGAACCTGCTGAAAAGGAGGATGAAGTCTTTACTTCTTAATGATTAATTTCTTTGAAAATGTGCTAAGTAGTAGCATGAATAAAGAGGAACCACCTATGTGAATGTTGAAGTTTTGCCGCTTCAAGGAGCTTTGGACTTTTGGCTTTTACAATATTTATGAATTTGGATATGGACACATGGCTTGAATAGTGTCAGGAGCTTTTAAGTATTTGAAAACTTGTATGTATTTTATCTTCAGGTATTCAAATGGGTTGAAGGGTTCATTTCTTAGAACACCCTGATTCTCGAATATTTGAACGTGTAATGTACTAACATGGAAATTCAATCATCAGGATATTTTCGTTTATGCACATGTTTTTTTTTATGCTTAATTTTCATGCAAAGGAAGTGAACTAAATTTGGGGAGGATTGTTGAAAACTTTAGTGCACTTGTGGGATTAGTTCACACCTAGTAATGGGTCAGGAGGTACGGAGTGTACACCCATAAGGTCATTGAACACCCTGACTCTATAGTGGTTAGATTCAGAATGTTGGTACTGCTAGGCAAAGTTAACACTGCTAGTATTAATGTTAGTACTGCTAGTGCTAATGTTAGTACTGCTAGGCAGTGTAACTACTGCTAGCACTAGAATCAACTTGTAACAGGCTTTGAGCTATTCAAGTGGCGCTACAACCGCTAATGACCTTAATTGTTCATGTAACAACTATAAGCTATAATGGGGATAGTTATGAGGCGATTAATGGGCCGATTAATCCCCATAATTCCATTTGACTAGCTAAGAGTAATTTTCTATAAATAGAAAATCTGATTATACATGAAGAAGACATAGAAAACATAAACACCTGGATACGCAAGGTTATTAATTTGTGCTTAAATCACTAACATACATTTGATCTTATCCCAAGTAGATATTCGTGATACCCAGGCATTAGGGTCGAATAGTTTACTTTGAAAAGTAATAACACGATTTCAAGTGATATCCGGTAACCTGTATTGGTATTTGATATGCTATTGACTATCTTAACCATATTCTAGGCGAATAACCACCAACAAGGTTTAGCCAACACCATTAATAGAACAGGAGGACAAGAATTAAAGGAAGATTTGCTAAGCGAACAACAGATGAGTACTTAGTCCCACAATGTTCTTCATATAGTGTTGCTCCATCTTACTGATTATCTTTTTCTATATGCTTTTGATAGGGTAAAAGTATGATTGAAACTATAGTTTTTTACACATGTATATTACTTAACAATGAAATAGAAATGAATGTCACACTTTGATACTTACACTTTGATAATGAATGTCACACTTTGATACTTACACATCGATAACCGAACAACCACTACTAGAAAAAGTGCCAATAGCAAACGGCCAGATTTCGTTGCTATATGGCCTAAATTCGTTGCAAAACGTTGTTAGCAACGACATTGGCAACAACTTAGGGTCGTTGCTATATCGCCCGTTGCTATCATGAAGATCGTTGCTAATTTTGCCATGTCGTTGCTATTTAACAACGAAGCTCCAAGTCGTTGCTAATTTCAGTTTCATGACAAGTCGTTGCTAATTTTAAAGATAGCAACGAAAACATATTCATCGCAATTTAATAATCAGCAACGAGATAATGTTGTTGCCGATTAGCAACTATGCTAGTTTTAGCAACAAGAATTCGTTTGTTAAATGGCAACAACCCTAGATTTGTTGCTAATCAATTTTCGACGGAAACATGTATTTCGTGCATTGATATTGTCCCATTTATATAAACCTGTAGCTCATTACACCAAAAGAAACCATTCCCATAAATGGACAAATGCAAGACTTCGTCTATTAATCGTTTACACAAAACAATAACACATCAAGGTGGCTAAAGTCATAAATACAAAATATAACGCTACCAAAAACTTTAGTACAACTACACAAAACACTAATGGCTTTTACTCATGCCTCGGGTTCAAATGAAGATAAGAAGCTAGATCAACGAAATTAGCATTTAGGACAGCCGCAACCTTTTCTAATCTTGTATATCACCAATTACTTTCATATCATTTTTTGTTGCACAACTTCTCAAGCAACTCAAGTTAAGATGTCTTTTCCTTAACTGATTGTCCTACAAAATTAACCAGGAATTAAAACCATAATACACAACTGAGTGTTCAAAAGAGATCATGGGTCAAACAAAAAAAATAAGAACAAGTTCAAATTCTAAAACATTAAAACTGAATTTTCAACAAGAAAAGACATGTATACACAACCAAATAATAACAAGTTCTGAAACATTGTTAACTGAACTGCCAACAACTTTTGAGATATTATAAACTGAATTGTCAACAAAACTTGTTCTTAAACATTATAAACTGAAAAAACTTTACGTTAACAAATAAGTAAAAATAGATGGCATACCAATCAGCGAGGGGTGCTAAACATAGTTGGAAGACAATGTAGAAGGTTGTGTTACTGGTATTGGTGAAGAAGGCGTCAACAACTTTAATATGCTAACTCAACTCATAGGCTTCCTTCTGATTACTTTGTGTTATTGGCATATGCTAATCACCTCTTTCAGATCCACTGTTTGCTCATATTGATATCGTTCCAGGTGGTGCCGACGATCAGGAATGAGCCATAAAACATAGAAGGTGAGGCTGTTGGTGTTACTCTTCATGATAAGTTAATTCAACGAGAACTTTCGCCTCTACTTGCTCTAAACTTATCCCCTCCAGCCGTCTGTTAGTATGATACATACATGAAAAACACAATTGAACTTATAAAGCCCAAGTAAATTTTGCAATGGTAAAAATGTACTCAGTTCCAACAAGTAACAAACTAATACATATTAAAAGATAGCTAATGAGCATACACAGTTAGTAAAATGATAGACTAATAAGTAGTTAGTCAAACCAAACTAAACTTGAAATTACCAGCAAACAAATCTAACATACCAACTACAAAGATCTAATGCTCATGTTAAGAGCCCTTTTAAAAGACATACATGCACAAAAGTAAGCAAATAAACATCGCCATATTAGTGTAAAAAATGTGAAATTTATTTTACCAACTTATAATATAACTAGCTCAATGAAACCAAAAACAAGCCCTTTGGGTCATAAGCTAATTAGTACATATCAATATCAAGGGGTATACTAATACACCAATTCAAGCAAGATAAAACATAGCTGGCTTTTATTTAGAACCAGAACAAAAGAACATAACAAAAAGAAATCGAAAATCAAAAACTTTTTATTACCAATAACATTCAATACATAGCAAAAAAAAGCCAAATAGCTAAGAAAACTATACCAAGGCATGAACTAAATGAAGAAATAAGAGACTATGAACACAATTGAAGAAAGAAACAAAATGACCTGCTGCAAAGTAGGCCAATAACACACAACCCACAATCATAAGCAAAAAACCCCACACTTTAGATCTAAACTTCATTACACTACAACAAGTAGGTTTTTTAGAGACAAAAATCAAGCTTAACAAACACTTAAATACAACAAACAACAAGCCACATACATTTCGAGCTACAAATTTAAGAGATTGGGCATAAAATTAACAAGAAATATAACAAATAGATAGATCTAGGACTATATTAAACATACGAGTACCATAAATGTGAGCACAAACCGAATTGGATTATACCTCGGGTTAGAAGAAAAGAGAGAAAGCGGCAATGTGAGATCTAATTGGGATAAGATTTAGGGATTGTATTTTTTATGCCCCTTTTACTCTCTCTTTCTCCCTCTCTCAATTTTTGTTTAGCCGCTCTCAGTTTTCATTTACCCGCTCTTCAATTTCAATTTTTTTTGGAAAACACCAAAACTTAAACTAATAAAAGAAATAGCGAAAATTTAAACTAATAAATGAAATATTGAAACTATCAAGGTTTTTTTTTTTTAATCATCTTTTCTAGCTTTTGTTAAATCAATATTTTTTTAAAATTACTAGAACTATATGCCGTAGGTGGTAATTTAGCCAGCCTCATTGGCGGGTTCGGTTAACAAGTTGGTGGTCGAAAAACCTCAACCCAACCTGATCCATATAAATTATTGGGCAGATTATGCCAACCATAACATGTTTACACATAACTCATTTAACACGTATATATGCTTGGGTTAGTGGGTTAAATGGTCTACACGGATTGAATAGGTTAAACGGGTTCGGGTTGACCCATTTAACCCATTTTATATATAAAAGTAGGCACATTGCATTAGTTCAAAAGGTTAAACAGGTTCGCGGGTCGACCAGTTTAACCCATTAAATCTGTATAATAAAATGTAAATAGTTTTTTAATTAAGTAAAATTCTTAAATAGGTCGACCCACTAAATTTATTCCCAACCCGAACCTGATCTGTTTAATACTCCCTCCGTCTCAAAATTATTGTCAGGAGACAAGAAACACATACTTTAATAAAAGTGGGGCCACTTTCATTTTCAACCAATCAAATAGAATATTCCTCCTCTAAATTCTTTGTTTTACTTAATATGGAAAGTGGACAATTAATTTGAGACATCCCAAAAAGGAAATATGGACTATTATTATGAGACGGAGGGAGTAAACATTTAGTTGCGTTGACCCAAACCAAACCCAAAATCTATTATAAACTCAACCCGAACCTCTTAATTTGCGTGTCGGTTTCAGGTCGGGTTTCGTGTCGCACCATAAATTTCCATCCCTATCTGCCACCATAAAAACCTATTGCTATGCACGGTGTAACACCCCCAAATCTCGGTACAGCGGAAGACTTAATCAAGTTTTTGGGGCATTACTATTGGATTGGTATCGCACACAAGTATAGCAAAAGGATAGTCATTTAACATTCAAAGCCAATCCCAAATTTAGTCATTTAAAACATTTAATCCAAAAGATTAAATATTAGGCCCAAAACATGGTTTAATCAAATAGGTCCCCATAGTTTATCGAGTCGAAATGATCCTTGAACCCCCTCGCTTCCAAGCTTCCACCGTTCACGATTCCAAACATCTCTCAAATACCGAGAAATCATGCTAAAAGGTCACTTTTACCGGTGAGTTCATAGGTTTAAGTTCAACAAAATCATAGTGGACTAAGAGGAGTTGATTTGCTATGCAAGACCTAAGATAGATAAATACCGTTTGCACACCAATCCTACCCGGATCACCAATCATAACACATGTCCCGCATCCAGGACTACTCGGGCCCAATGACTCTAGTCCAAAGATCGTCGTGGCAAAATCTATAACAATTGCCAACCCCGGACTAGGTCGAGGTAGAAGTCTATTCTTAGTTAAGCACGGTTAAACCTAGACTAAGGCAACGACTACCGCACATCTATCTAAACACTCAAGCATATAAGCAAATCCAAATAGTTTTAACGGTCCAAAAACAGCAGCATGATTCTCACCCCAAAATAGTTCAAAACGTAGTTAAAACGTATATAAAAGTGGGGCTATGAAACTCACCTCAAGCAATCAACGCAAGCAATCAACGCACAAATAAACACTAGCAGAAGATAATCACAGGACAACAACTATCGACTCGGCACAACCTATTAATGTAGGCCAACTTTAATATATATATTCCTTAAAATCAACGTTATCTACCCCAATATGTTCCATTTCTTTATTTCCAAAAACGTCTCGTTTCTCCAATTAATCCTAGTGTTTGGTATCCCTCGTGTGGGTGTATCGACTCAATATGATGAAATGAATGCACTCAAACAACCAATATATAACTCAATGTGACACAATGAGACCTCTAAACGATAAGCTCCATAGTCCAATAAGTTTCGGAATAAATAGTAGACCTTATCGAATTCGTCAACTCGATAATTGTAAAAAGTATTATAATGTAAGGTTTACTTATAGAATTTGTAAGCACGTGCTTTATAATTATGACCCGTACTGAAAGTACGGTTTATACTTTTAGTGATACGTGGGTAGAAACGAGTCAAGTCTGAGCTCGCCGAAGGTTGGCTCGTTTATAATTATAAAGCTCGAGTCAGGCTCGGGCTCAAGCTCGTTTCTATCGATTTAGATTTTTTCGAATTGGTTTTTGTTTCTTGATTTATATGTTTGGTACAAACCATGAACACGAACCAACGTTTCTAAAAGTAGTCCAATCATGTGCAAACACACTCTATGTAATTATGTTCCAATCGAAAATCCTAACTGTCAAAATCTATGGTTATGTGCATATAAGCTAGTATTCAATTTTGAGAGCGGTCCAATGATTAGCAAAAGCTGAATCACGATTTCCCACAACCCATATTGGACGAATCGAACAAAATTTTAAGATGATATCAATCAACTCACGAGGTGGCATCATGATTCGTACCGGTAATGCAGTGTTGAACTACTACTGTTGTAAAAAATTTCAAACCGTAACTACATGATAATTTAAGCTTTATAAAGTGTATCATATTATCGTTGTTATAGTTTAAGATCAAGAGCTACCAAGTCAAGGTTAAACGCGGGTGACAAACACAACAACCTTTAAGTAGCTTGACCACACATGTGACAACTACTGTCAAACTCGCCACACATGGACCAACATCCAACCGAGAAAGGAAAATATTTAGAAGCAACAGGTTGAGAAACCAAGAGAACGCTTGGTTGTTCTTATCTTCTTCCCGCCTTAAGAATAGGATTAGCACAATGTGAGTCATACACTCGCGATGCGGGTAGCTGCATAGATATGATTATAGCTCCATTGGGGTTACATGAGGAGAAATTACCAAGAAACAATGACTAAGTGATTTAGAATTGATAAAAGATGGATAATCAAGTAAATAAACGAAAAAATATACAATTTAACATATTATCGAGATGATTCGCTCGTTATATAGTGTTATTTAGAATTGGACAAGCAAACTGTTCTCGAAAAGGACATCTCTGGTCGCAAATTCCAACGGTCAAAATCTAGATCTATACGTTTATGATGTATGGTACACATTCGAGGATGATCCAACGGTTAACAAACACAAGATCGCTATTTTCCCTCAATTACAACATGTTGAACAAATTTAGATAAAACTTTAAGATTATAGCTCCATTGGAGGTGGCATGCGATAAATTCTGAAGCAAAAATGATTAAATGATTAAAAGTTGATAAGAGATGGATCGAGAAAGAATCAATAGAAGAAAAATCACATAAAAAGTTTAAAAGTTAAATGTAATCCCAGTAGTGTCACAAGTAAAATCACAGAAAAAATCATTTTTTTGATGCGAGTCAAACACTAGCGATGCGGGTAGTTGTATAAATATGATTATAACTACATCGGGGTTACATACAAAGAATGAATAAGAAACGATGACTAAATGATTAAAATTTTATAAACGATGAATAATCAAGTGAATACACAAAAAACAAATAAAGAATTGGCGATAGCACACCATTTGTCGACATAGTTACATTGTTTTGGTCATAACTTCTTCACACTAACTCCACTTTTAATGATTAAAGAGGTCACATAACCGCGAGAGAGAGATCGACAACTTTCATTTTGAAGTTGAAAGCTAAAATTTTACCACGTTGTTTCGCGAGTCAAGTGACATAAAACTTCAGTTTTTTGCGCGAGTCAAACACTCACGACACTCGAGTTAAGCTTTAAATACATAAACAATGTACATTATTTATTTTCAATAGATAAACGATAAATTACATATTTATGCATGTAATGGGTTGCATGTTATATTTATATGTGTTATATTATCATAAGTAGACTAAAATTAAACCACCACTAGTTATTAAGGTTTAATAAAAAGGTAAAAATTTATTTTTCCTTACTTTTTTATAAATGTAGTAACTAGAAAAATAGTTTAAAATAAAATTGGTTAACTTGTTCATGAAAAAATATGGGAATTTTCCCTTCATCTTTTGATAGATTTAGCAGCAAAAATGTTCAAAATTTTTTGCCAATAATTTTTGCAAATGATTCGTTGCTATATTTGTAATTTCGTTGCTAAAAATTGACATTTGATTGGCAAAAAGTAAAATTCGTTGCTACTTTTTTTGCAACGAAAGTTTCAGAGAAAGTCGTTGCTAAAAATGAGAGGGAAATTTCACCAAATACTGAGAAGATAGCGACGAATTTAGCAACTGAAAATCGTTGCTAAATGAAGGTTTCATTTTTGTTGAATTTCGTTGCTATATTCGTTGCTAGTGTGTGAATTTAGCAACGACTCATTGGTTGTTGCAAAATTTTCGTTGCTATTGGCACTTTTTCTAGTAGTGAACAAAGAGACGGTTATAATAAAAACGCTTTATACAAAACGCCTGAAGCACGGGTTTATATCCTTGTTGGAAAATGCTTGTAGCAAATAAAATGTGTTCCAATGTATACACCAAATATTTACACTAATTGCACTTTAAAATCTATAAAATATATGACAGTGCAATAAAGAAGAAAAATAAATTAATTAATTTATATCAATATTGAGCTCATTTTAATGATATTAATGTGAAACTTACAAAAATACTTTTCATATAAATTAGTTTTTATGTTTTATACGAAGTATTAAATATTAAAAGATTAGTGAAAATAAGAGATTTTAATAGAATAAATAGCGTTTAGTGGGATGATAGTAATGCATTATATTTACTGCATTTTGTGTATTCATTATCAATCGCACTAAAATAGTGTGGTCTTTAGTGCTAATATTGGAGATTAATTTTGCTAGCTTTTACACTATTTTAATATAAAAAGTACACTAATTAGTGCCAATATTAGAGATGCACTCATGCACGCTATTAGAATCGGGTTTTTTATTCAGCGGTAGCGTCAACCAGATAAGAGCAAGGGGTATCACAACATGCCCAATTCTCTTCACTTGGGCCCCACGTGTGTCACATCACCTCCACATCACTCCAACACACTAACAAAAAAATACCCCAATCACACACATCACCACTTCTCTTCACTCCCACCCACTATCATTTTATTTATTTTCCATATTTTCCAAACACAACTAAATTCATTTCATTCATTTAAATTAAAAATACAACATAAAACATACACCGCTAAATAAAAAACATACGAAATTTAAAATATTATCATAAATAAAACATACTAAATTTAAATTAATGTTGTTGTTCGTGATGAAGTTGCCAAACATGGTCAATGATATTTCGTTGAAGTCTTATGGCGTTGCTTTATCACGCAGTTCTTTGGCATTCTTTTCGTTGTATATCGCGATCGCCAATCCATGTCCGTTGTAAATTTGCTCGCGGACAAACATAAATTTCATTCATTTCGGATATTGCAAACTTTTGATCTTTCAAAATCATGTTATGCAATATGATGCACGTGTACATGACTCTTCTTAGTTTGTTGATAGTCCAAGCACGTGTCGGTTGGCTTATAATATGCCAACGCCTGCGACCCCGAAAGCTTTTCAACGCCTTGGCGCTTTCTTGTTTTTGTTTAAACAAGGCATTTTTCTCCTAATATGCACGAGAATGATTTGACAAAAATGACCACATTGGGTAAATCCCGCCACCTAGGTAATACCCGTGTTGAAAGGTTGCACCGCTTACTTGAAACGGAACCTTGGGCGTATGTCATCAAGAAGGTCGTCGAATAACTGTGAATGATTCAAAACGCTTAAATCATTATTCGCACCGCTACCCCAAAAATGCATGCCAAATCATAAATCGATGATGCAACAGACTTCAAGCATAATAGTTGGATATATTTTTATCACCTCTATGAAATTGCCCCTGCACACTAACGGACAATTTTTCCATTCCCAAGTGCATACAATCAATGCTCCCAAGCATTCCCTAAACCCATGGACCGTTATGTGCGTTATATAAATTTTGAATGTCAACTAAACTAGGCTTTCTTAAAAACTCGGGTATAAACAACTCAATAACACACATAGTAAAATTATCTAGACAATCACGTACGCGGTGACCCCATTTGCAAATATTCATCAAATGCACGGGCTGTGCCGTAGGCCAATTGGTAGGCGATGTGCATTTCATAATTACACTCATATACCATTACACCACACGATCGGCCGGACTCTAAAGAAATCAAAATGCGGTGGAAGAGGATTAACAGTTTGAATATGATTTTCAATACCTTGTACTATTTGTAGAATACTACTGGCCATACTAAATCGGACGCAAATAAGACTGGATATTTTGGATTATCCGAAAAATAGTCCGATATAAAACGGTTTCAAAGAATTTCATCGGTCACGGTAGATGTAATTACTTACTGCGTGAACTTTCGACTTCATCTTCTTGCAACGATTGCCCATAACCCGCAACTTTCAAGATCATCTTGATATCGTCGAATCATCAAGATCGAATCAATTTGAACCACCATGTTTATTTTGATTAGATGTAAAGAGTTGAAAGAGATGTGTGTGAATGAAATAAAATTGTGTGATAGATTGTATAAAAATGAGGTATTATTTATAAAGCAGTAGGAAAGTTTTTTTAAAAAATAATGCCGTTAACAAAATAGTGATTGCAACGGGTATGTTCCTTGTCGTTTACTTCGTTGTTTCCCCGGCGAATTGCATACTGGCGAAGCCATGTGGTATCATGGCGATGGACGAAATTTTGTGGCGAGCTGCCACGTTGGAAGTGGCGAGAACCAACGCCCCCGTACCCTTGCTCTTGTTGTCCTTGTCGTTGGTCAATTTTGTCGTCCTGAATGTTCCTTAAAAAGAAGATACTACTACACGTAATTAAAACTCATGTTTTCATGACTTCTGACTGGCCAAAGCATTATGCGTTATGTCAGGGGACCGTGTTGTGTCCCTTAAATACCCCACTCCCCCTTATATGTCTCCTATAAATTAAATACCTCCCAACACTTCTTAAAATTGTATTATATTCGATGTTCAAAAAAAATTGTATTATATTCACTCAAGGTTGCAACTTTTCCTAAGACTTCTTAATCAAATTACTCATGTATCATCATCTTCTTCTCCCCTTCTTTTTGATCCTCCTAAGGCTGTGTTTGTTTTTTTTTGCTTTCTATCACAGCCGACACAAGAAATGTCTGAATCGGTCGCACATTTCGCCGCTCGTTATTTTTTTTCGTTCGACGCCCGGAACACGTCTGAACGAAAAATGTCCTGATCTGCAAGACACTGAGAGGTGTCTAACGCGTTCAATGCTCTTGTAGACACAAAATAACCAAAATAAAAAATAAAAATCCCGTTCAAACATGCTTTTTTTCTTCGCTCGTGAGCGCGCAGATTCGCACATTTACGCATCGATTCGTGATTCAGACGCAGCTCGTGATTCAGATTCGCCCTCTTAAAAAACAAACACCACCTAACTGTCCCTCACCCCTCGCATAGTGAAATTGGCACCTCCGGGCAATACAATCCACCATTCTTACGTAAGTTCTCTGTATATCCATCTGTCTAAATGCAATTTATTTATGAGTATGTATTAGGGCCGGATTTGAGGGCGTGAAGGTTGTTCGACCGCTCAGGGCCTCCATTTCTTTTGGGGGCCCAAAATTTTTTAGCCTCAAATTTATAGTTTTAATACTAATCTGATACTTATACGTTGCTTTAAAAAGTTTCAAAGGAGGTCTCAAGGAGTTTGACAACGTTGTTTTTATAATTTTTTGTTACTTAAAACTTTGCAATCTTTATTTATAAGCATGCTTAGCTTTCATGTGTGTACACAATATCTCATATCCACAAACTCTGTTTAGTAGATAGTAGTTATATATCAAAGTAACGTGGACATTTGACTATTTGAGGATCATTTTGCTAAAAGGGTTTAGCTTGTAATCACGGCATAGGGCACCAAAATCCATGAGACGGCCATGTGTATTAGTAGGGTATGAATGGGTATCTAGAAAAAGCGCCATATATTTGAAACTACTTAGCTTAACCTAACTTTTTTGAATACATGTATCTAATTCTTTTTATCTGTTGTGTAATAAAACAGCTACCGCGTGTTACGGATATGATTCTGGCCAATTTCCATCTAACAACTTATTCGCCGCAGCTGGTGATGAAATATGGGATAGTGGAGCAGCCTGTGGACGTATTTATGTGGTGATTAGTATAAGCGGGACCGAGCCTGGGACTTGTGTTGCTGGGGAGGTGATTCAAGTCAAAATAGTCGATTATGCGATAACTTCGGTTTCTCGACCGTCCATTGAAGGATCCACCATGGTTTTGTCAGCTACCGCGTTTAGATCTATCACGAATTCTACAGCTGATTCTATCAGCATAGAGTTTAAAGAGTATGTTATATATCCGTCTCGATCTTTTACTTATGATTTCAATTCATTGTTATACACTACTTTTTCATAAATAGTATCTAGAAAATCTAACTTGTTTTATGTTTAAAGGAAGGCTTTACGTTTACTACGTAGAAATGATTTTATAAAGATTCCATAATGAGTTTGGCTAATATTTGCCGTATATTAACATATTAATGCACGTTGATCAAACTCATAAGTTATGATATTTAAACTCATTTTCCATTTTTTTTTTTAATTTTCAAACAAAAATTAAACTTCCTCGGCTAAAACCATGTGTAGCACGTGCCACAAGTGGCTCACACATAGCTCCGCCACTCATTATTTCTACGATGTCTAGGGATGAAACGTGATTTCTTGCACTATTCATATGTTTAAAATTTAAGTATATATATATCTTCTAATTGACAGGCGGTGCCTTATAAACAAGAAATGGCTTTTGAGCATATTTCAGAAAGCTAATTGGACTTGTATGACGAAACTAAAAGCTGAATATGAAAGCTGGACACCGAAAATAAAAGACGCCAAAGTCGAACTTGGAACCGATACATGGAGCGTCGGCTTTCAGGCGGAAGTTGGCGTTTTTACTTTGATCGTGAAGGCCAAGTTTCCACATCTGTGGAACAATAACAAATTTTGCATGAAACATAATTCGAATGCTTCTGGATTCAGAAATTTCAGACAGTAAGTTTATCCTTCTTCTAAGTTTTGAAGTTTTTGACTTGTAGACTTATAAAGAAAAAGATTTTTGGTGTCCCACATATAATCACCACACAACCACACATTTTGGCTTGTATTTGGGTAACTCAAAACTCCCTTTTTATTTACCTACAATAACAACTTCATTAGCTCATATAACGTATTTTCTCCATCAAAAACTGTGCCTTCCAAGCTCCAAACTGCCTGTAGCATTTTCAAAGAGCTATCTAACACTTTTCAAACAAAAATTAAACTTCCTCGGCTAAAACCATGTGTGGCACGTGCCACAAGTGGCTCACACATAGCTCCGCCACTGATTTGTTTCTACGGTGTCTAGGGATGAAACGTGATTTCTTGCACTATTCATATGTTTAAAATTTAAGTATATATATATCTTCTAATTGACAGGTGGTGCCTTATAAACAAGAAATGGCTTTTGAGCATATTCCAGAAAGTTAATTGGACTTGTAAGACGAAACTAAAAGCTGAATATGAAAGCTGGACACCGAAAATAAAAGTCACCAAGGTCGAACTTGGAACCGATACATGGAGCGTCGGCTTTCAGGCGGAAGTTGGCGTTTTTACTTTCATCGTGAAGGCCAAGTAAGTTTATCTTTCTTCTAAGTTTTGAAGTTTTTTACTTGTAGATGTTACGGTAACATTTATTAAGTACTATCATACTAAATTATAATGCAAATTGGGTTTTCAATAATGGAAACTCTTAAAATTGAGTAATTCTAATAATAGAAACTATTAATAAATACAATTAATAAAGTTATTAAAATACCTCTTACATAAAAACTACAAATTATCAAGCATATTATACTACCAACTTAAACACAATTCCTGCATTAAATGTCACTAATACAAATAATAAAGCACATTATACAAATATTCAAGTCCGAATGGGGCAACGGGCCAAACGGGCTAGATCCTGAATGGGCACAGGCCAAATAGGCTCAAGCCCGAACGAGCAAGGGCCAAACGGACACGAGCGACTTTTGACTTTTGATGTCGTTAACATTTATTTTAGAGATTTCCATGCTGAACGACGGCATCTCATTAACTAACCGTATATCTTTCTAGCTACTTATCCTCCTATTGCGTAGATGTCAATCATCTAACGGTAAAAAGGAAAGTAGGTCATGTTATAAGTTTATGCATAAATTGACACTTACCTGGTATGAGGATATGGCATTTTTCAACATGAAACATGTTTATCATTCACAGTATAGTTAACGTCGTATGTTTCCTTTGAGTTTTTACTGCAAACTCATAATGAAGCAATGTTTTGACTTACTTTATTTTTCTTCTTATTTAATTACTACTCCGTAATTTTTAAATATTGTGTTAACAGGATAGAGAATTGAATGGTACAGAAGAGATGATGTGTTATCCACTTTGACACGCAAGAAAATATTTATAGTGGTGACCTGCCATTTTTCGATTTTGTTTACGTTTTGCACTTGTGTATCCAATTATTAATTTTTTCTTTGTTTACAATAGGGGTTATACTTACATCATTTTTTCTTATACATACACAACACGATATTATATTTTAATGCACACTGTACAAGACAGTAATGTACAATTATAATGTATGTATAAAAAAAATGGTGTGAGTATCAACACCCTTATAATAAAGTCAACCAAAATAAAAATTATTTAAGTTTATCATTTTTTTGCTATCTTTCTTCCTGTTAAATCATCGAACTTTAAGTGTTATTGTGTGTATTTGCTATTTAGAGACTTACGCAGCAGGCATCAATTTATTATCAAAAAAGTTTATTTATTTCTGAAAAACTAAATTTCACATAAGATTACACATCATTACGTTAAAAGTTAAAACCATATATATATATATATATATATATATATATATATATATATATATATTTATATATATATATATAATCAACTTTGTGTTTATGTTTAGTGGGCGTAGATGTTAATCCTTATGTTTTAATTGTTTTTCTCTTGATAACTTAAAAAAATAAATTATTGTTGTGTTTAGTTCTTTATTTGGTTAATTTAAATAACACTGTTTTAAATTAAGTAATCTTTTTTACCAAAACATGTCCACTAATCCGAACCTAAGTCATTTTAGAGACAATAAAATACCGCCCACAACATTGACTTCTACAGTTCTACATGCTATGTACTCAGAAACATAAACTGGACTTTGCACTACAATTTTTTTTCTGACAAACAACTATGGAGTATGATTTTGTATATGTCAATTTAATAACATATGTGCCTTTTTTACAAAATTTGATCATAATCAGATAATTTACTGTAACAAAACGCGATTACAAAATACCGTGTTTGGATTTGATTATGTTTGTTTTTTATCGCATTAATCAAATAATCAGTTTTCTAGTGTTTGACAAATTTGATTTTAGAATTACTTAACATGTAAAATGAAGGGAAAAAAACCTATTGAAGGACATAAAACTTGTATAAACTACATTGGCAAAAATGCATATATATCCCTCCCAAAGTGAATAATTACATATATATCTTTTGTACAAGTTTTTTATGCACATAATACAATGGTTTTTATGCATGCTTTGGATATATATGCAATTTTGCATTTTCGGGAGGACATATATGCAAAAGCCCTACTACATTTGATCCACAACTTTTGTTTGCCCCAAAACTAATTAATTTATATTGTTAAACATTGAAAACCCGGCCGTAAAGATAACTTTATCATTCATGCAATATTTACGAGTACGAGTATATAACAAAAACAAACCCTAAACCATAATAGACCCAAAGCCCACAACGAGGCTTGGGCTACTGCGAACCCTTCGTTAATATATGTTGCTCAATAGCCTCAACTAGTGCGAACCCTTCATTAAAACATATGCATTCAAGTACCGACCTGTCGTTTGCACTTTCTCATTTAGCCATACACAGGGAAGGAGCCACGACCATTTATGACCGGGTGCACAAATTTTTTTTAACCGTAATACTGGAAACACGTTTCAAAAGACTGGGTACATTTAAGATGCATTTAGAAAAAATCATTATTTTTTTCAAAAATTAACACTATATCGAAAAATCTATAGGGTTTCCGAACACCCACGAGAACCCCTCTAGCTCCGTCCCTGGCCATATACGTAGTACGATTTAGGCCAACGTAAAGTTCCTTAAAAGAGAAGTATGCCTATCATGCCAAGTGGCACGATTAGCTTTCTAACTGTGTCATTTGGAGCGACCAAACCATATTGTTGCCACTATATCAAGTCATTTCATGCAAGCTAAATAGGCCACACAGTACATTATTAGTCGATCAATGATTTTCAATAACTCATTTCAGTTTTCACATCCTAATCATACGTTCACTTCAATGAATCAAGTGATTGTGAACCAATGAACTTAGGTTGGAACGTTTTAACCCTAGCACAACCGAGCCCAACCGAGTCGTCCCCTAACCACGTAAATTTTGTGGTCGGCTGCCCGATCGAAGTTTTAATTTGTTTTGTGTGCGGTTTTTTATTTTTTTAAGAAAAAAAAATTATTTTGTGTGATATGTTTATTGTTGTGGTTGCGGTAGCTTTACTAATTGTTAATGATTGGTGTGTAGTATTAGCGAGAGAAAACTGAAGTGATGCTGACTTGTTAAGGGTTATCATTAGCATTAGTCTAATTTAAGTTGCATGCATGAAGGTTCAATGTCGGCGTGGCAAAACTTAGCCAAATGGAATCGCACAAAATTTTTTACCAACATATTCTCCTTCCGTCTCAAAATATAAGTCCACTTTTAATGGTATACTTTTCATCAAGTATCATAAAGCACGAAAAAAAATAATTACGGTCAAAGTCAGAAAAAAGACTTTGAAAAATCAAACATGGACTTATATCAGGGATGGAGCTTGAACAAAATAATCAAATCATTCAAACACAAAATATAATTTCCAATGTATAAAGCATCCATAACACAAAAAGAAAGTCATAAGATAAACAATAAAGATAAAAGAAAATTACAAATCAGCTCGACGAACTTTGAGGTTTTTAAATTCATCAATTATAGAAGCTGAATCAAACATTTCAGCGATACCTTTTTCGACGTGAACCACCCTGCAAGAAAATCATCTTACATCCTATTGCGAAGTCGATTCTTGCATATCTTCATTGCTGAAAATCCCCTCTCGGTTGTAGCAGTAGAAACCGGAAGTGTCAAGATAAGACGAACCAATATGTCAACCAAATGATATGTCTCATGTTTCTCTGTTTCTACAAGAATTTCACATAATCTAGCGACAGCAGAAGCGCCACTCAATTTTGAGTTCTTTGACCTAGCGATAGTAGAAGCACCCTCAAGAACTATACCTGAGTAGGAATATACATCTTAAGCAAACTCAAAATTGAAAGAAAGTGAGAACCCCAACGTGTATCACCAGCTCGTCTTAAGGTCGTGACTTGTTGAACCTAAGACCTTGATAGATCTTTGAGCGCTCGTGGATCGTTAGTAATGCTTATGTAATCACAAACACACTAATAGACAGTCTCTAATACTTGTATTGTAAAGCGGAAATCAAACACAAGTAAGAACAATAATAACTAAGAACACTTTGATCCTCTATGGATCTTTTAATAAGACTAAAAACTTGTTTTTCAACTCGTACATCATTCATACTATTGTGTTCCTTTTATAGATAAGGAACCCTAAATCGTTTCCCAAGAAACGTATAATCATAAAACTAAATAAGATATACATTATCACTTCCTAATAAAGCTCATGCATATCCTAACTAACTATAGAATACGCGAAATATCTATCTCCGCAGAAACAAACTACACGTTTATACTTCAGCAGAATTACTTCTTCAGCAGAATCCAACACACTTCAGCAGATTCCTTCGGCAGTAACTTCAGCATAATTCTTACTTAGTAGAATTCCCAACAATCCTCCCCTAATCTTGAATTTGACATGGTTAAATTCAAGATTCTTGATAGATCTTTAACACTGCAGAACCAGAGGATTATTTTCGAACATCAGCAGCAAAGAACCAAAACAATCACATCTCTATGATGGCAAAACTTTGGAACTCCAGATCTTTGCAGCAACAAATGACAAAATGTACATCAAAACATATTAGTTTCATACTATTCTCATCACATCCAGGTGTGTTAACTCCTGATAGAGGTGAATCATTGAAAATAATGGATTTGATGTCTCTTTACCAATAGCCATTACTACTGGAGTAGCCAAATGTTTAAGTTCGAAAACTATGGTACACTGATAACCATCTGATTTATAGCAAATCAGCAGCTATAAACGGATTTGAGATGTCTTTACCGTAGCCGTTTGCTCGGGACTAGTCAATTCTTGGGGAAAGAATCACCTTGGTGAATTGAGAACCCAATATGGTATTCCACCGCCTTTACCACACAAGCCATATACTTGTGGGCTAGCCAATTCTTGGATTCCAAAAAGGAATAAACCATGGTGAATTGATGACCATACAAACCCTCATCAATTAAGCATGGGTGAGTTGTATATCCTATGATTTTGAGCAAACCATTACATCTATCAACAGATTTGATATGTCTTTACCAAAGTTGTACCCTTTGGACTAGCCAACTCTTTGATGTACTCAAGGCACAGCTGGTGAGTTGATAACCATCAACAGAGTGATATACAACAAACCTGCAAGAAAAAGTTAGACAAACAAGAAAGATACATAGTTTTTTTTTTTTTTAACTAAGAATGAAAGAAAGAAAGAAATAATACAAGATACCAGAATCAAGAAGAACCTTGGTGTTGCAGAAGCTGAGTCTTAATCAAGCCAATCAATTGTTCAACATGTAGCATATCATTGCCCACCAGATCAGGAGGAACTTCCAATTGCTTTCTAAGCATTCGTTGCATCAATTTCACAGACAAAGGATAAAGCTTATCAGAGAACATACACACAGACATTCCACACATAGTCTCCACAACATGCACACTGGGAATAGGATGAAATCTCCAAGTCTCAACCTTCCACTTATGTGAATCCTTCCAAATTGAATACCCTTTACCATTTGGAGATTGAGATTCAAAAAGAACTTGAAGATCTCCCAATAAGTATAACCCAGAACCTTGTGGAGTATGAGAAGCATAATACTGTGTGACAAGGCCATGAAGAGTAATCAAGTCTTGCCTATCCACCATATGAAGTATGTCTTTCAAGAAGGTAAACTGCATAGAAGAGTTATCCATCCTGTATATGGTGCTAAGTTGTTCATCAGTCAATGTCCATGTTGTCAGCACACCATGAGACCCCTCAAGAAAAGTATCAGAAGATCCTTCTTTAATGAATGTTGACTCAGCAGCCTTTAGATCCAAATTCTTAGAAGAACCACCCCTTTTAGATTTAGATACTCCAGAGGCCTTCTTCCCAACTCCTCGCACAGATCTCCTGAGTGCAATGTGTCTCCTTTTGGACATCCTTTTCCCCCTTCTCCCAGGTATGTAAATGCCCATAGAAATAGAAGAGGGTACCTTCTCTGATGTACCAGGGGCAACTTCAGTGGAAACAGAGGGAATTGGAATAGGGCCACCCATTGCATATAACTGATCAAGAGCTTATCTCTTCTGTTTAGATCTAGCAGCTTTCAATTCAGCTTTCCCAACCATATCTGCTCCTTCTTGCTCAACAGATGCAGAAGTGCCAACAACCCCCTGTGGATCCATAGATGGTTCAGCCACAGTTGGTGAGGCTTCAGAAGAAACAACAGAAGATTCAGCAAATAGAACTCTCTCAGCAGAGTGTATAGCTTTAGCAGATGTGTCAACAGAAACAGCCTGAGTCCTCAGTTGTGCTCTATCATTAAAATAATCCACAATCTCAACTTTCTTTGGTCTTTTGGCTTTAGGAGCATCCATATTACCAGCAATCCTTTTGAATTTAGAAGATGGTGTAATCTGCTTCATAATCCTTTGATATATACTAGTCAAATCAGAATCAGATAAAGCCCATACTTGCTTCTTTGTGAAACCAGTCTGATAGATAATAGTACTTTGGTTATACACCACATTCCTCATATACATTTTCTTCTGAACTGCAGTCTGTGGTCGCTCCCGCTTAGCTTCAGCTTTTTGTGCAGCAAGAGCTTTTCTTTGTGCAGCTGCAGCTTGCTTCCTTTGTTGTCCAAGAGCCATCATTTGTGCAAAGAAAGTTCTCACTATTAAAATCAGCTCCTAAAATACTCTGAGCAAGGGTAGGATTTGAAGCGACTTGAAGAGTCTAGGAATCCCATTGCTCATCAGTAAACTGAGTGGATTGTTCATCCAATTCTCGTTGTCTTTCAGGAGGCAAGTTGGTAGAAAACTGTGCTTCAAGCTTTTGGGCCAATGCTTGACTCTTCTTCGAATCTGCATATTCTGCTAGCAATCTAGCTTGCTCTAGCCTTTCCTGTTCTCTCACAAGATCCGAACTAAGCTCTTCTTCAAGCATAATTCCTTTCCCTTTATCAGCAGGCACATGAGCAGAATCATCATGAGGAATATCAACAATGGGAACTGTATTGATGTTTTCGTAAGAAACACCCAAGCATCGGGAGTAATATGGGAGGAGTGTCTTCAACAAGATTAGAGACAAAGAACATGAGGATCCAGGTTAAAACTTCTTCCAGCAATAAATACTTCATGATGATCTGCTGAAGGTGGAGGACATGGTTGTTCTTGCACAGATGAACCTTGACCATTGAAGTCCCCCTTTCTCCCTTCTTCTGAAGATGATAGTGTAGTGGATCCAAGTGGGTCATCTGGTGATTCTGATGACTCCACTGAGCGTCTAGATCCAAGAGAGGTGGTGATTGCACTTCCTACTCCAGGAACTGGTGCTTCATACCATGGAAGCAGGGGAAAGGGCAAGAGAGTTGAGGTGAAAGGAAAGTGAAAAAGGAAGATGGAGTGATGCTCCTTGGTAGAACGAGTAGATGGAACAACTGAAGATTTCTCATATCACAAATGCATCCATCATGCCAAGGACCAAAGATATAAACTAGGTTCTTGAGCATCTTCATCGTCGTTTTCATCAATCCATCCTTTCCATTTTCATCTTCAGCTGCTTCATCATACTTGACAAGTGTATCCACCAGCTTTTGTAATAGATGATAGGAACTAGTATATGTTTGGTAGATCTTGTATAGGAATGACCTTGTATCTCATTTGAAGTTGATTGTAAGCTGTAAACTGTTTCTTGAATGAATGATCAACTTTGCTTCAGTACTCTTCAGTAGAAACAATGAGATCACTTGTACTTCTCTTCAGAAAATAATACTTTGTTCTTGGTGTCACAAATTTGTGATACTAAGAACAAGTTGAAGTGTTGCAGTTCCTTTACATAGTACACATTCTCAAAATCCAAATGAGGTGTTCTAATGGTGCCTTTCCCGATTCTACCATCCTCCACCAAAAGTCACATCTGCCCTCCTTCTATGGGTACAATATCATGCATCTTTTCTTTGTTTCCTGACATGCTTCTGGAACAACCACTATCAACTATGCCAACATCTTACTCCTCGTGAGGATGATCCTACAACAACAACAATAAAATATACAACATATTAGTACACTATGGAGACTCAAGTCACACGACTGAAACGCCTTTGTGGATCATAAGATTTAGGCCATGTAGATGTATAAGATCCACTATTGTTCTTGGTCCTCCATTGAAAATTAGGTCCCTTGTTAGTCCAAGAACAACCTCGAGGGCTTCACGCCAGTGATATCCATATATCCCTTCCCATCATACATTGAGTCAAAACATACAGGCCAATAACCATTTTGAAAATAAGAACTAGTTGGTCTCACATATGGTCTAGCAACAGATCTTCTCCAACCAGAAATGTGTTGGCTGGTTTTATAAGTTGCTTTTGGAACAAAAGATGGTATATCATTAATATTTTTCCATATTGGTCTAGGTTTCTTTTGACTAGCACATACACCCATTCTTTGCTCATGAAAATTACAATCGTTAATCAAATGAAATTTACTTCCACAAATAAAACATGTCTCCTTTTTAGAAGATTTATTCAAATTGAAAGATGTTTCATTACATGCAAAAGCATTCAAACCACAAACATTAACAGAATTGTTTTTACAGTAATTAAAGACATTATTTTGCAAAGACTTAAAAGACAAGTCTTCAGAGGAAACTGTCTTGGAGATTGATTCCTCAGCAGCAAATCTAATAGGCTTGTAAGGAGTCTTGGGTGTAGGCTTAGGTGAGGTCTTGGGAAGGTCTGACTTTTCATTTGAATCACAACTGGTAGATATAGTAGACCATTGGTCGAGGACTTGTCATTGCACAACAAGAGACAAAGTCGTAGATGAAGAATCAGTGGCAAGTGTTCTTGACTTTTGCCATAAAGATGGTGTGATCCATCAAAGTCAACTGTGATGGAAAGGTCAATGGGCATATGTTGACCTCTAATAGGTCCAGGTACAGCATGTAATTCACCTTCTTTTACAAAATTAGCTAATCCTGCTGGTGTAGATTTACGCATATCATTCCTAGCTTCTAAGCCAACATACTTCTTAAAACCTAAAGCTATTGTTGAGTTAGGAGATTGACTGCTATAGATGAAGCTAGCTAAATTGTCACCTGACATTAACCATTCTTTATGTCTAGCTACTTCCTCATCTAGTTTCTTTTTCAGCACTTGGTTTTCTGAAACTATGATAAGGTTTTAAAATGTACCATTTTGAGGGGTCGTTTTAGTCCTTATTTGATCACTTTTGTATCCGTTATTGCTTAATATCGTTCCTTTTTACTTTTTAGGTCTCTTGAAGGCAAAATGCTGGAATGGCACTTATTTGGAGGAAAAGGCGCGAATATATGAAGAAAATGGCCAAAGTCAGAATCGAGACACTCACGCTTCTTGAAAACGTATACACGGCGCCGTGTTAATGGCACGCCGCCCCAAAAATGTTGTGACGGTCCGTAACCCAAAACTCGTATTTTCAAGCGACGACGCTAGTTGTGAAAGAGTAGGCCGCCGCTACTCGACGCCTAGATGCAATCCGCACGACGCCGAAGCGAAGAGGACGGCGCCACGGACATAAGGTGACGCCGTCGCAAGGTTAACGTGGCCAAGACGAAACCCTATGATGGCGCACACGACGCCACTAAACATAAGGTGACGCCGTCGCATATGTAATCTTATATATAGAATCCGAATTTTTTAGTCTTTTGTGGAGAGTCTTTTGGAGTAAAAACCTAAAACCGAACCTAAGGTGTCTTGTACAATATTTTAGGGTTTTAAACCCTATCTTACATCAAGATAAGTCTTTACTTCATTAATTCAATTATGTCTTTGATTATTTGTGTGTATGCTTGCATGTTCTCCATGTCCGGCTAATTTATTTGTGTGTTTGTTTAGGAAATATGAAACTTAATTATTGATTATTGATTGGTTGTTTCTTATCTTAGTTGACATATGATCTAGTAATGCGATAGGTCATTCGTTGTGTACTTAATGCTTGATTCATCTTTGTGAACCTTAGAATATAATTACCTGAGTAGTTGTAGTCTAAACCATCCAAAGAGCCTTTAGAGTAGGAGTTTATCATCCCTAGTGGTTTGTAGATAGACCCTTTGGTAAGTTCAAAGAGTTAGGAGAAACATACCCTACAACTTTAGACACACAACTAACTAAGAATAAGACGCGTGACAACTCAACCATCAATAGGAGATAATTAAAGAGTAATAAAAACTAAGTAAATACAACTTTAAACTATCATACGAGCACACATTAATTAGACATAGACTCTCACAACCTTAGTTTAGATAATTAGATAATAGTAGAGTAATCGGTAGAAATACCAACCCCCAAATCCAATACCCGAGATTCGTACTTTTCCATTTCAAAAAAACATAAAAAGATAAGAAATAATCTTCCTCAACCTTAACCTTAGCGTAGTAACTCCTTACTAGCATTCCTATTCCCCTAGAGAACGATATCAATACCCGCGGCTTACCCTAATTACTACACTACAACGATTAGGTTCACTGCCTAGGTTGTTATAAAACTTGCTCGAAGAAAAGGAAGTTTCCTTGACCCTAACGACGCGTGTAGCGCTATCAAGTTTACGCCGGGAATAGAATAGCTAGTTAGTAGTCCACCTCATTTAGGTTTCTTTGCTTGATTCCTATCAAGTAAATTTTTCTCATTTTTAGCTTTCTCTTAGTCTATCCCCTTCTTCGTGACCTTTGTTCGTAATCCCATCACTTTTCATCATGGAAGGTGATAACCAACCACCACTCATCAACCCACCACCAAATAACCCGCCAAGAGCCCCACTCTGGTGAATACTCGAGACCAAGCCACCTAGGCTATAGGAACACCATTGAGCTTCCCAACCGAGCCCAAACTACTACCAAGGATCCGACACCATCCGGTTGGTGCAAAACGGATGTGCATTCCGTGGACTTCTTTCCGAAGATCCAAATCGATCCGAGGGATTTCTCAAAATCGCCGATTCCATCGACCTTGATGCTACTACTGAGACCACGCCTGCAAGGCTCTTCCAATTCTCTACGGACCAAGCTAGTAATTGGCTTGAGCGACTTCCTGCCGGCTCCATCTCAAGTTGGGATGATCTTACCTCTCGCTTCCTTGCTCAATTTTTCCCACCGGGGAGAACCACTAAGCTTAGGAATGACATCTTGATGTTCCAACAACCTCAAGGTGAATCTCTCACGGCATGGACCGATTCAAGGACTTACTTCATAATGTCCCTCATCACGGCATTGATCTTTGGCTCCAAGTCCAAATCTTTTATGATCATGTCAACTTCCCCACTAAGCGATCCATTGACCAAGCGGCCGGTAGAAAACTTAGTGAACTCACCGCGGAAGAATCATGGGAAATAATAGAGGACCTCGCCCTCTATGACAACGAAAGTTGGGATGACCCCCATGAGTGCCAAAACCGTCAAGGCAATCTCCTTGCCTTCCATCAACTCACAACATTCCGACCGTAGGATGATCGAACTTGAAGATCAAGTTAATTTCCTCATGAGTTCCTACGAAAATCCTAAGTCTTCACACCATGTGAACAAAGTTTCTTCCTCGTGTGAGCCGTTTTGTGATCCTCATAACACGCGCAATAGCACTCGCTCCCCAGAACATGCTTCCGTTGACTACGCATCCTCACGTATTAATGGAACGGGAGGAAGATTCCCTACAACACCCGAACCTAGGAATTTCAATGAAACTCGAGAGGCATGGAAAGGCAAGCCCGATTTCTACTGGGGACAAACCAAAGAATTCAACTCCAATGATTTCTCATGGCCCCCACCTAACGGTCCTAACCAACAAAACATCGAAGGGATGTTGCAAAACCTAGTTGCATCCCAAGAAACCCAAATGGCTAAGCTTTCGGACCGCTTTAACCATCAACAAGCCGAGATGGATAGGAAAATAGACAACCTTTTGAAAGCCATAACTAATAGTGATAAGAAGGATAGTGCTATCTCAACTCCGAGCCGCCGTGTATAGAGATTAAGGATCCAAGCAAGCTACCTAAGCATGTCCAATTCGTCAATACCATCGCTTTAGTTAAACCTAATGAAACAAATGACGAAGAGGACTATACACTTGTGGATGAGGAAATACCCGAGGAAGTAGATGAAGTAGACATTGACTATTTCCTACGGAAGAAGAACTATCTCGCCACCCTCACTTAGTGCGTGACCTCCGTCACATGTATGTTAAGAAAAGTCCTCGAATCAAGTTTGGGAACCCTTGGAATCTTAACATACCATGTTTCATAGGACACCTTTTTGTTGCAAAAGCCTACATTGATCTAAGTCCCCAATCAACATAATGACTAGCACCTATTACAATTGGATATTGAAAAAGCCTATTCCCACTAGGCAAGACCCCAATGATCCTAATGTTAGTTGCAATTTTCTTGGTAGAGTTAAGGGATTGCCCGTTTATGTAGGTAGTTTCACGCTTCCTACGGACTTCATAATTGTGGATGATATTAGCACGGCCATAGACCCTAGCTTGTCCCATGTTATTCTAGGAAAACCTTTCATAGAAAGCACCGGGATGACCTATGACCCCTCGTTAGGAGTAGTGCGATTCAAGAATGAGACCGATGACATAGCTTACCAAATGCCGCTTAAGATTGAGAAGTTTTCATCACTCTCTAATGATGAAAAGGAACTTAAATGTCGGGTCTATAGGAATGATGAGGATAGGGAGAAAGGTGTTGATTATGTTATGGCTAAGATTTTCGGATTCTATAAGGATTGCTTGAACCTAGGACCGGAATATAGGACCAATTGGGGAGAGGATGAACTCTTAGAGAAGTACATGTTAGGGCACTTCTACAACATGGAATCCCCCATTAGAGGCCGCCAAGAGGGCTGTAATGAGAAAACGTAGGAGCACCCACTATGAGTCTAGCTACAAGACTCTTAAATAAAGAAAAGGCTTCGTGGGAGGCAACCGTGTTTAATTGTTTGCTTTGTTAGTCATATATCTTTTATTAATTGTTTATCCTCATGTTTAAATTTGTAAAATGCTTTATTTTGTTTTTAACTTCGCCTTAATTGCATATAAAGGTATTTTACATAAGGGATAAGTGTAGGGAGGATTACACACGTTTTCCAAAGAAACGTAAACATGAGAATAACAATTAACTAAAAGATATTTATGTTTGTTTGTTCGAATCAAATGCTTGTATCGAGTCATAATGGGTGTTTTGCGTAAATTTTCCGATTCTAAAGATGTAAATTTTCCGAATTTTTCCGTAAAATCGCAGACCGCTTTTTGTCAGATAACTCGACGGCGTCAGATTGCAACTGACGCGGCCAGAAGGAGTAAAACATCGACTTTTTTCTCGCTCGAGCCACTTATAAATTTTTGGAATTTTCCATGTCTTAATTTTCTTAGAAATTCAGAAGCATCCATTCCACAAGCATTATATCCTAGTTTAAATCGAGTCTTATATATATTATTACCGCCGATTTTACGTTAAGGTTTCGCTTGTTTTCTTCAAAGTGCGTGTGTTTAGTTTGTCAAGAAGAAGATACAAAAGATTGGAAGGAGCTTTTCACGCAATAATTCTTCTTGAAAAGAATTTAACCACCACTTTACACGGATCCTACCGAGCTAATCAGGGGAGTATTAGTTTCTTTCTCTTTTAATTACCTTCTATTATCATAACTTTGATACTTTCGGGAACATTGGGGACAATGTTCATTAAGTGTAGTGGAGGGAAAATAAAAACGAACTTTGAAACTATGCTTATCCTTGACTATTTGCTTTGTCCAATTGTGATTGTGTAATAAACCATGAGAAAATGTCGTTAGGTAATTTTGGCACCAAATTTTAAATTTTTCATGACATATAAGAGTGGGCCATTAGTCTTAACAAAAGCGTCTCATGGATAGGAAGTTGCATGACTAGCACAAAACCCTTTACCACCCAAATTCCACCAAAATGTGAGGATCGCCCTTAGATTAGTAGGAATTAAAGCATTCATCTTTAATGCTTAGAGTGTGAACCGGTAGTATATTAGATTCTAGAAGTTGTTTTGTGATGCATTCCGAGATCGCAAGTGAGGCTACACTTGTGTAGTTAGGAATAACTAAATGATAAGAGGCATTAGGATAACCCTTGTTTGATACCCTGTAATATAATTACTTCTTCCATATCGGTTGAGTAATTCCCCCACACCCTTTGCGTTGTACTCATCTTTAGTACACGATACCCCTAGTTAACCCCTCAGAGCCTATCATTTTCGCGGTTCTCGTGATGTTTCGGTCTTCCGGAATATCAATGAAGAGCATTGTTTACACCCCACCTCAAATATACACCCAAATCACCTTAGCCTACCCCTTATGCACTCACTTTTAGTGCAAATGCTTGTTATCACCCTAAACCCTTAGTTCAATTATCTGGTTGCTTGCATAAGTTGCTAAGTCGAGTCATATCCTTTGTATACAGTTTTGGGATGATTGGGATTCATGGGAAAAGTTAAAGTTTATGAAATAACGGAAGGAACGTTAAAATTCAAATTCCCTTTTTTTGCGTAATAATGTACCCCAAGTGTTTTGATCTTTTCAATTCGGGTCAAATTAGTGTTAGAGTAATAAAAACTCAAGTGTAGGGATATGCTTATAAATCCCTATTATTTTGATGTTATCGTAGAGGATGGTAGAGTAAAAGTGTATGAAAAAAAAAAAAAAAAAAAAATATACGGGCTACCATCCTACATCTATCCTTTAAATTTATGTTTAATTATTTCAGTTACCTAGAGTTTTAGAGTGTCGAGTCTTGGCTTAGCAACGCCATTCTTCATATGCAGTTAACATAAAGATTTTTGACTTGCCACCACTAAATAGCCTATCTCACCAAACCCTTGTTTCACCGTAGCCTAACATTACAACCCTTTAAAAGACCTCTTTGATAGTCTTTCCTAGGTGCTTACGCCAAAGCGATGAAGGTTTGATCTATTCTCAAGCCTATGGTAATCTATGTACTAGGACCGGTTAATGAGTGTTTATCTTCCATTTCCTATTTGTTATATTTCATATATACACCCGAGAGATGTGAGTATCCAAACACCCCATGTGAGGTGCTAGTATGTAATTTCCGTGCTTGTTATGACTTTTGAGGGGCTTATATGTGTTGTGGACCGTTTTGAATCAATGCTTCATGACCCCTAACTTATAAATTAATTAAAGCACATTTGCTTGAGGACAAGCAAATAACAAGTGTAGGGATATTTGATAAGGTTTTAAAAGGTACCATTTTGAGGGTCGTTTTAGTCCTTATTTGATCACTTTTGTATCCGTTATTGCTTAATATCGTTCCTTTTCACTTTTTAGGTCTCTTGAAGGCAAAATGCTAGAATGGCACTTATTTGGACGAAAAGGCGCGAATATATGAAGAAAATGGCCAAAGTCATAATCGAGACACTCACAGCTGTTTAAAATGGCGGCATCAGGCTGCAGTTATTAATGACGCCGCCCCAAAATGTTGTGACGGTCCGAACCCAAACTCGATTTTCGCGACGACGCCTAGTTGTGAAGAGTAGGCCGTCGCTACCGTGACGGCCTAGATGCAATCCGCACGACGCCGAAGCGTAAGAGGACGGCGCCACGACATATGACGCCGCCGCAAGGTTAACGCGCCAAGACGAAACCCTAATGACACGACACGAGCGCCACTAAACATAAGGTGACGCCGCATATGTAATCTTATATATAGAATCCGAATTTTTCGCCTTTTGTGGAGAGTCTTTTGGAGTAAAAACCTAAAACCGAACCTAAGGTGTCTTGTACAGTATTTTAGGGTTTTAAACCCTATCTTACATCAAGATAAGTCTTTACTTCATTAATTCAATTATGTCTTTGATTATTTGTGTGTATGCTTGCATGTTCTCCATGTCCGGCTAATTTATTTGTGTGTTTGTTTAGGAAATATGAAACTTAATTATTGATTATTGATTGGTTGTTTCTTATCTTAGTTGACATATGATCTAGTAATGCGATAGGTCATTCGTTGTGTACTTAATGCTTGATTCATCTTTGTGAACCTTAAAATATAATTACCTGAGTAGTTGTAGGCTAAACCATCCAAAGAGCGTCTTAGAGTAGGAGTTTATCATCCCTAGTGGGTTTGTAGATCTAGACCCTTTGGTAAGTTCAAAGAGTTAGGGAGAAACGCATACCCTACAACTTTAGACACACAACGCAACTAAGAATAAGACGTGACAACTCAACCATCAATAGGAGATAATTAAAGAGTAATACAAACTAAGTAAATACATCTTTAAACTATCATACGAGCACACATTAATTAGACATAGACTCCCACAACCTTAGTTTAGATAATTAGATAATAGTAGAGTAATCGGTAGAAATACCAACCCCCCAATCCAATACCCGAGATTCATACTTTTCCATTTCAAAAAAACATAAAAAGATAAAAAATAATCTTCCTCAACCTTAACCTTAGCGTAGTAACTCCTTACTAGCATTCCTATTCCCCTAGAGAACGATATCAATACCCGTGGCTTACCCTAATTACTACACTACAACGATTAGGTTCACTGCCTAGGGTGTTATAAAACTTGCTCGAAGAAAAGGAAGTTTCCTTGACCCCGAACGACGCGTGTAGCGTTATCAAACTACATCAGCTTTTTCTTTCTCAGTACATTTTAAATCAATTTTAGCACATTCTAAATCACTTTCTAACACCCTTATGTTTTCATCATAAGCCAGTTGATTCTTTTGAAACCAAACTTTTTGTCTTTCTAATGTTTTTAAAGCTTGTTTATAAGCCTCAAATTCGACATAACATTCATTATATTTAGGTTTCAATTCATCATAGGCTTCCTTAAATTCATTATATCTTTCACTACAACCAAAAACACAATTATGTACCTGAGAGATGCCCATTAAGGTAATTTGATCATGCTTATCCTCTCTCAGTACAAATTTTGCCGCAATCCACCATGCTCGAACCTGAGCTTCATCATTTTCGTGTTCATGCACCTTCTAGTTGACATGGTCATCCAGAGTGACCATAGCAGTTGAGGATCCAGCTTTGGAATTTCCAGCTCTGGCCGATAGGAAGAATACCTAACCTCATCACTGGCCTTCCTATCCTTTCATTCTCTTGAGAAGTGACCCATCTGACCACAAGTATAGCACTTGACTTTCCTTTCACAAATCTTGCGGATCTCTTCGAAACCAAACTTTCTCCCTGACTTACGCCAAACCTCTTAATGTCCACCGAGCATGGCCGCTTCCATTTCAAGTTCATCTCTTTCATATCAAGTGGATCCACCTGTTCAAAATCCTCATAGGCTAGTTGCTGCTGAGTGTCATAATCAGCAACAAAAGAGTGAAGTACATCTTCCAATACACCACTGGATTTCGGTTGAGAATTTGATGGAGTGGTAATGTAGGATGATGATGATGAGGAAACTGGACTTGGAGCATAAGTCATCTTATTTGAGAAGGCCCCAACAAATGCTGTGTGACTAGGAGTGGATGGACGAAAGGGACTTCTGACATCAGGCTCAAGAGATTTAAGTCTATTGTATAGTTCATCAAAAGTGAGCATATCTAGCCCACCTTTAGCTTTGAGTGCAATGCTTACTTGCAACCAAAATGGAGGTAAAGATCGTAAGAACTTTGAATTGCAATCATCATTGTCTGCCTTGCCTTCACTGATTCAATTGACTCAATATCTTATGGAACCTGTCATACCCCTTGTGGATACCTTCTTCTTCTGAGATTTGGAATTCTTGAACCGCTGCTTAAGCATTGATTTCCTCATTCTCCTTGACTCCTCGTTCCCACGAATCCTAGCCTTGATAGCCATCCAGATGTCCTTAGCATCCTGCATGTAGTGAAAGTCACTCATGTGATCATCAGGTATAGCCTGAAGGAGAATAGTTCTAACTTTGTTCTCTCTCTGAACAGCTAGTATCTCTTCAGCAGTTTTGGGACCAACGATGGTAACCTTACCATCAGGATCTGTGATATGCCTCTTCAAACTGTTACCATTCTTCACAAGTTTCCAAAGGCTCCAATCAATATTGGAAATCCAATTCTGCATCTTCATAGCCCACAAATCATACTCCTCCTTCTTTAGGTATGGGAACTTTGCATTGCTGTTTGTGAGATTGAGTTATTGCAAAGATGTGGTGTTTTGATTGTTAGTGACTTCTGTGTCATCGTCTGACCCAGGCATGGTGATGGTTGTTATGGTTGTATGGGTGTAAAGAAAAGTATGTTCTTAGTATTGCAGAGACTCTCCCGAGGCTTTTATACCACTTGTTGAACCTAATACCTTGATAGATCTTTGAGCGCTCGTGGATCGTTAGTAATACTTATTTAATCACAAACACACTAATAGACAGTCTCTAATACTTGTATTGTAAAGCGGAAATCAAACACAAGTAAGAACAATAATAACTAAGAACACTTTGATCCTCTATGGATCTTTTAATAAGACTAAAAACTTGTTTTTCAACTCGTACATCATTCATACTATTGTGTTCCTTTTATAGACAAGGAACCCTAAACCGTTTCCCAAGAAACGTATAATCATAAAACTAAATAAGATATACATTATCACTTCCTAATAAAGCTCATGCATATCCTAACTAACTATAGAATACGTGGAATATCTATCTCCGCAGAAACAAACTACACGTTTATACTTAAGCAGAATTACTTCTTCAGCAGAATCCAACACACTTGCCAGATTCCTTCGGCAGTAACTTCAAAGATAATTCTTACTTAGTAGAATTCCCAACATGACTTGATTTGCTCCTTTTCCTTTTTTAATTTCACCAAATTACGGTAGTCATTTAGTCTCAGCCGCTTTAGCTTTTTGTAAATCATCACGACGCTTAATAGAACCAGAAATTACAGTAACAATGTTATTCAAATTTGTGAAAAATTGGTGAACGGGTATAACGTCCCTTGAAGTAACAACTAAGGCAAGTTTTCAGCCTGTGAGCAAAACAATGAACATAAAATGCATAAGGACAATCTCTAGAAACAAGTGCTTGTAACCCATTCCATTCCCCTCTCATGTTACTAGCACCATCGTACCTTTGGCCACAGATATTACTTGTATCAAATTAATACCGCAAAAGTTGTTTCCACAAATTTGTTTTGAGAGTTAATGTTGAAGTATCAGATACATGTACTAAATATTACAACCTTTCTCTTATGATCCCGTCCTTATCAACAAATCTTAACACTATAGCCATTTGCTCTTTTTTAGACTCATCCACCATGAGACAAAAGTAATAATTACCCAGTTCACTTCGTATATGCCTTCGAACCCTGTTTGCAATAATATTCAGGATTTCTTTTTGAATATCTCCTGAAGTATACTTTGAATTAAAGTGAGCAAAATCATTCAAACACAAAATATAATTTCCAATGTATAAAGCATCCATAACACAAAAAGTAAGTCATAAGATAAACAATAAAGATAAAAGAAAATTACAAATCAGCTCGACGACCTTTGAGGTTTTTAAATTCATCAATTATAGAAGCTGAATCAAACATTTCAGCGATACCTTTTTCTACGTGAACCACCCTGCAATAAAATCATCTTACATCCTATTGCGAAGTCGATTCTTGCATATCTTCGTTGCTGAAAATCCCCTCTCGGTTGTAGCGGTAGAAACCGGAAGTGTCAAGATAAGACGAACCAATATATCAACCAAATGATATTTCTCATGTTTCTATGTTTATACAAGAATTTCACATAATCTAGCGACAGCAGAAGCACCACTCAATTTTGAGTTCTTTGACCTAGTGATAGTAGAAGCACCCTCAAGATCTATACCTGAGTAGGAATATACATCTTAAGCAAACTCAAAATTGAAAGAAAGTGAGAACCCCAACGTGTATCACTAGCTCGTCTTAAGGTCGTGACTTGATTTGCTCATTTTCCTTTTTTAATTTCACCAAGTTCCGGTAGTCGTTTAGTCTCAGTCGCTTTAGCTTTTTGTAAATCATCACGGCGCTTAATAGAACCAGAAATTACATTAACAATGTTATTCAAATTTGTGAAAAATTGGTGAACGGGTATAACGTCCCTTGAAGTAACAACTATGGCAAGTTTGCAGCCTGTGAGCAAAACAATGAACATAATATGCATAAGAACAATCTCTAGAAACAAGTGCTTGTAACCCATTCCATTCCCATCTCATGTTACTAGCACCATCGTACCTTTTGCCACATATATTACTTGTATCAAATTAATACCGCAAAAGTTGTTTCCACAGATTTGTTTTGAGAGTTAATACTGAAGTATCAGATACATGTACTAAATATTACAACCTTTCTCTTATGATCCCGTCCTTATCAACAAATCTTAACACTATAGCCATTTGCTCTATTTTAGACTCATCCACCATGACACAAAAGTAAGAATTGCCCACTTCACTTCGTATATGCCTTCAAACCCTGTTTGCAATAATATTCAGGATTTCTTTTTGACTATCTCCTGAAGTATACTTTGAATTAAAGTGAGCATTCTCCAACACAACTTGAGCAAGTTCATCATTGTACGAAGCTAGAAGTTTCAACATTTCTATGAATTACCTCGATTTCTAGATTTCTTACTTTCGTCATTCCACGAAAGGCACAAGTTTGGAATGTCAACCAACGAACTATATCAATTGAAGCTTTCAGTCGTATACGGTTCTTCAAAACTTGCTATGTACTTCGCTTTTCTATGATGTTTTCAATATGTCTCGTTTGGTTTAACAAATTCTCACAACAAGCAACGACATTTCTATGTTGTAAACAACCAACATGCTTAAGGAATGAACAATTTTTCCCATCATTAAGCTTTTTCCAATTATTGAACCCTTTAACTGTAAATGCATCGAAACCATGACGCACATTCGGCTTGTCATTAAATAAGTAACAAATAAAGCAATAAGCAGAATGCGTTGTGGGTGAATATTCTAGCCAATTAGGGAAAATACTAAACCACGAGTATTGGAAACTACGAGGATGCTTCTCTGAACCTTTATGAGGATACTCTTTCAGGTGAATTTGGAAAGGTCTCTTATTGAGATAAGCTCGTCTTAGTTCCTCCCTCTCATTAATTGGATACTCCCAAAGTTGTTGACGCTTTTGAGGATCCCTTTCCAAACACGTAGAGTCCGCTTCTTTAGTATTTGGGCCTCAGAGCTTCAGTCTCATTCTCCTTTGGTTCATTTTGTTGTTGTTGAGACTCACTTGTTGACAGTTTCGAGCGTTTATTCTTTTGGTTACAATTGTCATTTGTATCAATACTTTTTCTCTTGTAAAACATGTGAAGCATTTGTGATTTTAAATTCCACATGATCTGCTAGTCTGCTAGATAGCCTACACGCTGTAACAAAAATATGACATTAAATTAGTAGGTAAAAGTTCGATATAGATCTCAAATTTACCAAAGATCCAATGAACCAATTATAGCCAATCATTTTTCTAATAAAAAAAATAGCGTTTTTTAAAAATTAAATATCTCGCAAGCCGTTAATCGTTACGCGAAAAAAATCAAACCATTACGACGCGAATTAAATTATCTTTCTATAGATATGCACTTCTATATATTTTTAACGATTTTTTTTCGGAATTTCGGCTCAAAAAAATTATGTGATTTGTGAAAATCACACGTGATTCGATTTTTACAAATCACATATGATTTGATTTTTACAAATCACAAGTGATTTTTGAAAATCATATATGATTTTCTAAATCATATGTGATTTTTTTGAGCGGATGATTCATAACCAGTAGTCAACTCAGAAGGGTGTGTTTGGTAGGGAGAGTTGAAGCTAGAGAAAGGGAAATGGGCTAGTTTCTCCTGTTTGGTTAAGCAGAGAAATAGAAAAGCGGAGAGTTGGAATTTCTCGAGAATTCGTTCCTTTGTATTTTCATTTCCATCCGGTTTGAAGTGGAAATGGCAAATCTCCGTGTGCTTTCTTCTTTTATTAAAAAATGATTAAAATAAAAGATTGATATAAATAAAAAGGACCACGTGATCTGCACATTCTTCACAATTCTATACAAATTACAAAACCCCCTAGCCTCCTTCTTCTCCCCCTTTTTCTGGTAGATTACCCTAGCCTCCTTTTTGTCCCCCTTTTTCTTGTAGATTTCATGATCCATTATTCGTAATTAATTAACAATGAATGTTTCCTTCTTTGTGTCCTTGATTTCTTTCCTTCATTGTTAAGATCTGCATCTTATATTTTTATTCAAATGAAGATCTCAAATTTCTACCTTTGTTGATGATTTGATACTAGATGGGTCATGTTTTTGTTAAATTTTATTGGAAGTGAATGATGGATCTGATTCAATTTGCATATTACAAAGTGTTTATCAATTTCAATTTCGTTGTTATCTGCTCATGTTGGTTGTGATCTAAAAAATGGGGGGATTGATCTTTTCATCTTTTGTTTTAATTGTATATTTGTGCTTAGGATTGATCTGATTTTTGTGAAATTGTGTTCGACAATTTTTTTTTTCTTTTTTTTTTTGCCAATTCTCGAGTTTATTTTTTAGGGTTAATTCCATATATCCCTAATTAAAACCCTTTAATGTCATATTTGTCTAACTAAAACTCACAATGTCATATATACCCAATTCAATCACAAAATTTGTCATATCTACCCATCTTACAAATTTATTTATTTTAAATTTTTTAAAAATCCTAATAATAATCAATTTAAAATGTATAGACTAGTTTACCCTTATTAGTGAGGTATCATTAAGAGCAGTTGCAGAAAACATAGAAGAAGACAATTCCTCAAGTAGATATATCACCTGAATATAAACACATTCTCTTTTATTTCTGTTCTAAACCATCAACCCAGGACTTAAAAAATCAATTTGTTTAATTGTATATACAATATAGAAAGATACTACTTAACAGTCGATTGCAAACCAATAGTTACAATTGTGGAATGTGCAATTCTTGTTCAGTGTGACACCAACATGGCAACATATGCAAATTATTTAATATTTCAAAATAAATTATAGATTCAAATTCATATATTACCACACCTAAAATGTTACTCCCTCCGTCTCAAATTTATAGTCCATATTTCCTTTTAGGGATGTCTCAAAATAATTGTCCACTTGCCTTTTTAAGAAAAACTGAGAATAAAGTGAGAATATTCCATTTAAGTGGTTGGAAATCAAAATGACCCCACTTTTATTAAAGCTTTGTAAATCTCTCTCACGATAATAATTTTGCATCGAGGAGTATATAACAATCATTCAGCCGATATCGAAAACTTAACTATTTATGTGTTATGTGTGTTGATATGCACTAATTATCCATCTGAATCAGTGAGTAGAATTCTCATATCATATAGAATTTTTTTTTCTAGAGAACCTTTTTATCATCTTTATTGTATCATGTGGGATCAGAAAGCTAGACTATCAATGAAAGAGTCTTCAGCCATTAAGCTAGACTATCAATCTCTAATCATCTTTATTGTATCTAACTTGCACTAAGAAAGTTTACAGGAGCTTGCAAAACCCAACTTACTTTATAGGTATAGTGGGTATTATAGAGATGTATTTTTATTAAGGGTAAAATGGGATAATGATTTGATATAATGAATTATATATTAATATATTTGATTTATCATTAATTTTATTCCTACTTCATTTCTATTCTCAAATTCTCTACCAAACGTGTTCTAAAGCGATAAATTATTAAGTGGCATGTATGCCTAAGGATAACCAGATAAGTGAATTGTGAATTGTACTACCTTTATCTGAAAATTATTGTCCTCTTTTTTTCGTTTTTTATTTTTTATTTTTTTTTAACTTTTATCTTAAGTATTTTTATTTGTATTATATAATAGTTAATGAAAATTATATCAATGAAAATACATTTAAAATGCAATTCATTCACATATTTTTTGTTAAGTTTTATATAACACAAACAAAAATATTTAAGGTCAAATATATAAAAGAAAGACCTAAAACCTCAAACGGAGACAATAATTTCGAGACGGATGGAGTACTTCTCAAAAAAATTTTGAAGGTATCACCGATTTTGTAATACTTTTTACGTACAACTACGTTTGTTGTGTTATTCAGAAGTTGTGGGCTTGTGGCTTTTGCCGCAAAATAACTCACCTCTATTATAGATATTGATATAGATTGTAGATAAAAACAACCCTATCACACTAAATAATTTCTGTTCATAGTAGTATAGCAGTATTTGATGGTAATAATCGTTAATTTTTTTAAGAATAAACTCCAAAATACATCTCTGTGGTTTACCCTGTTTCGCACTATACATCTCTGATGAGTGTGTAAAAACTCATCATTTTTGGTCAAGTCCGAATCGCAAAACATCTAAAAACACCAAATGCATCAAAATATCGAAAATATCTCAAAATTGTGTTTTATATGTTTCGATGCAAAATTATTGAAACAAATGAAAACGAACAAAGTTTGCATATAATGGCGCTTCAGCCCCCAACTTTCAAAATGACAAAACAAGTCCCCTGAATTTCAAAAAATGGAAAATATTATTTATGGCCCTTGGTTAATAAAGTTTGTCATTTATGGCCCTTATAAATTTTTTGGAAAATTACTGCTTTGGTCCCCTGAGTTTCAAATTTTACACGTTTGGCCCTTGAAATTTCAATTGGCTTCATAACTAATCCTAAGTCCCATGTATCTTCAAACCCAAAATAAGCTTAAGCCCAATCCAGTCATTCCCCAACCATCTCAATAACCACAAACCGACTTTCTTTCCCACCTTTCCCCTTCTCCCTTTATCCAAAACCGAAACACACAACAAATACCCAACATACTTTTACCCCAAACCTTCCTCCTCCCTCATCCTCACACTCTCCTCCCACTTCCCAATCCCACTAATCCCTCAAAGTCACATGTTGCCCATGACACCTTGGCAATCCACAAGCTACAAGAAGTGCATCCAATGGCTGTGAACTCAAGTGGGTTCCCAAGAAAGAGTTTGATGGTTGTGATTGAGTGAAAGAAGCACAATATGCTTTTGGTTGATTTGTCTCACAGAAGAAAAACACAAGACAATATGTGAAGATTTTTAGTTTTAGTATATATAGAGGATTAGTAAAGATGTAAAATTTGTCTAGAATTCAAAGTTCTAAGTCCATTTTTATTCTTATCGTCATTTATTTTCCTTGTACCTTTAAAATTTCAATGCAATTTAAGTTTGGTTTAAATTTCAGCCTATTTAAAAAAAAATAAGAGTCGAAAAAATTCCCGGCTTTTTTCTAAAATTATTTTTAGTCAATTAGAACGTAGGAAAATTGATATCACACCCGTAGCCCTTAAATTGCAAAAGTTTTACGTTTTTGGCTCGGGTGGTTGCCGGTTTTTAGCGTTTTTGCATTTTAGCACTCTAGGATGTAGCTTAGCGTCGTTTTATTGTTTCTTAGGATTAGTAGTAGTTTATTTAGAGTTTACTTTATTTTACGTATTTTATTTTCATTCCCGTTCTTTAATTTGTAGAATAACGATATCAAATTCCAAATTTGTTAAACCAATTCAAGTCCTAATCACGAAACTTATCGACACCGTCAATTTCACACCTCGTTGGGACACGCACTGGGAAATCACTTCCGGTATCACTTTTATCACACCCGTAAGGTTTGATACGTGATCTTTTTCCTAAAAGGGTTAATTTGTCAAGTTTTACGGTTAATTTGATATTGTTGATATTTGTGTTTTTCACACACTCACTTCACACGAATCAAATTTTGGCGCCGCTGCCGGGGAGGTGTGTTGCGACAATATCGTGAAGTTTTTGCGATTAGTGACTTGAAGAACCTTCCTCGTGAAGTTACCGTTTTTCATAAAATCCAAAATTCGTTTAACCAATTCAAGTCCTAATCACGAAACTCAACGACATCGTCAATTTCACACCTCGTTGGGACACGACCCGGGGAAATCACTTCCCGGTATCACTTTTATCACACCCGTGAGTTTCGCATCGCTAACCCTTTTCCTAAAAGGTTGATTTGTCGATTCTTGCGTTAATTTGATATATTGATATTGTGTTTGTTTTACCACTCACTTTTCACGAATCAAATCAAAAACCCAAAAATACAAAAATATTCTTCTCATTCCTCTTATTCGTTGATTCTATTTCTCTTACCCTCTTTTGCCGTTTAATTCTATCCTCCGTGTCCTCTCGATCACTCAATTCTATTTCTTTAACCCTGTACATGTTTAATTCTCATGGCGACGATCGATTATCGTCGTTGTTTTCATTGCAAAGGACGTATGGAAGAAGATCAAGTTTATTGTCTCAATCATGAATGTGTATGTTTATGTGGTAGGGCGGTGCAAGCAAATATTGCTATTGGTGCGAATTATCCGATAAAAACTCTCTCGATGATTCTCCAAGTTTTTTCGACCACCCGCCACAACCCGAGATTTGTTCTATTGTTTCTGAGCCTAAACCGTCTAGATTTGATCAAAATCGTCCGCGATTTACGCTAAGGTTAAACGAAAAGAGCAAGAACCGGAGACCAAAACGGAAGTGGTGGAAATTGCTAGCTCTAAGAGCACACCACTTGTCCCACCTCCTCGAATCTTCAAAACTTTTTTCGGACGATTTCATGAACATTGTTCAAAATTGCTTAAATGAATTTTGTCAAATTTCAACTTCGGGAAATACCGTTTTACCTAACATTTGTGATGTTGTTGAGCCCTCGATTCCTACTCCCCGCACGAGATATCTTCGCTCGATCAAGAGTATTGCTACGGTTGTGGAGACTTGTTACCACAAGGTTTTCGTTGTTACAAATGTATATGCGAGTGGTGTGGAAACTATCTTGTCAATGGATGTTGTTCGATTTGTGCCGAGAATTCATTCACTTATGATTCTAACCCAAACTCTTTCAGTTATCCTCAAAACAATTTCAATTACCCTCCACAAAATTCATACGAACAGAACCGTGATTTTCATCCTTTCAATGATCAAACGTCATTTCAAAATTTCTCTCCCCAATACCCTCATTGTGCTAAGTGTGGGGGTCCTCATGATGATTATCAATGTCAATCGTGGACTTCCAAATTTGACAACATCCAACCCTCACAGTTTCCCGTCATTGATCAATTTCCTCAGATAATCCTTGATGAACTTTCCGAGGAACAAGCACCGCAACGAAAGATTTCTATCCGATGAGCGAGCGTCAAAAGCTTCTCCTATTTAACGGCCGCCAACAACCGTTTATTTAACGAAGCTTGCCGTCTAGATGACGAGGATGAGGAAGATTGGGAGATGACAAAGGACAAAGTGCATATCTCAAGCTCACAAAGTACCGCACATGTCCACGCCCTCATATTGCCTACCTACCATAGAACCTTCGGATAACCTTTTAATGGGGGACGAGCATCTTGACACTATTCCAGAAACGGAACCGTCTGGTGTTGAGAACCTTATCCCAACCCCAAGTGAATCCGAGGTTATCTCTGGTGACATGTGTGATGAGCCTCTCGATGATGATTCTTCTCCCACCCCAAAAGTTTCTACGGAGATGATCTCCGAGTCTGAAAATGATTATACGTCGTCTGATGATTCTTTATCGTGTGGAGACATCGAGTATGTTGAGGAGACACCTTCCGAGCGTCGCTTGGAAGAAGAGAGATGTTGATCCCGATGATCTTGATATGGACACTTTTTTTGAAACGGATGATGAAGATATTCTCGTTGTGTCCGAGAAACCTTTTGCTATGGCGTTCACTAATCCTCTGTTTGACTTTGATTCTAAATTCACTCTAGTTTCGGATAATCCCATCTTTGACATTCAGAATGAGGATAGTGACTTGTACCTCGCTTCATCTCCTTTACCGAAGATAAGAATAGTGGCAATCCCACTTCAACGTTAGACCTTCTCGAGGAGTTCACGATGAACTCGCTCGTTGATCATTCTCCACCAGGAGATGATGATGTGCACTTCGACTTTGAAGCTGACCTTACTGAATTGGAAAATCTTCTTTACAATTGGTTCGATAATTCCGAAAGTGACACTCTTATGGAAGAGGTCGACTCAATTTTTTCTCCGGATGACTCGATACCTTCGGGTTTTCAGAGTGACGATTATGGCTTAGGTCCATCATCTACTCATCACCGCTAAACCGCGGATGATGGAACCTCTTCTAAGCCCGATACGGATTTTTTCATTGCTTCAGTGGTGGATAAGATTTCTCGAACATTCCGCCAATGTTCCTCAATCTAATCTTTTACCCACCCAACCCACCCGTTGTCATGAGATTGACACTTTGCCTTCTCATCCCATTTCTTCTCCTTTCCTTCACTCCTACGAGAGTGAAGATACCATCTTTGACCCCGGTATTTCTCATTCTTTTGAGCCGGTTGTATCTCATCGGAGTGGAACTTTCATCACATTCAACGCTTATCCAAACCATTTGAATGAAAGTCCGATGGAGATTTTCTCTTCCACTTGCTCCCCCAAGGACAAATAATTCGGGCCGAGTCAAGCTAGCGACTTCGGTGATCAAAAATAGTAGCATAACATGGGTTTTCACCCGGTATTCCACCCTAGTGTGGGGAGTCAGTTGTATATAAGTTTTCTTAAAAAAGAAAAAAAAAAAAAAGAAAAAAAATTCAAATAATGGCCATAGTATTTCCCTTTACGTTCTATGTTTCGCATAACCGCCGTACTTTGAATATTGAGGGCAATATTCATTTCTAGTGTGGTGGGGAATTCTCACGAATTTTATCATGTAATTATACCACCCAATTCCCTCATTTTTGGCAAAAATTTTTTTTGGAGTAAGTGTTTGCACTTACTCGCCTTTACTGATTATCATCCGCCATGTCTAATAAACAAAAGGATTGGCTAATCCAAGAGCAAACGGCTCTTGGTAAAGATATCTCAAATCCGTTGACGGCTTGCAATTTGCCCAATATTGTATGGTGTTCATTTCACCATATCTTGAATTAGTGAAGTTGGCTAGCCCGCAAGTTTATGGCTTGTGGTAAAGGCGATTGAAAACCATAATTGGTAATCGACTCACCAAAGATATTTTATCTAAGAGTTGGCTAGTCCGTATAAACGGCTTCGGTAAAGACAAATCAAACCGTTGGAAAGTGTTGATTTGCTCAAAATCATATGGTTATCAGTGTACCATAGTTCTTACTTGAACAGAAACAATTGGCTACTCCAGAAGTAATGGCTTTTGGTAAAGAGATAAAATCCATTAAATTTTCATAAAAGATTGCTAGGGACTAGCAATGGTTTAGTGTGGGGGATTGATGAGTGTGTAAAAACTCATCATTTTGGTCAAGTCTGAACGCAAAACATCTAAAAACACCAAATGCATCAAAATAATGAAAATATCTCAAAATTGTGTTTTATATGTTTCAGATGCAAAATTATTGAAAACAAATGAAAACGAACAAAGTTTGCATAATTGGCGCTTCGGTCCCAACTTTCAAAATGACAAAACAAGTCCCTCGAATTTCAAAAAATGGAAAATATTATTTATGGCCCTTGGTTAATAAAGTTTGTCATTTATGGCCCTTATAATAATTTTTGGAAAATTACAGCTTTGGTCCCTGGAGTTTCAAATTTTACACGTTTGGCCCTTGAAATTTCAATTGGCTTCATAACTAATCCTAAGTCCCATGTATCTTCAAACCCAAAATAAGCTTAAGCCCAATCCAGTCATTCCCCAACCATCTCAATAACCACAAACCGACCCTTTTCCCACCTTTCCCTTCTCCCTTTTATCCGAAACCAGAAACACACAACAAATACCCAGAAACATACTTTTACCCGCCAAACCTTCCCCCTCCTCTCATCCTGTCACTCTCCTCCCACTTCCCAATCCCACTAATCCCTCAAAGTCACATGTTGCCCATGACACCTTGGCAATCCACAAGCTACAAGAAGTGCATCCAATGGCTGTGAACTCAAGTGGGTTCCCAAGAAAGAGTTTGATGGTTGTGATTGAGTGAAAGAAGCACAATATGCTTTTGGTTGATTTGTCTCACAGAAGAAAAACACAAGACAATATGTGAAGATTTTTAGTTTTAGTATATATAGAGGATTAGTAAAGATGTAAAATTTGTCTAGAATTCAAAGTTCTAAGTCCATTTTTATTCTTATCGTCATTTATTTTCCTTGTACCTTTAAAATTTCAATGCAATTTAAGTTTGGTTTAAATTTCAGCCTATTTAAAAAAAAATAAGAGTCGAAAAAATTCCCGGCTTTTTTCTAAAATTATTTTTAGTCAATTAGAACGTAGGAAAATTGATATCACACCCGTAGCCCGTAAATTGCAAAAGTTTTACGCTTTTGGCTCTGTGGTTGCTTCGCTTTTAGCGTTTTTGCATTTTAGCACTCTAGGATGTAGCTTAGCGTCATTTTATTGTTTCTTAGGATTAGTAGTAGTTTATTTAGAGTTTACTTTGTTTTATGTATTTTATTTTCATTTCCGTTCTTTAATTTGTAGAATAACGATATCAAATTCCAAATTTGTTAAACCAATTCAAGTCCTAATCACGAAACTCATCGACACCGTCAATTTCACACCTCGTTGGGACACGACCCGGGAAATCACTTTCCCGGTATCACTTTATCACACCCGTAAGGTTTGATACGTGATCTTTTCCTAAAGGGTTAATTTGTCAAGTTTTACGGTTAATTTGATATTGTTGATATTTGTGTTTTTCACACACTCACTTCAATATCTCTACCAAAGTTTCCATCAGACATCATTCGTTAGTAAAGTTTGTTTATATACATCCAAATTTGCGTAAATTTTGTACAGTATCTGGACACCGGGCAGCAGTAAGGTAATGTGTAATTTTATGTTTCAGCTACTTCATAAACACAATAAAACACGATAAACACAATCAAAACCCCTTTAATACCTTTTTAAGTCAATCCCAAATCATAAACACAATCAAAAACACAAAACCCAAATCAAAAACACAAATCAAAAACCCAAATCAAAAACACAAATCAACCTTACTACCCAACCCAAGATGATCGGGCGCTCATATACTCATTAACACTGTCGTCTTTCTATTGTCAGAACCATTCGACCATAACCATAAGAAGCCACCTACATGAGAACCTAGAAAATCTTCTAATTCCACCGGAGGAGATTGCTCGCCACCAGGACTTCGCCATGAAAATAGGATCGGAGATGGTGGATTTGGCACGCCTACAAAGGACAACTCTCGACGCCGGAAAATCGCACGCTTGCCTTCAAACGACATGATCCGAGAGTGAACAAGAGAGGCAGAGTTCAAAGGAACTTCGTGATTATGTCCAGTTTACGCCATAAAAATATCATCCGATTGATTGGTTACTGTGACGAAGGCGGTGAGATGATCCTAATCTACAAATGATTGGAAATGTGGGTTTTGTGTTTTTGATTTGTGTTTTTGATTGGTGTTTTTGAGTTGGGTTTTTGATTAGTGTTTTTGATTTGGGTTTTTGATTTGGGTTTTGTGTTTTTGATTGTGTTTTTTATTTGGGTTTTTGATTTGTGTTTTGATTTGGGTTTTTGATTTGTGTTTTTGATTTGGGTTTTGTGTTTTTGATTGTGTTTATGATTTGGGATTGACTGAAAAATGTATTAAAAGGGTTTTTGATTGTGTTTTGATTGTGTTTTTGATTGTGTTTATGAAGTAGCTGGGAAACATAAAATTACACAATTACCTTTACTTAACTGTCACGTGTCCAAGTTAACGATACAAATTTTGCACCGTTCGTCCTTGTGGATGTATATAGGCTAACTTTTACTAACGGAGTGATGTATTCGTGAAACTTTTATGGATGATGTATATAAACGTGTAAACCACATGGATGCATTTTGGAGTGTACTCTTTCTTTAATTTAATGACCATTTAGCTTTCTTACTCTTTTTCTTTCTAGGTACTTTTGACATAATAATTCATTTGTGCATCGCATCACATTTTTCTTTTCTCAGAATTGTATCAACTGCACATACAGCATTTTTATACATGATTTGCAACTTAGAAATACTCCTTTTTGTTCTTTTGACAATTTCGTCAATTCTCAACCATCTAGTTAGCCGATTCAAACAACAAAAAGGTAAAGTTAGAAACTCCAAGTATTGGCCTGTATTGTTAAACATCACTACATTAACTTTATTATATCCGTGATAGATACGAACATAAAATCTAGACATAGCACTCTCGATCAAAACCGCAAACTCAGTAAGCATTTTGTAGTTAATTAGATAGCCACATTACATCAAGAACCGCTAATATGGCAAGCAATAAGCCGTTGAAGAATGCAAACGCAATTGATATCGCAACACGATCACAAAACCTATGTAACGGCTTACAGAAATTGGGTAAAGATGCGTGTTTGACTCCTGTACGGTTCAGGTTTGTCACGCCTGTTGACGCTGATCCAGCACTTATCATCAAATAAGCAAACACCTGCATGTATTTACTTATAAATGTCACGCGTACTCGGTACTACTATAACTCAATCAAACTATTTATAAGCAAATATGTCAAGATACATGTTGGGCCAATAGGTTGCAAATCAACTACAAAAACCATATTACCTGAAAGATAAAATTGAAAAATGGGATGTTAATGGGCTTCTGTAGCCCACTTTAGTATGCCACTTTTGTGGGTTTCAATTAGGGGTGTTCATGGGTTGGGTAATATCCGAATAAACCGAAAACCGAAACCGAACCGAACCGAAAATAACCGAACTGAAAACCGAACCGAAATCGTCAAAACCGAACCGAAAACCGAAATTCAATAAATATATATATATTTGTTTTATACATTTATATTAAAAAAATATATTAAAACTCTTTTATAATATATATATAATATTTTTAAGCTTGAAAATTATTTTTTTTTTCAAAAAATATATATAAATAAATGAATAAATTATTAAATTTAGGTTATTCGGTTATTTGGTTCGGTTTTCGGTTATTGGGGGTTTGGTTTTCGGTTTTCGGTGTTCGGTTCGGTTCAGTTTAATTTAATTTCGGTTCGGTTTGGTTTTCGGTTATACCAAAAAAAAAATTAACCGAACAAACCGATAACCGAACCGATGAACACCCCTAATTTCAATAGACTATTTTTCATGTAGCTCACAGTGAACATAAAGCACAAAACTAGCCCAATAACTACTACAAATATCTAAATAGTTGCCAAGTTGGTGATTAGTGGGCTAGTGGCCCATAACTTAAAGTTTACAAGACATTAGAGTTTGTAAGTCATTAGGTTGTGAGGCAAGATAGCAGACATGTTACATAGATGAAAAAATAAATATAATAAGTCACAAATATAATTACTATAGCTTAAAATACCTGATCACAAGCAAATACTAGCCACGCATGGTTCCTAGACGAGAAAACCGATGACTTTCTTAGCGTTCCTGATGCGTTTATGACCAACTGAAGTCTGAACAAGAGAGTGGGTTGCAAGAGCCGACGAGGCAGCAACCAAATACCTGTGAATCAACTCGAAGTGTTTTTGGTAAATGGTAACACACGAAAATGCTTGATCACCAAATGCAGTCCTAATTCATTGTGTTTCAAGTTATTGCTTAGTTAGTATATCAATGAGTGAAAAGTTAACTTAGTATTCACTAAACTCAATCATTTTAACCGATAATCGTACTTTTTATTAATTTTGTTCCTTATACCACAACTAGCCTGTGCCCGCTTCGTTAAGCCTAGCTTCAAGAATTATAAAAAATATAATTAGTAACACAATTGACGTGTTAGATTTCATTTAGTTATGCGGTGTTTTATGTTTAAATTATAATGATTTGTTGGGCTCTACATTAGGGCTTAGATCAATACAATTATGATTATGAGAAGTTTGTAAGGAATAAAGACACATTATGGCGTCTTGTAAACTTAATAAGCAAATAAATAGAACATTTGTGAAGTATCAAAACCACTTGAACAAAATTTGGTCAGTGTTTATTCAATCGTGCTAACATATGTTTGACAAATTGTATGCAAGTAATGTGTATTCTACAATGATGCATATATAATTACTATAGGGTTTAACTCTGGTGAAACATCTTAAGCAGACGTTAAAACTACCTAATATTGTCAACAAAAGACATATCTCCCCGCCTGGAATGTGTGTCGTGAGTAATTGTATGGGTTATCACATGCGAGATGCCACCGAGAACTTGGTCATCCACGCTGAATTTATCATCTGGAGGTGTCGTGGCTACTCGAGTAGCTATTTGATATTCGTGTCATGATGCCGAATTAGTCATGTCTTTCACTGCTGCCAACATCACATGATGCATTGACTACACCAGTGGTGCATTAGGACCGTGAATCCTTCTCCATCATGTTCTTTTTCTTATCGAATGGCTTGGTGTCTCGTTTTGCATTGCCTTGGCAAATATCATCGGAAGCATCAGGGTTGTTGGTGTTACTCAATACATGTGTTGTTCACGCCGAGGGTTCTTACAGCTGTCTCCTTCAAATGAACTTCTATTAGACTGCGCATTAGTTGGGTGTGGTACTATATGGTCTTCACCTCGATCAAAGTCATCCCATATAATATGATCGAGCTGAAAACTGGTCAAAAAAATTAGCTAACTATAGTTTTGAAAAATCTTCTAATATTTATATCATCTGAAATAAAAGTTGGATAATTCTCGTGAATATGCCAAAACAACCAATAAACTTCAGCTAGTAATCATCAAAGCTATAAAGTTGCGGGTATCCATCATATAACATACACAGGGATCATGTATGAAGGATTCACCTGCCTTCGGCTCTTCACATGTTGCCTGACTCGCGCATTCTACCGTCCCTTCGCATTGATGTGTTTCAGAAAGTTTGTTACGAATAATGAGGAAGCTATTTTTCAAACGTCTTTCTGAAAAACACATGATTGAATAACACTTATGCCTAATAACAATTAGTTCCCTTACTGTCTTTATATGATGGATTAGTTCCCTTAATTTTGGATGAGGACGTGCTGTCATTGTTAAAATTTGTGCCAAGGTTTAAGGAAATAGATATTTATGATGTATCTTTAGTAGAAAAACATATAATCGTAGTTAGGGGTTGTCAGTCAAAAGGTGTAGTGATTGAAGAAATTGTTGAGGATAATGTGGTTAGTGAATCTGTTAAGAAAGTCGTTTAAGAAAAAAAAATAACATGTTAAGAAAGAAAAATTGTTGTTGTTAGAGTGGAATGGTACAACCAATGTAACTAGGAAGGAGTATGATCATAAAATGGCACTAACTCAAGATTTAACCAGTAAATTTTGTCCATTGGTTGAAAGTGATAATGCTGATAATGTAGGAGCCATGCATTGTGAAAATGAGGTATCACCATTCTCATCTAATGCATTCAATTACTTAAATATGTTGGAAGAGAGTGATTGTGACTATATGGGTGGTCAAGATTGTGACCATATACCTAAGAAGGGTAAACAAGCTTAGACATTTTTTTAAGATGACTTGCTCCAACAAAATAGTGCACTGAATTGGAATGAGGATACATGCCATTATGGGTGTTCACGGGGCGGTTCGACTCGGTTCGGTTAGTGATTTAAACTATCCATTTGGGCTGGTAGTTCATTTTACTATCCAAAACCGAACCACTAGTAGGGTAACCGGACATGCGGGTACCGAAATGAGATTGTTACCCGCGGTTCGGGTCACGGTTAACCATTTTAAAAAGTTAATCAAATCGAATCGGGCAAACAATAACATAAATTAGAACGTAATATGTCATTTTAGTAAAATTAAATAACATTTTATGAGATTAGAGTAATAGTAATGTTGTTCCGTCATAATAAAAACATTCAAATTACCATATGTAACAAAAGAACTAATATTAATTATTTGACGTTTATTTATTACGATCACATTAGTCATATGTAATCCATGGACGTTTGAATGATCACATTAGATAAGTAAAAATGCGTTATATGATAAAAGTAGTGCCACAATATAGTTAATACTTGTACATCTTTATGAATAATTTGCTAAAACCTACATGTATATTATACACGGTTCGGTTCGGGTAACCACATGTAACTAAAAGTAAAAAAGCGAAACCGAACCGTGATAAGCTAGTTTTTTCGGTTTCGGTTTTTCGAGATCGGTTGCTTCAGTTATCGGTTTTGCGGTTTCATTGATCGGATCTCGGTTCGTCGACATTTCTCGGATTTTTGAACACCCCTACATGCCATACATCACGTGTTGTACTTATTCATTAATGTTGAACTTTGATTTATTCCATATTATTGTGTTAAAACATATAGGATTTACTGCTTATCGATAACAATCGATTATTAGCGGTTTTTATTATTTTTTCCCTATATACGTGTTAAAAATATATGATAGAGTTTAAGGGATGATCTTTATCAAAAACATATTATAATCTAGATAAATTATCATAAAATATCAAAACATGGTAAAATACACAAGGAAATGACATAAGTGTTGTATATGTGCACAAAATCTTCTTCTCACACGACTTATGTTTTACAAACCACTGTTATTGTGAACATAAGTAGCTTTGACACATGGTCCTCATCACCAAGAAGTGAGGCTCAAGTTCTATTGAAGCATATGCAATTAAGCCGGAAGTTAAACCTCAAATTCGGAATATAAAAAGGGTGAAGAATACAAATTCGACCATCTACCGACGTGAAGTGATCAAGACTTATGCGGAAAAATTTGTTGAATCGTGTTGTGTAGCGATGAAAGGCCCGTGTGTGATATATGTATGTAATAGATTACAAATATTGGTCATGGATGGAGTTTGTAGAGGAGTAAGATTAGAGTTTAATATGATATGATGCACAATGGTATATATATGCGAGAAAAATTTAATGTCACGTGATAATCACGCGATAACATCAAATTTTGAATGTTTATCGCTAACATCACAACATTTCGCATGCGCTAAGTGATGAATTACGATGAGAGACGAAATTGACGTGACTAGCGCGTTTGTTACTCATACACCATAGCAAGTGGATGGTAAAAACTTCCAAATATTATCATATCACAACCATCATTGGTAGATGCCACGTTATCGTCAGATGTCGTGGGCTATCGATTGTATTTTCAGAGCGAAATTCAACCAAAAACCATGTTGAGGAAAGCATACTTTATGGATTGAATGATATAACTTTTAGAACGTAAAACATAACATAATTAGCTATGTTGTTGTTTTAATCAGGTATGAGAAAGTATGATACATGTAAAGGCTTTTCTTTTAATACATTTAAAGACTTTTTTTGAAAGTTCTTTAAAAATATGAAAACTCAAAAAATGCACTTCTAAAACAATTTGTGAGAGAAAGCGTATTGTGAAACACATTTCATCAACTTTCCCAAATAAGATCATTTGTTGTGATAATTTGGTAAAGTATAAACTAGTTCTCTAGAGGATCAGTTAAAATAATAACGTGACAATAAATAATAAGAAATAGTAAAAATACTTTCATTTTGGTTTTTCTATGGCACTTTTGTTCCGTTTTGGTATGTTTAGTTTCATTTTTGTTTTGTTTGAACCCGAATAGCCGTTACCTTCCCAAACTGACTTAACAAGGATCCATTCTCGGGAACTTTTATACTTTTAATTAATTTGGTAATTATTTCTTTTGTGTGCAGTTAGCTAAACAATAAAACATGGGAAGATAACTAAATACTCCCTCCGTCTCAAATATATAAGTCCATTTTGATTTAGTGATAGAAACTTTGACTTTAAATATTTTTGTTCCTCTTCAACAAATGGGTTGATGGTTTAGTTTATTGGGATTGTTTCTAATTTACCATTAATTATACCTGGGACGGACCTACAGGATGTCGGGCGTAGCACGGGCTACACCTGATTTTGGATTGCGAAGTGTATTTTTCTTGAGAAAATATTGTTTTTTGGTATATGCAACCCTCGATATTTGTGTTATTTTCTTTATAATACAACTTTAGCTTAGCTAAAAAATTCTTTATGGTGTGAATTTTTATACTTACGATAGGAAAAAAATTGTGTAACACCCTCCCGAAAATCCTAGGTTCGTCCATGATTATACCACTAGTACTACAAACAAGTATTGATCGAACCAAAGTGAAATAACAAGATTAATAGATTGTTATATAATGAAATTTGTGATTTGGAATAGTATGTCTTTATCAATAAGGGTGCAACCGAGTTGAGGAGTTGAGCTTTTGTTGAGTAACTTGAGCTCTAACTCGACTCAACCTTCCCTCATTAAGGCTCCCGTTAAGCTTGAGCCGAGCATAATATTGTCGGTTGCACTACCTAGCTAGTCCAAGTCTTAAATTACCTCATCTTTCGTCTTTTAGGTTAGACGTAATCTTTTAAACACTAAAGGGATATTATGAGTATTTTTCTGTCAAGTGCATAGAAATAATCACCATAGTCCACATACGTAAAAAGTAAAAAGAACGATTAGGTTACAAGTTTGTGTCTTCGAAAGCGTCAAGAGGTGCCATCGGAGTCGATTTCGAAGCATGATTGAGTGAAAGCAAAGTAAAAGAGAAGTTGGAAATGATATTATAAGGTGTGTTGCAAATGAGATTTGCTTTATTTTGGTGATTTGTAACTTTGATCATGTACCTTTTTATCAATATTGCAATATGGGGTGTCGGGTGCAGCCTGCTTCGAATAAAGCTTACCGGTGATATCTGTAAACACTATTTGCATGTCGGGACCTACACATAAAGATTAGAGTGTTGTGCACCTTATTTGTTGAGTTGTAGTCTCTTCACTCTTGTTTTAATAGTTCACGTTTATTTTATAATAGTTAATCATTGTATATTAATTAACCTTCATTCTTGTAATAACATGTGTGTTAGAGCATCCACAATGGTTAAAAACACAAATTACTTTTTGCATTTAATGCCATTAATGCATACCACATTTAACACATTTAACACATATCACTTTAATCTTGATGAAATGATAAAAACAAATATTTAAAGGAAACAAAACCCTATTGGCTGGTAGTGCCTGGTACTCAAGGAAATATTAGTTTATATGCTTTTCCCTCGTGCCATGTTATATAAAGAGAATTGTTTTCTAGTTGAAGTGGCATGAAGCTAGGTTGAATGTTCACGTGGCAAAACGTAGCCAAATGGAATTGCACTAAAAAATGTTCACGGGCAAAACCTTTAATCTCCATAAAATACATTAACACCAAAAACGACGTTGACGCACCCATTAACCTTAAGAAAGAGCTTTCAATAAAAAGCTAATTACTTATCTAGACAAAAAGATATATCCCATTTACCGATCTATACCAATTTTTCATGATTTACGAAAAAAATATAATACATACACTCAAAAATCTCACACAAAATATTCACAGCCATGTGGTTCCACTGATTGATGGCATAAGATATACTTCTTTCTCATCCCACCAATCAACACCTCAACACGTGGATGTTTTTTGTAAAATTTTTAAATTGATGTAGCATCCATATCCACACACGTGTTCTCCCCGTCCTCTCTCTAATCTCACAATCCAATGTAACTTACCCTCATCTAAATTAAACACACACTACTATTAGTGACTACAATCTAAAAATCAATCAACCAACAAAACAAAAATAAATCCCACCGTCATCATCACCAAACACACACTACTAGTCCTCCAAATAACAGATCCGCATTCGTAAATTGCGACATAGGAATCATCATCATGACTAATTTTCATCTTTCATCTCTAATAAAAGAACCCGCCATCACATACCAAACATCAATTCTCACCATAACTCTTAAGTCCTGACCCGCTGCCAAAATGCGTCAACCAACCTTTCCACCTCTTCTACATTTGTTTTCATCTTTTTAACATTGTTTGTCTTTATCCAATCACTTGCTTGATTGCTCCTTTCTACATTTGTTTTCACCTTTTTAACATTGCTAATAATTTCCCTCGTTTTTATCATTATTATTTACCTTTAATTTTAAAGCTAACTACCTATATAATGCTTCTACAAAGGGTTTTACGAAACTGAAATTTTATTATTATGTTTTACACAAATGAACAAAAATATGTCGCAACCATACTTTTTATTTGCCTAATATTAGTTGCTCAAAAATGAAAGGCTCCATTAATATTTCTAACCATTCACCCCATATATTGTACTCGCCCAAAAATAAATAGCACTCGCCTAATATATCTCGCCCAAGTTACTAGTCACTCGCCCATCAAACAATTACTATTGTCCAATTATACCAGGGAGAGCCAACCAATTATTGCCGCATATAATGTGATAAAAAGAAACATCCAATCTGACTAGTCATTTATTGTTCAAATAGAGTCAACAATATGCATGTATATTTAGAGGGTGTTTGGGATTGCTTATTTAAAATAAATTATTAGTTTTTGAAAAATGATAATTAGATAATCACCGTCAAAAACGGTTTTAAAAATATAGTGTTTGAATTTGACTATGTTGTATGCTAACGCAATGATTAGATAATCATTTTTTAGTGTTTGGTAAATTCGGATTTTTCCATAACTTGATGTGTAAAATGATCAAAATAGACATTTGCATTATAAAGTTAATTTAGTTTAACATATGAGGGTTATTCGAGATATCTTTTTGGAAAGAAATAATGTATTGAATACATGGATGATCACGGACGGTCTCAGATCGATCCCGATCGAATTAGTGGTGCTGTATTTTTCTCGAGCATAAATTAGTGGTACCGGTACGATCGAACGGATTCGATACCGGTACCGCGGTATCGATCGATCGGTACGCAGACGGAAATCGGGTATTTCCGCTTTGTTCGGAATTTCCCGATTTTGTCCGGTCCCGCATCAATTAGTGGCCCGATTTTTTCACCTTATTCTTAACCCGCACCGTATCGTATATAAGAAATCTGGGTTCCGCTCCTATTTTGGGATTCGTAGAAATGCTCATCCCTAATTGAATATCATGCAAATTATAAACAAAATGTTATGGATAATAATTAGTGGATGTCCATATGACTAATAAGAAGCTCATAACCCAATTAGATATTAGGGTTTTACCCTAATAGTTATTTTATATCTATCCTTTGTAATCTCTTACATTATGATCAATTAAATAATACTTTTCATTCCTTCAACTCTTTTTCACAACACGTTATAAGCGTGCCCAAATCACAAGTTCTAAAACATACGGAGTAGATTCAAGCGACCCATATTTACGTTTGATTATCAAAGGTACGTGTGTCTAATTATGACTAAAATGTTAATTTTGAGCAATTTATTTGTATGTGTATATGATTACTTGCATTTTTAGAAACGCAAATACTTGAGAGATATCAATAGGCTTAGAATATACAACTATATACGTAATAATGTTTCAAGGTGACACATGTGACAATATCTTTCAATTAATACGGGTATATTGTACCTTTCCTTTTAATTTATTGGACAATTGCTTCAAGGTTTAATTATATGTTACCAAATGTTCAAAAAAAAAATTATATGTTACCACTATTTATTTATTTATTATTTTTTTATTCATTTATTTTTTTTTTGAACGGCATTACCACTATTTGTTATATGATGATATGCAAACTTCAACTATAATTATATGAATATATATAAGGTTTTGTTAACCACAACCTATGAGGTTGTGATTAAACCTTATCATATATGTAAAATAGCATTTAATAAATTCATTGTTTCTACTAGCCGGTACCCGCATAGTGCGTATAAGATAGTTATATGTGTTTCTTACCCGTTTAGTGAATTCGTTTCACAACACTTCAATGTATATGTGTTAGTTGTAGTGTTTGTTTGGGTTACCCAGTAACTTTTCTAGCTTTCCCGCGACATCATTATTCCCGCATATATAGAAATACCCTCGCATCTTTACGCTCAAACACTACCCCAAAAGTATATGATTTTGACGAATCAAGACTATATTGATTGAAATAAATGAAATAAAGGTTAAAGTTGTAAAAATTTGAATTAAAATAAAATAAACTCATTAAAAATATAAAAACTAAAAACTCATAAAAATATTTCAAAATGGATGTTGAATTAAAGAGCATAAAATTTTAGAAAATATGGTGAAATTAGATTATAAAAAAATAAGTAGATAAAAAGATATTTTAATTTAAAATAAAGATGAATTTTTAGTTGAGAAATAACACATGTCATTTTATAATTGGAGCTATTTATCTTAATTTTTAGTGGTTAGGAGTTAGGTTTGAAGTTTTAGAAGTTTAGGCTGAGTTTGTTAAGAAGTGACACATGTCATCTCATGATTGGAGCTCTTTATCTTAATTTTTAGTTAGAAAAACTCTTTCCATAATAAGCAAGTAAAAGTTCTGAATTTTAAGCCTTCTAATTTTAGAAGGCCTAAATGTATTATAAAGTAGTATAGATATTTATGCATATTTAATGATTGTAATTGTAATTATGGAATATGTTGTTATAGATTGAATGTTTGATGTTAATTAATTATTAATTTTTCAGTTAAGGTACCTTAATCACAACCCATAAGGTTGTTGTTAACAAAACCCATATATATATAATACGTGATGTTTTTATATGATTATTGATTTCTTCAAGATAAAATAAGCCACATATATATGGCAATGGTATTAATTAATTAATCATAAATTAGGGATAAGATTTAGCAACGATGATATGTTTTACGTTTGTTTTATGTTGAAAATTAGCTTCCCACAATCGTAGGTTCCTACTTGTTAAATATTTTGTATCTACAAATCCATACACATGTTTATACTTTATAGTAGTTCTGATTGCTCCAGAATAATCGTAATCATTAGCCAAACTTTTCACTGATAGTGGAAGAAAAAATAGAACCAAAATAAACTTCCAAGGCTTATCGTTATATGAGGGTAGAAAATTACCGCTACCATAATTGGCTATTAATTCACACCGTTAAATCGAGCATGCATGTGGGATATGTGCATAGTTTATGACCGATAGCACATTATATTCACTATAATTAACCATATATGATCCGTTTAAAATATAGTTGTATGGCCCATATATGTGTTCTTATGTTTTCAAGATCTATGCTAATAGCCTAATATCCTGTTCTTATCAGTATTGCAATAAAATTTTGTTAATATTATTAAGAACACTAGTATAAGAATTTGCAATTTGAAATTTAACTGGAGATGACAATGTTCGAATTTAATATTTATGCTTGTGGGTTATATGTGGTTGAGGTGTGTGGCTTTTTTCTTAATATACAAATTTTAATATTTGTGGGATAATATCAATCTTTTGCTCACTATTTTTGTCCTCACAAGTTAGATATACAATTTGTCATGTATCTCTAAGATAGTAAACTTTGATATCAGAACTTGCATAATGTGAATTGGTGACTTAGAAACTATTGAAAATAATGTTTTGCCTTTTAGATGCGAAAAATAATAAAATAATATGCCACTTGTGTCGAAGTTGCAAATTTTGCTATTTGTTGGATTATTGCTTAGCTGTGGACTTTATTATATGTTTGATTCCAAAATCTTTGAGAATTGTGGCTTGTTTAGGATATGGCACTTGTGATTGTTTTGAGTACTTCATAGATTATATAAGCTTCCTTTCTAATTATATTTTTGTTTTTTTTTTTTAATTTTATTTAAGAAAGAACTATTGAAAATACTAATCTCTTGATTTGTTAAACTATCGGTTTTTTTATGTGGATTATTGTTTTAAGTGGTTATAACACGGTATAGTTAGACTTTTAATTTGAAGTTTAATTAATTCTAATATCTTGCTTCAAATATGGTTCAGATAATAACATAATAAACTTATTTGTGATTATAAATTTTGAGTTTGACGTCTAAGCATGTAAATGTGATGTTACACTTCGAACCTGTATTCCTCTCTATTCATTCGTGAACATTATTATTTGTTTGATAGTATTAAGCATCAAGTACCTATTTTCATCCTCAATATGCTACATAATACCACTAAGTATATACAAAGTTGAGATGTTTGTTTAGAGTGTCTTCCTCTTGCAACTACGCTCAATTCTTAATAATTTTTAGTTGCTATATTATTTGTACTAGAAAAGTTTTTCGAATGTTATTACTTATTATCGACTAAAATGACGAGCTTCATGATTTTCCTGGCAAGATAAATTTGTAATAATTGATTAAATGACATATACATTTTCACAAAAGGTGCAACTTCGTAGTGTAGATTATGCTATATTATTTGTTATTATGGCTATAGGCAATTGTGGATAATATATGAAACCGTATGAAAACTCATATAAAGTTGATTGGAGAAATAAAAAAAAAATAAATGTGACCATATATGAAGTTCTCCATGTTATCCGATTTCACATAAAGTCGTGATATCGGCACATGTGGTCTTATGAGCCAAGATTATTCTAGTAATTGGCATGACCGGTTGGACCATTCCGAGTCAATAATGATGCGAAATGTATAAAAGAACCACGGGTTCTTCTAGAATGATTGTATAAGTTTATGAAAGTTAATTATTCATGTATCACCACCAAACTAAAGTAAGGATTATGTCATATAAAGTTATGGAAAGAATATGAAGGGGTGTATGTAGGCCTATACATCCGTCATGTGGATCATTTTGAGTTTTAAAATCAATGCATCGTCAAAATGATCATCAAGAACGCAACTTGAGGTTAGGGTGATTAATGGCTCAGCTTATAAAATGCGAGCATGGTTTCCCATATCGTATCTTTGGAAATTGTGGTAAATACTTCCATATGTTAGGCGATTATTGAAATAAGTGTTGAACTTTATGTAGCCCAAGTTCATACACGGATTGCTTTTGTTGAAACGTTTATAAAACGTCTTCAGTTGATTGCAAAGCCAATAATATTGTGAGAACAAAACTTTTAATTTATGGGTCATGTTATGACTTATGAATTCGCATCTTGCCAACAATCTATAATGAATCCTCCCCGTTAGAATGGTTTTGGTCACAAACCATATTTCTCATGTGAGATTTTGTAATTGTGCGATATATACTAAGTCCACCACAACACACAAAATAGGATATTTAAATTGATAATTCATTCAGGGGGAGAGAATAAGCAGCGGGAAATTTGGAATGAATTATGATATAAATGTTTATCCTCACACTAATGAATATGAACTTAAAGTTCAAGGGACAAATAACATTCCGTGTCTAGTAAATGTCGACATGTTTAGTGACATAAAGAAGTGACTAGATTATATATACACTCTAAGTGCTCCAATTATAATGTTTGTCCCAACATGACAATCAATGATTGGTAGTGTGTCTAGCATGGGCTGCAGCATGATATACTAATCGATTCCAAGTAAAAGTCCTCAAATGAATAAATGAAATGGAACAAGAAAATTAAGATGGTTGAATTGAGGTAATAAGACCCCATAGTCTCTTAAAGAGACACTAATCATGAAGGTTATTGAAAAAAACCCCGTTGGTGAAAAACTACAAGATCTCAATAAATGATATAATGCAATGTCTAGTAAATTATGGAATTGCAAAGAAATAAATCAACATCGATATTACTATTACATATGAATGATTATGCAAGTAAATAACATAGCGCTAAAATGAATATGGGGATCTTGGATTAATGATGGCCAAATTTAATGACGCAAGTAAATAATGAATGATTGAAGTCTCGTGTGATGTGACATGTGATTGGGACTTAAAGTTAATATACATAAATGTGTAAAACTTATTGGATATGCATATGTCTTTGCATCACCAGTTCAACAATGGAATTTGAATTTGTGGCTTTAGCAGCTAATGGTAAAGAAGTGAATGGTTGAAAACTTGCTTTTGAGATTCCATTGTGGCCTAAACCTATAGCACCTATTTCTATCCATTGTGATAGTACAACTACATTGGCAAAGGCTTATAGCCAGATGTACAATGGGAAGTCTAGACACTTAGGTGTTAGACATAGCATGATTCGTGAGCTTATCATGAATGAGGTGGTATCTATAGAGTTTGTTAGATCTCAAATGTAATTTAGCCGATCACTTGACGAAGGGTTTGGCTTGAGACTTGGTTATGAAGTCTGCTAAAGGGATGGGTTTAAGTCTAACTTATTCATCGAATGTTAAGACACCCAACTCCCTCATGAGGAAACTTGGGAGCTAAGTTCAATGTGGAAAGCTGAACATTCAATGGACTGGACCACATGTTTATGTTACATCCCAAGGTTGTGCTCAACCTACTGAAAGAAGGATGAAGTCTTTACTTCTTAATGATTAATTTCTTTGAAAAAGTGCTAAGCAGGAGCATGAATAAAGAGGAACCACCTATGTGAATGTTGAAGTTTTGCCGCTTCAGGGAGCTTTGGACTTTTGCCTCTTACAACATTTATGAATTTGGATATGGACACATGCTTGTATAGTGTCAGGAGTTTTAAGTGTTTGAAAACTTGTGTGTATTTTATCTTCAGGTATTCAAATGTATTGAAGGGTTCAATTCTTAGAACACCCTGATTCTCTAATATTTGAACGTGTAATGTACTAACATGAAAATTCAACTCGTGATATTTTCGCTTATGCACATGTTTTGTTTGATGTTTAATTTTCATGCAAAGGAATTGAACTAAATTTGAGGAGGATTGTTGGAAAATTTAATGCACTTGTGGGATTAGTTCACACCTAGTAATGGGTCAGGAGGTACGGAGTGTACGCCCATAAGGTCCCTGAACACACCGACTCTATAGTGGTTAGATTGAGAATGTTGGTACTGCTGGGCAAAGTTAGCAATCGCTAGTATTAATGTTAGTACTTGCCAGGTAACTACTGCTAGTGCTAATGTTATTAATGCTAAGTAGTGTAACTATCGCTAGTACTAGAATCAACTTGTAAGAGCTTTGACCTATTCAAGTGGCGTTACAATTGCTTAATGACCACGCTTAATTGTTCGTAACAACTATAAGCTATAATGGGGATAATTATGAGGCGATTAATGAGCCGATTAATCCCCATAATTCCATTTGACTAGCTAAGAGTAATTTCCTATAAATAGAAAATCTAATTATACATGAAGAAGACACAGAAAACATAAACACTTGAATGCTAAGGTTATTAATTTGTGCCTAAATCACTAACACACATTTGATCTTATCCCAAGTAGATATTCGTGATACCCAGCCATTAGGTCTAATAGTTTACTTTGAAAAGTGATAACACGATTCCATATGATATCCGTAACCCTGATAGTATTTGATATGCTATTGATTATCTTAACCATATTCTAGGCGAATAACCACCAACAAGGTTTACCCAACACCATTAATTGGACAGCGGGCCAAGAATTAAAGGAAGATTTGCTAAGCGAACAACAAATGAGTACCTAGTCCCACAATGTTCTTCATATAGTGTTGCTCCATCTTACTGATTATCTTTTTCTATATGCTTTTGATAGGGTAAAAGTATAATTGAAACTATAGTTTTTTACACATGTATATTACTCAACAATGAAATAAAGTTTGTAATGCATTTGAATCATTTGCAGAAGATAATGAATGTCACACTTTGATACTTACACATCGATAACCGAACAACAAAGAGACGGTTATAATAAAAACGCTTTATACAAAACGCCAGCAAAGAAAGCGCTGGTTTATATCCTTGTTGGAAAATGCTTGTAGCAAATAAAATGTGCTTCAATGCATACATCAAATATTTGCACTAATTGTACTTTAAAATTTATAAGGTATATGATAGTGCACACTATTAGAATCGGGCTTTTATTCGTCGGTAGCGCCAACCGACACTCGACTATAATAAGACAAAGCACGTTGTCGAAGATCAATCTTTGAGTTCCTGGAAAGTTCTAATTATTCAAAAAAATACATTTGTGGAAAAATAAAGTTGTACTCACTGGTGAAATTAGAGCATCAATCCCAAATTAGTATTACAAAAAGCCTATATATAACAACCAAGCATTTATAAAAGCTCAACATGTTATATCAGTTTTTCAAGAACAATAACTTAGCAAGTTTTCATACTTGAAATTTTGTAAAAGCCTATATATAACAACCAAGCATTTATAAAAGCTAAAAGAAACCGAATTATAATTTATTAAGTTTAAAGCCTACAGAATACCAAATTTGACTTGTTACCTCACCCGTTCGGCCATCCCAAATTTCCGCCTATAGGTAGTCAGCAACTGTTAGCTTGTATAGTGCTCGTTCAAAACGGGTGATAAGTAAAAAAAAATGAGAGTCCAATGGTATATTCTTTCATTATTGCAAACTTATGAGAACACCACTCATACCATTACTCACCTTTGACAATCATCAATGAATACATAAATATACTGTATAATTATTTAATGAATATGTCAGGTGTTCGAATAAAAAATTTAAGCGTGAAAATCATTTCCTGTTTCAAATATTTGCATTCTAGAAGTTGCATTTCCTCATTTGCTAGATATGTCTAGACCAATCAATCTTGGGTCGATAACTCGCGATTGACAGATTTCTTCATATAATAAGTTTGGTCGTGTCAACGTTCTTCATAATCTTCATTTTAATATTTTTTTAATTGCTCTGAAGATTCTCGATCATATATTTAAGGGTGCGTTTGTTTTCCTAATAGGTTTAGCTTTATGATTTACTTTAGGATTATACATAAAGATTTGGGTTAGATATCATGAGTGGCCCACATGCGTAATATTAAATAGAAAAGAAAATAGTCAATATATCTCTGAATCTTCAAAGAAAATAAATGGTGGCAAAACACTCCACGCTTGATTCACCAAAAGATAATCATTTTTCTCGGTCCCACCTCCTTAGCCTACTTTTTAACATGCCCAAATATTTGGTTTCTTGTGGGCCCTGCCAACCCCATCCCTCACTCCAAACATATGTTATGAAGCCAAATCCAAATATTTATGTTGAACCACCTAAACCAAACGCCTCCTAAAAATAAAATTACCAATTATTATTAATATAACTATTAGGCAGGACACGAGTTATTCTCATGCCACGTGTCTCAAGATTAATTGTCAACTTTGCAAGTTAGCAAAAATAGTCACCGGGTTTAAGTGTCGTTACAAAGTAAGTCTAAATTGGCAAAAATAGTCCCTAGGTTTAGTCGTCACGCAGTAAGTCCTTTATAGCAATTTGGCAAAAATAGTCCCTATCCAAATTCACGCTCATTAAAGCAATCCCGCCGCATCGCTACGGGTTTCGACACTCGTTGATATAATATTTGCAATTGAGACACTAACTTATTTATTTATTTAAGCACAAATAATAATATTTAATTATTTGGAATATCCTTTCTCTATGGCGGTTTGGGAAGAAATGCGAAAAATATGGCTAAGCTTTAGAACTGGGTCGTGGTCAATCAGCCACTGAAAAGTCAATATGGATATTTATTTTAAGATTGAGGTAGTGTGTGTGTGTATATATGTGTGTGTATATATATATATATATACATACACGATAAAGATCAAATAAAAATATAAATATTCAGAAAAGATAAAAAATAATTTTTTTTTAAAGTTATTGAAAAATTATGAAAATAATTTTATATGATCGCAGATGTTTGCATGAAAAGTTGTGAAGGAAGTTTTTCAAAAGTGGATATTTTTGCAAAAATAATTTATGAAAAATATGTTTATGCATTAAATTACTTTTTATGCATTAAAAATTCGCTTTTACACATAACTTTTTTTAATTTTTTAATCAAAATAACATTATGCATTTAACTAAAACAAATTGAATTTTTTTTGCATTAATATGAGTTGAGGGCTTATCATGTGTTTGTATATATTTTTAAAGTTATTGATTGAATAAACATATATATTAATGGTTAACCATTATTTATTCATAACACTTTACACATATACTTCTTCACTAAGTTTGTTGGTTCGACTTTTTCTATATATTATTGGGGTTATTATAAAAAGTCACTAAAGTTTATGAAATTTGTCCTAAGTCACTATAGTTTAAAAGTTGTCATTCGGGTTACTCAAGTTAACGGGTTTATTATATGGGTTACTCAACGCTTAAAAAAGTGACATTCTTGTTACTACGAGGGTGGGCAACCGATGATTTCACGTTCTCTTGTCCACGTCATCACTATAGTTTGAGATGTTACAAGCAAGTTACTATAGTTCGCGGGGTTTATTAAATAAGTATCAACTTTTAAAAAATTTACTATCCGCTTTTTATACATTTATATATGTTTTATCTCGCTTTCATATTTTTACGCTTTCTCCATTTTCGTGACGCTTTATAATGTATTTATACGCTGTGTACGCTTTATTTGTTGCCGCTCTTTTTTAAGTTTTTTCCATTTTCGTACGCTTGTATATTTCCGATGTTTTTTACGCTTCTATCCGCTTTTATACGCTTGTGTATGCATTTCTCTTGTCGCATCTTTTTACGCTGCATATTTTTGTATATATATGTTTATCCATTTGTACGCTTTTGTATATGTATTTATCCGTTTTATATATGTGTGTGTACGCTTTTTCTCTATACCTTTTATGTTTTCATACATTAC
>OU343222.1:346277281-346402101 GCA_910596185.1 Chrysanthemum makinoi
ACAACAAATACACCCAGAAACAATACTTTTTACCAGCACAAACCTCCCCTCACTATCATCCTGTCACTCTCCTCCCACCCAATCCACTAATCCCTCAAAGTCACATGTTGCCCATGACACCATTGGGCAATCCACAAGCTACAAGAAGTGCATCCAATGGCTGTGAACTCTAGTGGGTTCCCAAGAAAGAGTTTGATGGCTGTGATTGAGTGAAAGAAGCACAATATGCTTTTGGTTGATTGTCTCAAGAAGAAAACACAAGACAATATGTGAAGATTTTTAGTTTAGTAATATAGAGGATTAGTAAAGATGTAAAATTTGTCTAGAATTCAAAGTTCTAAGTCCATTTTTATTCTTATCGTCATTTATTTTCCTTGTACCTTTAAAATTTCAATGCAATTTAAGTTTGGTTTAAATTTCAGCCTATTTAAAAAAAAATAAGAGTCGAAAAAATTCCCGGCTTTTTTCTAAAATTATTTTTAGTCAATTAGAACGTAGGAAAATTGATATCACACCCGTAGCCCTTAAATTGCAAAAGTTTTACGTTTTTGGCTCGGGTGGTTGCCGGTTTTTAGCGTTTTTGCATTTTAGCACTCTAGGATGTAGCTTAGCGTCATTTTATTGTTTCTTAGGATTAGTAGTAGTTTATTTAGAGTTTACTTTGTTTTATGTATTTTATTTTCATTCCCGTTCTTTAATTTGTAGAATAACGATATCAAATTCCAAATTTGTTAAACCAATTCAAGTCCTAATCACGAAACTCATCGACACCGTCAATTTCACACCTCGTTGGGACACGACCCGGGGAAATCACTTCCCGGTATCACTTTTATCACACCCGTAAGGTTTGATACGTGATCTTTTTCCTAAAAGGGTTAATTTGTCAAGTTTTACGGTTAATTTGATATTGTTGATATTTGTGTTTTTCACACACTCACTTCACACGAATCAATCTCTCTCGCAAAAGTTTCAACAGATACATCACTCCGTTAGTAAAAGTTTGCCTATATACATCCACAAGGACGAACGGTGCAAATTTTGTATCGTTAACTTGGACACGTGGCAGTTAAGTAAGGGTAATTGTGTAATTTTATGTTTCCCAGCTACTTCATAAACACAATAAAAAACACGATCAAAACACAATCAAAAACCCTTTTAATACCTTTTTAAGTCAATCCCAAATCATAAACACAATCAAAAACACAAAACCCAAATCAAAAACACAAATCAAAAACCCAAATCAAAAACACAAATCAACCTTACTACCCAACCCAAGATTATCGGGCGCTCATATGCTCATTAACACTGTCATCTTTCTATTGTCAGAACCATTCGACCATAACCATAAGAAGCCACCTACATCAGAACCTTGAAAATCTTCTAATTCCACTGGAGGAGATTCGTTTGGCCACCAGTGACTTCAGCTATAAAAATAGGATCGGATATGGTGGATTTGGCACAGTCTACAAAGGACAACTCTCTCGACGCTGGGAAAATCGCACAGTTGCCTTCAAACGACATGATCCGGAGAGTGAACAAGGAGAGGCAGAGTTCCGAAAGGAACTTCAGATTATGTCCAGTTTACGCCATAAAAATATCATCCGATTGATTGGTTACTGTGACGAAGGCGGTGAGATGATCCTAATCTACAAATGATTGGAAATGTGGGTTTTGTGTTTTTGATTTGTGTTTTTGATTGGTGTTTTTGAGTTGGGTTTTTGATTAGTGTTTTTGATTTGGGTTTTTGATTTGGGTTTTGTGTTTTTGATTGTGTTTTTTATTTGGGTTTTTGATTTGTGTTTTTGATTTGGGTTTTTGATTTGTGTTTTTGATTTGGGTTTTGTGTTTTTGATTGTGTTTATGATTTGGGATTGACTGAAAAATGTATTAAAAGGGTTTTTGATTGTGTTTTGATTGTGTTTTTGATTGTGTTTATGAAGTAGCTGGGAAACATAAAATTACACAATTACCTTTACTTAACTGTCACGTGTCCAAGTTAACGATACAAATTTTGCACCGTTCGTCCTTGTGGATGTATATAGGCTAACTTTTACTAACGGAGTGATGTATCTGTTGAAACTTTTGCGAGAGGGATGTATAGTGCGAAACGGGGTAAACCACATGGATGCATTTTGGAGTGTACTCTTTCTTTAATTTAATGACCATTTAGCTTTCTTACTCTTTTTCTTTCTAGGTACTTTTGACATAATAATTCATTTGTGCATCGCATCACATTTTTCTTTTCTCAGAATTGTATCAACTGCACATACAGCATTTTTATACATGATTTGCAACTTAGAAATACTCCTTTTTGTTCTTTTGACAATTTCGTCAATTCTCAACCATCTAGTTAGCCGATTCAAACAACAAAAAGGTAAAGTTAGAAACTCCAAGTATTGGCCTGTATTGTTAAACATCACTACATTAACTTTATTATATCCGTGATAGATACGAACATAATCTAGACATAGCACTCGTATCAAAAACCGCAAACTCAGTAAGCATTTTGTAGTTAATTAGATAGCCACATTACATCAAGAACCGCTAATATGGCAAGCAATAAGCCGTTGAAGAATGCAAACGCAATTGATATCGCAACACGATCACAAAACCTATGTAACGGCTTACAGAAATTGGGTAAAGATGCGTGTTTGACTCCTGTACGGTTCAGGTTTGTCACGCCTGTTGACGCTGATCCAGCACTTATCATCAAATAAGCAAACACCTGCATGTATTTACTTATAAATGTCACGCGTACTCGGTACTACTATAACTCAATCAAACTATTTATAAGCAAATATGTCAAGATACATGTTGGGCCAATAGGTTGCAAATCAACTACAAAAACCATATTACCTGAAAGATAAAATTGAAAAATGGGATGTTAATGGGCTTCTGTAGCCCACTTTAGTATGCCACTTTTGTGGGTTTCAATTAGGGGTGTTCATGGGTTGGGTAATATCCGAATAAACCGAAAACCGAAACCGAACCGAACCGAAAATAACCGAACTGAAAACCGAACCGAAATCGTCAAAACCGAACCGAAAACCGAAATTCAATAAATATATATATATTTGTTTTATACATTTATATTAAAAAAATATATTAAAACTCTTTTATAATATATATATAATATTTTTAAGCTTGAAAATTATTTTTTTTTTCAAAAAATATATATAAATAAATGAATAAATTATTAAATTTAGGTTATTCGGTTATTTGGTTCGGTTTTCGGTTATTGGGGGTTTGGTTTTCGGTTTTCGGTGTTCGGTTCGGTTCAGTTTAATTTAATTTCGGTTCGGTTTGGTTTTCGGTTATACCAAAAAAAAAATTAACCGAACAAACCGATAACCGAACCGATGAACACCCCTAATTTCAATAGACTATTTTTCATGTAGCTCACAGTGAACATAAAGCACAAAACTAGCCCAATAACTACTACAAATATCTAAATAGTTGCCAAGTTGGTGATTAGTGGGCTAGTGGCCCATAACTTAAAGTTTACAAGACATTAGAGTTTGTAAGTCATTAGGTTGTGAGGCAAGATAGCAGACATGTTACATAGATGAAAAAATAAATATAATAAGTCACAAATATAATTACTATAGCTTAAAATACCTGATCACAAGCAAATACTAGCCACGCATGGTTCCTAGACGAGAAAACCGATGACTTTCTTAGCGTTCCTGATGCGTTTATGACCAACTGAAGTCTGAACAAGAGAGTGGGTTGCAAGAGCCGACGAGGCAGCAACCAAATACCTGTGAATCAACTCGAAGTGTTTTTGGTAAATGGTAACACACGAAAATGCTTGATCACCAAATGCAGTCCTAATTCATTGTGTTTCAAGTTATTGCTTAGTTAGTATATCAATGAGTGAAAAGTTAACTTAGTATTCACTAAACTCAATCATTTTAACCGATAATCGTACTTTTTATTAATTTTGTTCCTTATACCACAACTAGCTCCAGGCCCGCTCGTTGGGCAGCTAGCTTCAAGAATTATAAAAAATATAATTAGTAACACAATTGACGTGTTAGATTTCATTTAGTTATGCGGTGTTTTATGTTTAAATTATAATGATTTGTTGGGCTCTACATTAGGGCTTAGATCAATACAATTATGATTATGAGAAGTTTGTAAGGAATAAAGACACATTATGGCGTCTTGTAAACTTAATAAGCAAATAAATAGAACATTTGTGAAGTATCAAAACCACTTGAACAAAATTTGGTCAGTGTTTATTCAATCGTGCTAACATATGTTTGACAAATTGTATGCAAGTAATGTGTATTCTACAATGATGCATATATAATTACTATAGGGTTTAACTCTGGTGAAACATCTTAACTGTACGTTAAAACTACCTAATATTGTCAACAAAAGACATATCTCCTGCTTCGGGAATGTGTGTCAGTGAGTAATTGTATGGGTTATCACATGCAGAGATGTGCCACTGAGAACTTGGTCATCCACGCTGAATTTATCATCGGAGGTGTCGTGGCTACTTTCGAAGTAGCTATTTGATATTCTGGTGTCATCAGATGCCGAATTAGTCATGTCTTTCACTGTCACAACATCACATGATGCATTGACTACACCAGGTGGTGCATTAGACCGTGAATCCTTCTCCATCATGTTCTTTTTCTTATCGAATGGCTTGGTGTCTCGTTTTGCATTGCCTTGGCAAATATCATCGGAAGCATCAGGGTTGTTGGTGTTACTCAATACATGTGTTGTTCACGCCGAGGGTTCTTACAGCTGTCTCCTTCAAATGAACTTCTGTTAGACTGCACGTTAGTTGGGTGTGGTACTATATGGTCTTCACCTCGATCAAAGTCATCCCATATAATATGATCGAGCTGCAAACCAGTCAAAAAAATTAGCTAACTGTAGTTATAAAAAATCTTCTAATATTTATATCATCTGAAATAAAAGTTGGATAATTAATTCCTGTGAATATGCCAAAGACAACCAATAAACTTCAGCTAGTAATCATAAAAGCTATATAGTTGCGGGAATCCATCATATAACGTACAGAGGGATCATGTATGAAGGATTCACCTGCCTTCGGCTTTTCACATGTTGCCTGACTCGCGCATTCTACTGTCCCTTTGCATTGATGTGTTCCCCAAAAGTTTGTTACAAAGAATGAGGACGCTATTTTTCAAACGTCTTTCTGAAAACGCACGGTTGAATAACACTTATGCCTAATAACAATTAGTTCCCTTACTGTCTTTATATGATGGATTAGTTCCCTTAATTTTGGATGAGGACGTGCTGTCATTGTTAAAATTTGTGCCAAGGTTTAAGGAAATAGATATTTATGATGTATCTTTAGTAGAAAAACATATAATCGTAGTTAGGGGTTGTCAGTCAAAAGGTGTAGTGATTGAAGAAATTGTTGAGGATAATGTGGTTAGTGAATCTGTTAAGAAAGTCGTTTAAGAAAAAAAAATAACATGTTAAGAAAGAAAAATTGTTGTTGTTAGAGTGGAATGGTACAACCAATGTAACTAGGAAGGAGTATGATCATAAAATGGCACTAACTCAAGATTTAACCAGTAAATTTTGTCCATTGGTTGAAAGTGATAATGCTGATAATGTAGGAGCCATGCATTGTGAAAATGAGGTATCACCATTCTCATCTAATGCATTCAATTACTTAAATATGTTGGAAGAGAGTGATTGTGACTATATGGGTGGTCAAGATTGTGACCATATACCTAAGAAGGGTAAACAAGCTTAGACATTTTTTTAAGATGACTTGCTCCAACAAAATAGTGCACTGAATTGGAATGAGGATACATGCCATTATGGGTGTTCACGGGGCGGTTCGACTCGGTTCGGTTAGTGATTTAAACTATCCATTGCGGGGCGGGTAGTTCATTTTACTATCCAAAACCGAACCGTACTAGGCGGGTAACCAGACATGCGGGTACCCGAAATGAGCGGTTACCCGCGGTTCGGGTCACGGTTAACCATTTTAAAAAATTAATCAAATCGAATCGGGCGAACAATAACATAAATTAGAACGTAATATGTCATTTTAGTAAAATTAAATAACATTTTATGAGATTAGAGTAATAGTAATGTTGTTCCGTCGCAATAAAAACATTCAAATTACCATATGTAACAAAAGAACTAATATTAATTATTTGACGTTTATTTATTACGATCACATTAGTCATATGTAATCCATGGACGTTTGAATGATCACATTAGATAAGTAAAAATGCGTTATATGATAAAAGTAGTGCCACAATATAGTTAATACTTGTACATCTTTATGAATAATTTGCTAAAACCTACATGTATATTATACACGGTTCGGTTCGGGTAACCACATGTAACTAAAAGTAAAAAAGCGAAACCGAACCGTGATAAGCTAGTTTTTTCGGTTTCAGGTTTTCTCGAGATCGGTTGCTTCAGTTATCGGTTTTTTGCGGTTTCAGATTGATCGGATCGGCTCGGTTCGTCGATTTCTCGGATTTTTTGAACACCCCTACATGCCATACATCACGTGTTGTACTTATTCATTAATGTTGAACTTTGATTTATTCCATATTATTGTGTTAAAACATATAGGATTTACTGCTTATCGATAACAATCGATTATTAGCGGTTTTATTATTTTTTCCCTATATACGTGTTAAAAATATATGATAGAGTTTAAGGGATGATCTTTATCAAAAACATATTATAATCTAGATAAATTATCATAAAATATCAAAACATGGTAAAATACACAAGGAAATGACATAAGTGTTGTATATGTGCACAAAATCTTCTTCTCACACGACTTATGTTTTACAAACCACTGTTATTGTGAACATAAGTAGCTTTGACACATGGTCCTCATCACCAAGAAGTGAGGCTCAAGTTCTATTGAAGCATATGCAATTAAGCCGGAAGTTAAACCTCAAATTCGGAATATAAAAAGGGTGAAGAATACAAATTCGACCATCTACCGACGTGAAGTGATCAAGACTTATGCGGAAAAATTTGTTGAATCGTGTTGTGTAGCGATGAAAGGCCCGTGTGTGATATATGTATGTAATAGATTACAAATATTGGTCATGGATGGAGTTTGTAGAGGAGTAAGATTAGAGTTTAATATGATATGATGCACAATGGTATATATATGCGAGAAAAATTTAATGTCACGTGATAATCACGCGATAACATCAAATTTTGAATGTTTATCGCTAACATCACAACATTTCGCATGCGCTAAGTGATGAATTACGATGAGAGACGAAATTGACGTGACTAGCGCGTTTGTTACTCATACACCATAGCAAGTGGATGGTAAAAACTTCCAAATATTATCATATCACAACCATCATTGGTAGATGCCACGTTATCGTCAGATGTCGTGGGCTATCGATTGTATTTTCGTGTTTTCGAAATTCAACCAAAAACCATGTTGAGGAAAGCATACTTTATGGATTGAATGATATAACTTTTAGAACGTAAAACATAACATAATTAGCTATGTTGTTGTTTTAATCAGGTATGAGAAAGTATGATACATGTAAAGGCTTTTCTTTTAATACATTTAAAGACTTTTTTTGAAAGTTCTTTAAAAATATGAAAACTCAAAAAATGCACTTCTAAAACAATTTGTGAGAGAAAGCGTATTGTGAAACACATTTCATCAACTTTCCCAAATAAGATCATTTGTTGTGATAATTTGGTAAAGTATAAACTAGTTCTCTAGAGGATCAGTTAAAATAATAACGTGACAATAAATAATAAGAAATAGTAAAAATACTTTCATTTTGGTTTTTCTATGGCACTTTTGTTCCGTTTTGGTATGTTTAGTTTCATTTTTGTTTTGTTTGAACCCGAATAGCCGTTACCTTCCCAAACTGACTTAACAAGGATCCATTCTCGGGAACTTTTATACTTTTAATTAATTTGGTAATTATTTCTTTTGTGTGCAGTTAGCTAAACAATAAAACATGGGAAGATAACTAAATACTCCCTCCGTCTCAAATATATAAGTCCATTTTGATTTAGTGATAGAAACTTTGACTTTAAATATTTTTGTTCCTCTTCAACAAATGGGTTGATGGTTTAGTTTATTGGGATTGTTTCTAATTTACCATTAATTATACCCAGGGACGGACCTACATGGATGTCGGGCGTAGCACGGGCTACACCTGATTTTGGATTGCGAAGTGTATTTTTCTTGAGAAAATATTGTTTTTTGGTATATGCAACCCTCGATATTTGTGTTATTTTCTTTATAATACAACTTTAGCTTAGCTAAAAAATTCTTTATGGTGTGAATTTTTATACTTACGATAGGAAAAAAATTGTGTAACACCCTCCCGAAAATCCTAGGTTCGTCCATGATTATACCACTAGTACTACAAACAAGTATTGATCGAACCAAAGTGAAATAACAAGATTAATAGATTGTTATATAATGAAATTTGTGATTTGGAATAGTATGTCTTTATCAATAAGGGTGCAACCGAGTTGAGGAGTTGAGCTTTTGTTGAGTAACTTGAGCTCTAACTCGACTCAACCTTCCCTCATTAAGGCTCCCGTTAAGCTTGAGCCGAGCATAATATTGTCGGTTGCACTACCTAGCTAGTCCAAGTCTTAAATTACCTCATCTTTGCGTCTTTTAGGGTTAGACGTAATCTTTTAAACACTAAAGGGATATTATGAGTATTTTTCTGTCAAGTGCATAGAAATAATCACCATAGTCCACATACGTAAAAAGTAAAAAGAACGATTAGGTTACAAGTTTGTGTCTTCGAAAGCGTCAAGAGGTGCCATCGGAGTCGATTTCGAAGCATGATTGAGTGAAAGCAAAGTAAAAGAGAAGTTGGAAATGATATTATAAGGTGTGTTGCAAATGAGATTTGCTTTATTTTGGTGATTTGTAACTTTGATCATGTACCTTTTTATCAATATTGCAATATGGGGTGTCGGGTGCAGCCTGCTTCGAATAAAGCTTACCGGTGATATCTGTAAACACTATTTGCATGTCGGGACCTACACATAAAGATTAGAGTGTTGTGCACCTTATTTGTTGAGTTGTAGTCTCTTCACTCTTGTTTTAATAGTTCACGTTTATTTTATAATAGTTAATCATTGTATATTAATTAACCTTCATTCTTGTAATAACATGTGTGTTAGAGCATCCACAATGGTTAAAAACACAAATTACTTTTTGCATTTAATGCCATTAATGCATACCACATTTAACACATTTAACACATATCACTTTAATCTTGATGAAATGATAAAAACAAATATTTAAAGGAAACAAAACCCTATTGGCTGGTAGTGCCTGGTACTCAAGGAAATATTAGTTTATATGCTTTTCCCTCGTGCCATGTTATATAAAGAGAATTGTTTTCTAGTTGAAGTGGCATGAAGCTAGGTTGAATGTTCACGTGGCAAAACGTAGCCAAATGGAATTGCACTAAAAAATGTTCACGGGCAAAACCTTTAATCTCCATAAAATACATTAACACCAAAAACGACGTTGACGCACCCATTAACCTTAAGAAAGAGCTTTCAATAAAAAGCTAATTACTTATCTAGACAAAAAGATATATCCCATTTACCGATCTATACCAATTTTTCATGATTTACGAAAAAAATATAATACATACACTCAAAAATCTCACACAAAATATTCACACGCTGTGGTGTCAGCCACTGATTGATGGCATAAGATATACTTCTTTCTCATCCCACCAATCAACACCTCAACACGTGGATGTTTTTTGTAAAATTTTTAAATTGATGTAGCATCCATATCCACACACGTGTTCTCCCGTCCCTCTCTAATCTCACAATCCAATGTAACTTACCCTCATCTAAATTAAACACACACTACTATTAGTGACTACAATCTAAAAATCAATCAACCAACAAAACAAAAATAAATCCCACCGTCATCATCACCAAACACACACTACTAGTCCTCCAAATAACAGATCCGCATTCGTAAATTGCGACATAGGAATCATCATCATGACTAATTTTCATCTTTCATCTCTAATAAAAGAACCCGCCATCACATACCAAACATCAATTCTCACCATAACTCTTAAGTCCTGACCCGCTGCCAAAATGCGTCAACCAACCTTTCCACTCCTTTCTACATTTGTTTTCATCTTTTTAACATTGTTTGTCTTTATCCAATCACTTGCTTGATTGCTCCTTTCTACATTTGTTTTCACCTTTTTAACATTGCTAATAATTTCCCTCGTTTTTATCATTATTATTTACCTTTAATTTTAAAGCTAACTACCTATATAATGCTTCTACAAAGGGTTTTACGAAACTGAAATTTTATTATTATGTTTTACACAAATGAACAAAAATATGTCGCAACCATACTTTTTATTTGCCTAATATTAGTTGCTCAAAAATGAAAGGCTCCAATTAATATTTCTAACCATTCACCCCATATATTGTACTCGCCCAAAAATAAATAGCACTCGCCTAATATATCTCGCCCAAGTTACTAGTCACTCGCCCATCAAACAATTACTATTGTCCAATTATACCAGGGAGAGCCAACCAATTATTGCCGCATATAATGTGATAAAAAGAAACATCCAATCTGACTAGTCATTTATTGTTCAAATAGAGTCAACAATATGCATGTATATTTAGAGGGTGTTTGGGATTGCTTATTTAAAATAAATTATTAGTTTTGAAAAATGGATAATTAGATAATCAGCTGTTGCAAAACGTGGTTTTAAAATATAGTGTTTGAATTTGACTATGTTGTATGCTAACGCAATGATTAGATAATCATTTTTTAGTGTTTGGTAAATTCGGATTTTTCCATAACTTGATGTGTAAAATGATCAAAATAGACATTTGCATTATAAAGTTAATTTAGTTTAACATATGAGGGTTATTCGAGATATCTTTTTGGAAAGAAATAATGTATTGAATACATGGATGATCACGGTACCGGTCTCGTATCGATCCCGTATCGAATTAGTGGTGCCGATTTTTTTTCTCGAGCATAAATTAGTGGTACCGGTACGGTACTGAACGGGATTCGGATACCGGTACCGGTACCGGTATCGGTATCGGTACCGGTATCGGGGAAATCGGGTATTTCCGTTTTGTTTGGGAATTTCCGATTTTGTACCGGTTCATCGAAGAGTGGTCCGATTTTTTCACCTTATTTCTTAGTCCCGGTACCGTACCGTATATAAGAAATCGGTACGGTTCCGGTTCGGTTTTGGGATTCAGGTAGAAATGCTCATCCCTAATTGAATATCATGCAAATTATAAACAAAATGTTATGGATAATAATTAGTGGATGTCCATATGACTAATAAGAAGCTCATAACCCAATTAGATATTAGGGTTTTACCCTAATAGTTATTTTATATCTATCCTTTGTAATCTCTTACATTATGATCAATTAAATAATACTTTTCATTCCTTCAACTCTTTTTCACAACACGTTATAAGCAGGCCTGTAAATCACAAATTCTAAAACGTATGGAGTAGATTCAAGCGACCCATATTTACGTTTGATTATCAAAGGTACGTGTGTCTAATTATGACTAAAATGTTAATTTTGAGCAATTTATTTGTATGTGTATATGATTACTTGCATTTTTAGAAACGCAAATACTTGAGAGATATCAATAGGCTTAGAATATACAACTATATACGTAATAATGTTTCAAGGTGACACATGTGACAATATCTTTCAATTAATACGGGTATATTGTACCTTTCCTTTTAATTTATTGGACAATTGCTTCAAGGTTTAATTATATGTTACCAAATGTTCAAAAAAAAAATTATATGTTACCACTATTTATTTATTTATTATTTTTTTTTATTCATTTATTTTTTTTTTGAACGGCATTACCACTATTTGTTATATGATGATATGCAAACTTCAACTATAATTATATGAATATATATAAGGTTTTGTTAACCACAACCTATGAGGTTGTGATTAAACCTTATCATATATGTAAAATAGCATTTAATAAATTCATTGTTTCTACTAGCCGGGTACCCGCGTACAGCGGCGGCGATAAGTATAGTTATATGTGTTTGCTTACCCGTTTAGTGAATTCGTTTCACAACACTTCGAATGTATATGTGTTAGTTGTAAGTGTTTGTTTGGGTTACCCGTAACTTTTCTGTAGCTTTCCCGCGACATCATTATTCCCGCATATAGAAATACCCTCGCAATCTCTTACGCGTCAAACACTACCCCAAAAGTATATGATTTTGACGAATCAAGATTATATTGATTGAAATAAAGGAAATAAAGGTTAAAGTTGTAAAAATTTGAATTAAAATAAAATAAACCCATTAAAAATATAAAAACTAAAAACTAAAAACTCATAAAAATATTTCAAAATGGATGTTGAATTAAAGAGCATAAAATTTTAGAAAATATGGTGAAATTAGATTATAAAAAAAATAAGTAGATAAAAAGATATTTTAATTTAAAAATAAAGATGAATTTTTAGTTGAGAAATAACACATGTCATTTTATAATTGGAGCTATTTATCTTAATTTTTAGTGGTTAGGAGTTAGGTTTGAAGTTTGTTAGAAGTTAGGCTTGGAGTTTGTTAAGAAGTGACACATGTCATCTCATGATTGGAGCTCTTTATCTTAATTTTTAGTTAGAAAAACTCTTTCCATAATAAGCAAGTAAAAAAGTCTGAATTTTTAAGCCTTCTAATTTTAGAAGGCCTAAATGTATTATAAAGTAGTATAGATATTTATGCATATTTAATGATTGTAATTGTAATTATGGAATATGTTGTTATAGATTGAATGTTTGATGTTAATTAATTATTAATTTTTCAGTTAAGGTACCTTAATCACAACCCATAAGGTTGTTGTTAACAAAACCCATATATATATAATACGTGATGTTTTTATATGATTATTGATTTCTTCAGTATAAAATAAGCCACATATATATGGCAATGGTATTAATTAATTAATCATAAATTAGGGATAAGATTTAGCAACGATGATATGTTTTACGTTTGTTTTATGTTGAAAATTAGCTTCCCACACCGTAGGTTCCTACTTGTTAAATATTTTGTATCTACAAATCCATACACATGTTTATACTTTATAGTAGTTGCTGATTGCTCCAGTAATAACTGTGTAATCATTAGCCAAACTTTTCACTGATAGTGGAAGAAAAAATAGAACCAAAATAAACTTCCAAGGCTTACTGTTATATGAGGGTAGAAAATTACCGCTACCATAATTGGCTATTAATTCACACCGTTAAATCGAGCATGCATGTGGGATATGTGCATAGTTTATGACCGATAGCACATTATATTCACTATAATTAACCATATATGATCCGTTTAAAATATAGTTGTATGGCCCATATATGTGTTCTTATGTTTTCAAGATCTATGCTAATAGCCTAATATCCTGTTCTTATCAGTATTGCAATAAAATTTTGTTAATATTATTAAGAACACTAGTATAAGAATTTGCCGAATTTGAAATTTAATCTGGAGATGACAATGTTCGAATTTAATATTTATGCTTGTGGGTTATATGTGGTTGAGGTGTGTGGCTTTTTTCTTAATATACAAATTTTAATATTTGTGGGATAATATCAATCTTTTGCTCACTATTTTTGTCCTCACAAGTTAGATATACAATTTGTCATGTATCTCTAAGATAGTAAACTTTGATATCAGAACTTGCATAATGTGAATTGGTGACTTAGAAACTATTGAAAATAATGTTTTGCCTTTTAGATGCGAAAAATAATAAAATAATATGCCACTTGTGTCGAAGTTGCAAATTTTGCTATTTGTTGGATTATTGCTTAGCTGTGGACTTTATTATATGTTTGATTCCAAAATCTTTGAGAATTGTGGCTTGTTTAGGATATGGCACTTGTGATTGTTTTGAGTACTTCATAGATTATATAAGCTTCCTTTCTAATTATATTTTTGTTTTTTTTTTTTAATTTTATTTAAGAAAGAACTATTGAAAATACTAATCTCTTGATTTGTTAAACTATCGGTTTTTTTATGTGGATTATTGTTTTAAGTGGTTATAACACGGTATAGTTAGACTTTTAATTTGAAGTTTAATTAATTCTAATATCTTGCTTCAAATATGGTTCAGATAATAACATAATAAACTTATTTGTGATTATAAATTTTGAGTTTGACGTCTAAGCATGTAACAGATGTTACACTTCTGAACCTGTATTCCTCTCTATTCATTCGTGAACATTATTATTTGTTTGATAGTATTAAGCATCAAGTACCTATTTTCATCCTCAATATGCTACATAATACCACTAAGTATATACAAAGTTGAGATGTTTGTTTAGAGTGTCTTCCTCTTGCAACTACGCTTCTGAATTCTTAATAATTTTTAGTTGCTATATTATTTGTACTAGAAAAGTTTTTCGAATGTTATTACTTATTATCGACTAAAATGACGAGCTTCATGATTTTCCTGGCAAGATAAATTTGTAATAATTGATTAAATGACATATACATTTTCACAAAAGGTGCAACTTCGTAGTGTAGATTATGCTATATTATTTGTTATTATGGCTATAGGCAATTGTGGATAATATATGAAACCGTATGAAAACTCATATAAAGTTGATTGGAGAAATAAAAAAAAAATAAATGTGACCATATATGAAGTTCTCCATGTTATCCGATTTCACATAAAGTCAGGTGATATCGAAGCACATGTGGTCTTATGAGCCAAGATTATTCTAGTAATTGGCATGACCGGTTGGACCATTCCGAGTCAATAATGATGCGAAATGTATAAAAGAACCACGGGTTCTTCTAGAATGATTGTATAAGTTTATGAAAGTTAATTATTCATGTATCACCACCAAACTAAAGTAAGGATTATGTCATATAAAGTTATGGAAAGAATATGAAGGGGTGTATGTAGGCCTATACATCCGTCATGTGGATCATTTTGAGTTTTAAAATCAATGCATCGTCAAAATGATCATCAAGAACGCAACTTGAGGTTAGGGTGATTAATGGCTCAGCTTATAAAATGCGAGCATGGTTTCCCATATCGTATCTTTGGAAATTGTGGTAAATACTTCCATATGTTAGGCGATTATTGAAATAAGTGTTGAACTTTATGTAGCCCAAGTTCATACACGGATTGCTTTTGTTGAAACGTTTATAAAACGTCTTCAGTTGATTGCAAAGCCAATAATATTGTGAGAACAAAACTTTTAATTTATGGGTCATGTTATGACTTATGAATTCGCATCTTGCCAACAATCTATAATGAATCCTCCCCGTTAGAATGGTTTTGGTCACAAACCATATTTCTCATGTGAGATTTTGTAATTGTGCGATATATACTAAGTCCACCACAACACACAAAATAGGATATTTAAATTGATAATTCATTCAGGGGGAGAGAATAAGCAGCGGGAAATTTGGAATGAATTATGATATAAATGTTTATCCTCACACTAATGAATATGAACTTAAAGTTCAAGGGACAAATAACATTCCAGGTCTAGTAAATGTCAGACATGTTTAGTGACATAAAGAAGTGACTAGATTATATATACACTCTAAGTGCTCCAATTATAATGTTTGTCCCAACATGACAATCAATGATTGGTAGTGTGTCTATGGCATGGCTGCAGCATGATATACTAATCGATTCCAAGTAAAAGTCCTCAAATGAATAAATGAAATGGAACAAGAAAATTAAGATGGTTGAATTGAGGTAATAAGACCCCATAGTCTCTTAAAGAGACACTAATCATGAAGGTTATTGAAAAAAAACCCCCGGGTTGGTGAAAAACTACAAGATCTCAATAAATGATATAATGCAATGTCTAGTAAATTATGGAATTGCAAAGAAATAAATCAACATCGATATTACTATTACATATGAATGATTATGCAAGTAAATAACATAGCGCTAAAATGAATATGGGGATCTTGGATTAATGATGGCCAAATTTAATGACGCAAGTAAATAATGAATGATTGAAGTCTCGTGTGATGTGACATGTGATTGGGACTTAAAGTTAATATACATAAATGTGTAAAACTTATTGGATATGCATATGTCTTTGCATCACCAGTTCAACAATGGAATTTGAATTTGTGGCTTTAGCAGCTACTGGTAAAGAAGCTGAATGGTTGAAAAACTTGCTTTTTGAGATTCCATTGTGGCCTAAACCTATAGCACCTATTTCTATCCATTGTGATAGTGCAGCTACATTGGCAAAGGCTTATAGCCAGATGTACAATGGGAAGTCTAGACACTTAGGTGTTAGACATAGCATGATTCGTGAGCTTATCATGAATGAGGTGGTATCTATAGAGTTTGTTAGATCTCAACAGAATTTAGCTGATCACTTGACGAAGGGTTTGGCTTGAGACTTGGTTATGAAGTCTGCTAAAGGGATGGGTTTAAGTCTAACTTATTCACTGAATGTTAAGACACCCAACTCCCTCATGAGGAAACTTGGGAGCTAAGTTCAATGTGGAAAGCTGAACATTCAATGGACTGGACCACATGTTTATGTTACATCCCAAGGTTGTGCTCAGAACCTGCTGGAAAGAAGGATGAAGTCTTTACTTCTTAATGATTAATTTCTTTGAAAAAGTGCTAAGCAGGAGCATGAATAAAGAGGAACCACCTATGTGAATGTTGAAGTTTTGCCGCTTCAGGGAGCTTTGGACTTTTGCCTCTTACAACATTTATGAATTTGGATATGGACACATGCTTGTATAGTGTCAGGAGTTTTAAGTGTTTGAAAACTTGTGTGTATTTTATCTTCAGGTATTCAAATGTATTGAAGGGTTCAATTCTTAGAACACCCTGATTCTCGAATATTTGAACGTGTAATGTACTAACATGAAAATTCAATCCTCAGGATATTTTCGTTTATGCACATGTTTTGTTTGATGTTTAATTTTCATGCAAAGGAATTGAACTAAATTTGAGGAGGATTGTTGGAAAATTTAATGCACTTGTGGGATTAGTTCACACCTAGTAATGGGTCAGGAGGTACGAGTGGTGTACGCCCATAAGGTCCCTGAACACACCGACTCTATAGTGGTTAGATTGAGAATGTTGGTACTGCTGGGCAAAGTTAGCACTGCTAGTATTAATGTTAGTACTGCTAGGCAGTGTAACTACTGCTAGTGCTAATGTTATTACTGCTAAGTAGTGTAACTACTGCTAGTACTAGAATCAACTTGTAACAGGCTTTGACCTATTCAAGTGGCAGTTACAATTGCTTAATGACCACGTTTAATTGTTCGTGTAACAACTATAAGCTATAATGGGGATAATTATGAGGCGATTAATGAGCCGATTAATCCCCATAATTCCATTTGACTAGCTAAGAGTAATTTCCTATAAATAGAAAATCTAATTATACATGAAGAAGACACAGAAAACATAAACACTTGAATGCGCAAGGTTATTAATTTGTGCCTAAATCACTAACACACATTTGATCTTATCCCAAGTAGATATTCGTGATACCCAGCCATTAGGGTCGAATAGTTTACTTTGAAAAGTGATAACACGATTCCATATGATATCCGGTAACCTGTATTAGTATTTGATATGCTATTGATTATCTTAACCATATTCTAGGCGAATAACCACCAACAAGGTTTACCCAACACCATTAATTGAACAGGAGGCCAAGAATTAAAGGAAGATTTGCTAAGCGAACAACAGATGAGTACTTAGTCCCACAATGTTCTTCATATAGTGTTGCTCCATCTTACTGATTATCTTTTTCTATATGCTTTTGATAGGGTAAAAGTATAATTGAAACTATAGTTTTTTACACATGTATATTACTCAACAATGAAATAAAGTTTGTAATGCATTTGAATCATTTGCAGAAGATAATGAATGTCACACTTTGATACTTACACATCGATAACCGAACAACAAAGAGACGGTTATAATAAAAACGCTTTATACAAAACGCCTGCAGCAAAGCGCGGGTTTATATCCTTGTTGGAAAATGCTTGTAGCAAATAAAATGTGCTTCAATGCATACATCAAATATTTGCACTAATTGTACTTTAAAATTTATAAGGTATATGATAGTGCACACTATTAGAATCGGGCTTTTTATTCGTCGGTAGCGTCAACCAGATATCGACTATAATAAGACAGGCTACTGTTGTCGAAGATCAATCTTTGAGTTCCTGGAAAGTTCTAATTATTCAAAAAAATACATTTGTGGAAAAATAAAGTTGTACTCACTGGTGAAATTAGAGCATCAATCCCAAATTAGTATTACAAAAAGCCTATATATAACAACCAAGCATTTATAAAAGCTCAACATGTTATATCAGTTTTTTCGAAGAACAATAACTTAGCAAGTTTTCATACTTGAAATTTTGTAAAAGCCTATATATAACAACCAAGCATTTATAAAAGCTAAAAGAAACCGAATTATAATTTATTAAGTTTAAAGCCTACAGAATACCAAATTTGACTTGTTACCTCACCCGTTCGGCCATCCCAAATTTCCGCCTATAGGTAGTCAGCAACTGTTAGCTTGTATAGTGCTCGTTCAAAACGGGTGATAAGTAAAAAAAAATGAGAGTCCAATGGTATATTCTTTCATTATTGCAAACTTATGAGAACACCACTCATACCATTACTCACCTTTGACAATCATCAATGAATACATAAATATACTGTATAATTATTTAATGAATATGTCAGGTGTTCGAATAAAAAATTTAAGCGTGAAAATCATTTCCTGTTTCAAATATTTGCATTCTAGAAGTTGCATTTCCTCATTTGCTAGATATGTCTAGACCAATCAATCTTGGGTCGATAACTCGCGATTGACAGATTTCTTCATATAATAAGTTTGGTCGTGTCAACGTTCTTCATAATCTTCATTTTAATATTTTTTTAATTGCTCTGAAGATTCTCGATCATATATTTAAGGGTGCGTTTGTTTTCCTAATAGGTTTAGCTTTATGATTTACTTTAGGATTATACATAAAGATTTGGGTTAGATATCATGAGTGGCCCACATGCGTAATATTAAATAGAAAAGAAAATAGTCAATATATCTCTGAATCTTCAAAGAAAATAAATGGTGGCAAAACACTCCACGTATTGCATTCACCAAAAAGATAATCATTTTTCTCGGTCCCACCTCCTTAGCCTACTTTTTAACATGCCCAAATATTTGGTTTCTTGTGGGCCCTGCCAACCCCATCCCTCACTCCAAACATATGTTATGAAGCCAAATCCAAATATTTATGTTGAACCACCTAAACCAAACGCCTCCTAAAAATAAAATTACCAATTATTATTAATATAACTATTAGGCAGGACACGAGTTATTCTCATGCCACGTGTCTCAGCATTAATTGTCAACTTTTGCAAGTTAGCAAAAATAGTCACTGAGGTTTAAGTGTCGTTACAAAGTAAGTCTAAATTGGCAAAAATAGTCCCTAAGGTTTAAGTGTCGCTGCAAAGTAAGTCCTTTATAGCAATTTGGCAAAAATAGTCCCTATCCAAATTCACGTCTACAAAAGCAATCCCGCTGCATCGCGCGGGTTTCGACACTCGTTGATATAATATTTGCAATTGAGACACTAACTTATTTATTTATTTAAGCACAAATAATAATATTTAATTATTTGGAATATCCTTTCTCTATGGCGGTTTGGGAAGAAATGCGAAAAATATGGCTAAGCTTTAGAACTGAGGTCAGGTTGAATCAGTTTGACTCTGAAAAGTCAATATGGATATTTATTTTAAGATTGAGGTAGTGTGTGTGTGTATATATGTGTGTGTATATATATATATATATACATACACGATAAAGATCAAATAAAAATATAAATATCTGTAAAAAGATAAAAAATAATTTTTTTTTAAAGTTATTGAAAAATTATGAAAATAATTTTATATGATCGTGTATGTTGGTGCATGAAAAAGTTGTGAAGGAAGTTTTTCAAAAAGTGGATATTTTTGCAAAAAATAATTTATGAAAAAATATGTTTATGCATTAAATTACTTTTTTATGCATTAAAAATTCGTTTTTACACATAACTTTTTTTTTTAATTTTTTTAATCAAAATAACATTGCGCATTTAACTAAAACAAATTGAATTTTTTTTGCATTAATATGAGTTGAGGGCTTATCATGTGTTTGTATATATTTTTAAAGTTATTGATTGAATAAACATATATATTAATGGTTAACCATTATTTATTCATAACACTTTACACATATACTTCTTCACTAAGTTTGTTGGTTCGACTTTTTCTATATATTATTGGGGGTTATTATACAAAAAAGTCACTAAAGTTTGCGGGAAATTTGTCCTAAGTCACTATAGTTTAAAAGTTGTCATTCAGGTTACTCAAGTTAACGGGTTTATTATATGGGTTACTCAACGTTTAAAAAAGTGACATTCTTATTACTACGAGGGTGGGCAACGGATGATTTACGGTTCTCTTGTCCACTACGTCATCACTATAGTTTGAGATGTTACAAGCAAGTTACTATAGTTCACGGGGTTTATTAAATATGTTACTGAACTTTTAAAAAAATTTACTATCCGTTTTTATACATTTATGTATGTTTTATCTGTTTTCGTATTTTTTACGTTTTCTCCATTTTCGTACGTTTTTATACGTATTTATACGTTGTGTACGTTTTATTTGTTGCCGTTCTTTTTTTAAGTTTTTTCCATTTTCGTACGTTTTGTATATTTCCGTATGTTTTTTTTACGTTTCTATCCGTTTTTATACGTTTGTGTATGCATTTCTCTTGTCGTACCTTTTTTTACGTTTCGTATATTTTGTATATATGTTTATCCATTTTCGTACGTTTTTGTATGTATTTATCCGTTTTTATATATGTGTGTGTATGTTTTTCTCTATACCTTTTTATGTTTTCATACATTACTGTATGGTTTTGTTCATTTTCGTTCATTTTCATACATTTGTACGTTTTATATGGTTTTATGTTCTATACGTTTTATCTTCTTTAAAACGTTTGTATGTTTTATACGTTTTTACGTATAAAATGTAAGAAAACGTATAACAACATCCAAAAACGTATAATAACATCCAAAAATGTATAATAACGTATGAAAACATATCAAAACAAAAAAATACTTCCAAAAAAGTCTAATAATGTCCAATTATGTAAAAAAAAAAAAATAATAAAAATAAAAAATACAAATATGTGCAAAATTGTAAAAAAAACGTGCAAAAACAGACAAAAATGTAAAAGAATGTAAACGTATAATAACGTCCAAAAAGTTGTTGTAAAAAAGCGTATAGAAATATACACAATTTTAGCAACTTATTTGTATATTAACTTAAATGTAAAAGAATGTGAACGTATAGTAACTTAAATGAACATTTTGACAAACTTTAGTAATTTATTTGTATATTAACTCATTTTTTTTTAATATAAATGAAATCTAAAATATTTGCCACATAGTATTATTACCAGTAATTCTAGGTTACCAAAACAAGAGTAACAAATATAACCTGTCACAGTAAGTTGAGTAACCTGAATGACAACTTTTAAACTATAGTGACTTAGGACAAATTTCTCGCAAACTTTAGTGACTTTTTTGTACAATAACCTTATTATTGGCTTCCTTATGTATCTTTAATAAACAAATTCTTCGTTTTAAAATTATTATCTTTAGAAAAAAAAATACATAGTTTGAAAAGGATATTACATTACGTTCTTCAACTGATTAAATATTATTTCTTTCCACTGGCACTATCCTGTTTTATGATTGGTTGATAAAGGAAAGAAACGTAACATCACAACCTAAAGGTAAACAGAAAGCCACAACATAATAATATGAAGGCATAAAATAAAGTGAAAATTACCTATGAGGACACTATACCACAGTATACCTCTTGTAGAGGACAAAGTTTTTACAATTTACATCTAAGAACTGGTTGGTCGCGATTTAATTTGCGTGTACAAAATACTCAACACGTGTAACTCCGAAAAATAAAATGAAAAGAAAAAAACAACCCTAATAGTTTGGTCGCGAATTAGTTTTAGTGGACAACAATTTTTTCGAGACCAAGAGCTACAAAACAAAAATGTAATTAACTTTGGTCACGAGTTTTTTTATGTGACCAAGATTTTTGCTTTACTTTTGGTTGGTCGCGAGTTTTAGTATGTGACCAAATTTTTTTTTTTTTTTTTTTTTTTTTTCTAATGTTATCTTAATTTTCTTTTTCGTCGTCCTAATGTTATCTTTATTATTACCAAATTTTTTTATCATAACTTATAACATATTTTTGCAATCTTTATACACATTTTAGTATATGTATAGCTTGTATAAAATTTTGTTGTTTAGGTGATTTGCGCTCTTTTCGATGAGAGTTTCGCAACGAAGTAATGATTATCCAAAATGAAGTTAATATGGATGAGATATCATGTCTTAAAGTGAGTCAATTGGAGTGAGAAATTGATTTGAAAAATGATAAATTGCAATCTTTGTACATGTTTTAGCATATGTATACGTTGAAAAGATAATTGTTTGTTAGCGCGATTTGTTCTTCTTGATGAGGTCTTCACAAAGAGCTAAATAATGGCTAAAATGAAGTTAATATGAATGAGGATGCTACTTTTGTTGAAAGTGAGCTAATTGAATCAAATTGAGTTTTAAAAGTTAAAATAAATGAATGCGAAAATTTTTCATTGAAAATAAAAATTATGATTCATTACATTAATTAAACCATATACTACAAATTAACTAGAACTTAGAAAAAATACATTAAAAATGTACTAATACATTAAAAACCTAAGAAATTACTCCAACTAGTTTCATCCTGAGTGTTTTTGTCATCTAGATGTTGCAGGAGTCTTGTTGAGAATCGTATTGTTCAAACATTTGAAACGGGTATTGATGATCATTTTGTTCATGAATTGGTTGCGATGGGTATGGGTTTTGATGATAGATTTGAGATTGACTTTGGTTTTGATCATAAGTTTGAGATGGGTATGGGTTGTAACTCTGAAAACTGTGATCATATGGTTGAGACGGGTTGAACGAAGGTGGAGTTTCATGATGTTCATACACTGAAACTTGTTTGTTATTTGTTTTACGTTTGTTTGATGGTGGATCAGGGACAAATGATTTTTTGCATTGGTAACCTTTATGGCCCGCTTCACCGCACCTACCACAATTTATAATTCTTGGTTCCTCTCCCTGAGATGGTATACGATCGGTATTTTTTGGTCGACCAGGTTGAGGGTTGTCCATTCGTGGTGGAATAATGGGGTGTATATGGTCTGGAAACACCCATTCGTGAAAACTCTCCAACAAAATGAACTGACTCTGCGTATGTGGCTTGGTATTTTTGTTTTTTAAACCAGTCTTCTACGAATTGTACACAATCTGTTAGACCTAAAAAAGTACTGACAGCAAGAACATGACCACACGGTATCCCAGAAAGCTGCCATTTGCAACATTCACATGATCGGTTCATTAAGTTGACTTCACGGTTATATCGGCCATCATAAACCTGGTACCGATATTGATTAATGCCATTAACATTCCATGTGGCACTTTTTATTTTTCTTTTCGCCACCTTATCGGCCGCCCAATCTGTGATTTCATGCTTCATATTCTCTACATTAATACATAAACATAAATTAATTAGTTTACAGTAAATAAAATAAGTTAAAAAATTTGTCTTGAAAGAAAAATACCTGCAGCTTCGCGACGGTTATAATACCACTTTTGCACCATTGATCGATATGACTCGGTAAACATTGTGACTGGCAGCTTTCTGGTTTTTCTAGTACAAGCATTAATAGATTCGACACTGTTAGATGTACAATAATTGTAACGAATACGTGGGCAATGCGCTCTGGACCATCTTTCGATGCCAGCTTCAATTAGCTTGTTGTACGCCTCAGGCTGAATAAGCTGGAGTGTGTGAATCTTCCTTGCAAATTCATCACGCGTATACGTTTTTCATATGCTCCAGTATAACGCTTTTGTTTTTTTCTTTTTCAAAGAAAGGTTCATCATTAGATGACGACAACATATTAGTTTACCGGGTTAACACCACCAACATTAGGAGTGTGCGATGGACGAACTACTGATGTGGGGTCTGCATTGGCCTGATAGGTAGACGACCAGTGACCAAGTTCTTGTGTCATATGGTTAGCAGTATATTAGGTAGGGGTGAATGAGACAGGATATTGTGGATGCATCGACTGTTCATATAAAGGTGTTGTGAATTGTGTCATCGGGTAACGAACGCCATCAAAGAATGAGGGGCCCGGCGACGACATGAATGCTTGCCCGACCTAAACATATGATTATATTATTTGGTGAGTACTGAACAAAAAAAATAGATGAAACATTATGTCACGTAAATATACCTGCGTGCTTTGGAAATTGTTGAAGTCACTAAAACCATGATGTTGACCAGCAAAGACCGGTTCTTTCGGAAGTGGCGGTAAAGTCCCGGCTTGAATAGCCTGCATTAAATTTTTAAACAAAATTATATACAACTATTATTTTATCTTTATATATAACCTTATTTAATTTAACGTGACCAATTTACCGTATAAATATATTTGATCTTGGAATCTTGTGCCTGTAGTTGTTTATTCTGTTCATCATACTTGCTTTTCATTTCAGCAAGTTGTCGATAAACATTTTCAGGAACATCATCACGGCTGTGTTGGTCTGGAGGCGGCGGTATAACTAATGGTATGTCAATATTACCATTAAAGAATGCGACACTTGAAAGCCACCATTGAGCTTGCCCCTCAACATCATCTGGGGTAAGTCTTTGAAAAGGTTGATTTACCTTTAAAATAACAAGGACAATAAGTATGAAATTAAATACATAATCAAATATATACGATAAATTTGTAAAAATAACTACATTGCATAATTTTTAATAACTCACCTTCAATAACTCCGAGATGTATTTCCTTACAAACCTTCTTTTATAACGCCAAGCAACTGATCTAGGGTAATATTTTTTATGATCAAAATATGTAACCGCCATTTCTCGAAACGTCTCCAATATCCATGTCTGAAAAAAAATAATACTTGCTTAACTTCATTGACGTTACACGTAAACATAAAGATTACAAATTAATATATGACATACCTTAAAGGCCCACATGAAGCCCATCAATGAATAGCTTGGACGTTTACCATCAGGATTCCTTTCTTTAACAAAGTGCGCTTCCCAACGTTTTTTATTGCATCCGTTAACTCATTGTACAAGAAAGTCCATATGTACGAACCCCATGGAAACATGTCCCAAGCTGGTAAATTGTCTACTAGCCTAAGGTGACATCCCGACACATTATACTTAAGCTCATGTCCTATAAGCACCGTTTCCAAAACGCATAACAAACTAACACGAACAGCATCGAGGTCGTTCAATTTATCAAACTCATTGCTATAAAACGTTTCTAACAACATTTTAACTGTTATCGCCTTACTATCACTAGACGATTCAAATACTCGTCTCCTAAACGGATTAGGACCACTTTCATAATCTTTCCTAAAATCAGGCCCGAACCTAAACCCCGTTACTAAGCAAAATTCCTCCCTTTCAAATTGTACCTCAAAATTCCTCCCTTCATTATCATTTAACGAGTAAGTAAAAGGAACAATCTCTGTGTCCCCCTCATCACGCAGCACTTGGTGACAACTAAAATGGTGTATTAAGCAACAAGCCTCTTGCATATCATCTAAGTTTAACAACCAACCAAAACACGTGTTCTTAAATAATTCTAACCTAGGAGCGCCTCTAAATTTTTCTCTAATTTCAGGAAGTAAAGTTAACTTACTTCTACATGTAAGTTTTGCAGCATAATCCTAAAAAAAAATATATATAAAAAAACATAAAATATAAAAAAATTATACACATATATATAACAAATAGATATGAAAATAATTATAGAGCAAAAAAAAAAAAATCATACCGCATCATTTGCCATATTCAGCAGAAATAGAATAACTCAACAAATATAGTCAACAACGCTATTAATCAAATGTTATTACCACACTGACAACAAGATTATCAATCACAACAACAACTTCACCGCGACCATTTATATGTTTATATGATAAACTGCTTTGTATGTTTGTATTTCTGAGTTGTGATATGAGATAAACTGATCGGAATATCATCTTATATAATCAAATTGCTATAATCTATCAATCAATATTTGATTTACCAAATGCTGTATGTTGATTTTCTTGATTTTGCTTATTATTTTCCGATTTGTTTTTGCTACCCTGATATGTCATTGGTAAATTTGTTTTTTCCTTTGTGCACCAATTATGTTGTTAGTTGTTTTGTTTTTTCTTTTGTCCACCAATTATGTTGGTAGTTGTTGGTCCCATAAAAAGCTTTGTACACCCATAAAATGTCGTGACCTAGTTATTAGATTTTTGTCTCGTAGTTGTTTGTCCCATACAAACCTTTGTCCACTCTAAATATTTCCTGACCAACATTTGGTAAGTATTAAATTTTTGTTTTCTAGCTACCTGTCCACATATTTTCTTTCGCGACCAAATACTTTTTTTTTTTTTTTTTTTTTTTCATTTGTTTTGACAGTGACACGTATTGAGTATGTTGTACACGAAACTTAAATCGCGACCAACCGGTCCCCATATGTAAATTATAAAAAGTTTGTCCTCTGCAAGATGAACCGGTATTACAGTGTCCTGCTAAGTAATTTTCGCTAAAAGAAAGCGAAGAATGGTCCACTCAAGTGGACTAAAATTTGTCTGTTTATGTGTTTGAGAATAATTGAGATCATCGAAGTGTTTTGCGTTCAATGCACCTTATTTGATTGTATCCTAATAGGTTTACACAAGTTTGAACTTTCTGTTCGAGAAATCTTTTATTTTTTAATTATTTAATTTTTTTCTGCTTGTTGTTTACGCGTTATAGAACTTAAAGGATGTCAACCACACTTCAAGTTAATAAAATTGATTAATGAATGGAAGTTAACAAGTTACTGCTTAGGACATGTGAAATAATTTGTAGTGTATAGTTGTGAGATAGTTAGTTGTGTGGTTTAAAAAAAATAGAATTGAAAAGTGAACAGATGCACAATTATTTTTTAATCTTCCCTCTATATAAAGGAGTGTTTGTTTGAATCTTATCTCCTCTCAAAATTCTTAAAAAATGACACGTGGCACTCTACTCTCAAAATTCCCACAACTGTCCGATCATTTTCTTTTCCCCCAAAACATTAACACCCCACAATCCCTCTTCAGTCATTGATTATCAATCAATTCCTCCAATTATCAGATCTCATATCTCCCAAATCCTTTTCCATTTAATCAATCATCATATAATCTCAGTCAATCAAAAACTAACATCACCCTCCACAAATCCTCACCCGCCCCAAGATGCGAGAAAGATGTAGAACAGCTCTTCACTCAAGAATTTAAAATTTGAATTTATCGCATCTTTTTCAATGCTTCATCTTCCATCTCTCTTTTCATCAGCCATAAGGTATTTTTCAAACCCTTTATCTTCTTCATTTAACATGGTGATATTTTTTTTTGTAAGTCATATGTTTACTAATTCATTTATCAATCTTCATCTTTTTAATGGAAGGGGTTCTCAATCTTCTTCATCAACAGTTTCTAATTTCATGTCGTGAATCAATACCAATTTTTGAAATTGACTTCGAAGAGAATTATGCTACGAGCACTTATAGGGACTTTTGTCTTTAGCTATCTCTTTGGAATGAGGTAATGTTGTTGCTGTGCTTATTAGTTTAGTTGGAAAAGTGAAAAAAACATGACCATCGATGAAATCTGTTTATCATCTTAGTCTATATTTATTTTTTCTTAAAATGAAAATGTATTTTGCCCCTAAGGTGTTTGATGAAATGCTTTGTGTAGTAATGGATGTCAACAAGTGTTATTGAACCTTATTTTATGGCTTTTGGAAGTTTACTCTGAGTATTTAGAAATTCCTACTAGAATATACTGTATATAATTTTAGCTTATAGTTGTATTACTTGATGAATGTTTTTTCTAAGCTTAGGGTTAAAGCCAGGTTAGTTAATTGATAATAGCATAATTTGGGTCACATATGAGATAGAAATACCACAACTCCAAAAGTGGTAAAGATAATGCTTATATGGTTTGGAATTTATAATAGCATTTCTTATGTCCATACATAAATTCTCAATTTCATCAACGGGGAAAGAGTTGTTGAAGGCTGCATCTGTCAAGATTTCTCATGGAGATGTACGGTTTAGTAGGACAAGCGGGATAGGAAAGTCAACGTTGAAAAAGCTATTAACGTGGAGGAAGATTCTTGTGCCTAAAAGCATAGATGTTCTGTTTTTGAACCAATAAATAGATGATGTAACACAACCTCTCTTGCACATGTTGTTTCAAAGAAATGAGCACCTTATGGAGCTAAAACAAGAGGTTGCATCATTTTGCATTACTTTCATTTTATTTAGCCAAAATTACCTAACAAACAGGTGCAAGGGAGGTTGTGTCAGTAATGCACAACGAGGTTCTATTTGGAAAAACGCTAATATTATTTAGTTAAGTAATATTGCCTAAGTATTATTTAGCCAGTTCGTATTATATAAGAAGAGCTAATTTGATATTAATTATCTGATTATTGTAATCAGAATTTGCAATGATGAGTTCTGAGTTTTAGGTTTGGTGGATTCATTAGTTTATTGGGAAAATCCCATAAATGCATTTTGGGATGCACTCTCATTTCAGGTTTAGTTGTTATTTTTCATGCTTATTTTTATATTAACCATTACTATAGATATTGACTGTGTTATGAAACTAATTATGTAATATGGAATACATAATCAGAATGCAAAGTATAATTTACGGGTGTTAATTGACCATTAGTCAAATGTCGTAATCACATATGCGTTGGGATATTATATGACCATGTTTTAATTTCCATGGGACAGTTAGAATTTTGTGTTTTTTTATTTCCTTTTTTAAACCCAGGAAGTTGCCATCGGTAAGATAAGGTTTTTTAAAGACGTTATTGAACCTTTAGAAAATGTCAGTGTTAATGTCTTCCCTAATTGTAAAGAGGACATCCAAGAACTTGGTTCCCGACAAGAGGTTTGCTTATTTATGGAGCAAGTTCTTACATACATTCATTAGCGTCATCTTATGGAGTTGAAGTAACCAACACAAACCGGAATTATCCTCCATGTTATGCAACAAAATTTTGTTTTTATGATATGTATCTTCTGTAGTGGTTCTGCTGGCTATGCAAATAAAGCATCAAGTTAGATCACGACCATTAATATCTGTAGTTGTATAGTGTCTGCCTTGCTGTAGTAAGTTGTCCTGTTAAGTTGTGCCCTCAATGACAGAATATTGTTAATGTTTTATCGTAACTATGGACCATTTAGACCGTGTTGATTTATACTATTATCTATGTAAAACACAACAAATAACCAGTAGTTATCGTTTGAGTGTTTTGGCAAATTCTGGAAACATTGTGTTTCTTCTTAAAATTAGAAGATAGGCATAATAAGTTTGAAATAATCAACTTCAATCTGTTTTTCACAACCAGTTATCTCCATTCTTTAACTCAAAAGTTCTTATGTGCTTTTTTACATATGCAATAAGTAGATAATATTTATAAAAAAAAAAAGCATTATTAAATCACCCATGTAGTATATATTTATATTTCTATGTAAAAGTGCATTTATTTAAGTAGATAACATATCCGAGTATATATAGTTCAATTTATAGAAATATATAGACTAAGATCACTAGTGTAGTGGTGATTCTTATTTGATCATCTTCCTACACAGGGAAATGTCATATAACATTGGAGACACAGAGTCACAAACCAATAACGGTTTTCTTAACAAGGGTCTTCCAAGTAAGGAAAGAATGGGTCTTGAAATTCGTCGGGCTGAAGTGCAACAATTAAAGTTGTAAACCTCACATGCTGAAATTGACTCAAATTTTTTAATGGGTCTATTGGTCCTGCGAATTGTGATGTTTCTCTGCTGGGAACTACTGAAACCATAGTTTATCCAATTGATACAGGGGTGTGTAGTCGAAGCTGGAAATAATCAAGATATTCGTTTTAATAATTTGGAAACAACCCCAGTTAATAAGACTAAGCAAGTTAGTTCTGGGTAGAAGAGGCACAACAAAGATGGGCGTACCGACCAACAACCCTAAATATGGTGGTGATCTATATCAGCATATGAATCAGGTTGGTTGTTTTCTCTATAGCTATACACCTATCTATGCTCGTCTTGATATTTGGTGTGTTAGTGATTTATGTGGCCTTTCATGTTTAGTACATATTATATCAAATCACTTTGTCCTACTTATTTGCTTGCAAATAAGTGGAAAAAATTTGCAGTTTTTGTTAATACAAATAAGCCATAAAAACGTTTATTTATATTTTACGATCTTCTAGTGTTTTTTCGATAACAAACGTAAGATCATTTTAACGAAACAAATTAAATACGTAAATGGTTTGAGCCAATAGTTTACTAACACACTTACGTTTTCACATAAACCACTAAACAAGTAAAAGTGATTTTATGATTTAGTAATACATATGTACAACAACTAGTGTTTACATATTGGGTAGATATATACATAAGTAGTATGTATTATAATGGGTAATATAATGGGTAGAAGTTTAAGTATTTGACCCATTGACTAAATACCCATGGAGCATAGTCCATAACCCATAACCCATAACCCATTGCATGACTTCATGCACATGTCATAATGGGTATTATCCATGACCCATGGAGCTAACCCATGACCCATGGACTAAATACATTGTACTTACTAGATAAATTGTATCTACTTGGATACCCATGGTCCAAAGACTAGGACCTATGACCCATAACCCATGATCCATGACCCATGACCCAAAACCCATGAGCAAAGAGGAGCGTCCCACGGTTCCCTCAGTTTACACTGGACGGATCCCTCAAGTAAGGGATCCATGGGATCCGTGGAACAGTAGCTTATTTTCTTCTATAAATAGTGAGCCATTTCTTCATTTTGGGTTGTCACTCCTATACATACTTTCTCATAGTATTGTAAACCTTCTAACCTCAGATCCTAAGGATCTCTCTATGTAGTTTGTGTTTGTTTTTGTGTTTTTCTCTAGGTTCCTCTTAAAGGCGAGATCACCACCACTTGAAGTCAAGCAAACTCAAGTCCATGAGTTGCCATGCTTCATCATCATCAAGACTACTGAGGTTCTCTTGTTGATAGTTCTTTCGTCGTCCCTAGAAGTGTTGTGTCAAAGGCATTAGTGAAGGATGCCGAAAGAGTCAAGACGAAGGCATTAGTGAAAGATGCTTAACGTCCGTATCAAAGGCATTAGTGAAGAATGCTAAAGGAGTCAAGACGAAGGCATTAGTGAAATGTGCCAAACGTCCGTGTCAAGGGCATTAGTGAAGGGTGCCTAGAAGTCAAGTCAAGTGGCATTAGTGAAAGATGCCAAGGGTGTATAATCGATGAGGTGCATCGATGTACAAATAGAGATAGGTTGTATCCAAGGATATTGATATCCTTGATGATGTTGTAATAAGGAGTGGGTCTCCTTTGGGTTAGGTGTTGTGTAGTGTTGGGTAGTAGTTCCTCCTTTACAATGGAACTCGTTATCTAGCCTTGTACCAGATAAAGTGTAGGCGACGTTGTGATAGGTGTGGTTCTACCTTGTGGAAGAACCCGATGTCTAGCCTTGTATCGGAAAAAGAGTAGGCGAAGTTGTGAAGGCTTCTCCGCCATAAGGAGTTTTGTCGTGTACTGATTACGAACTCTCGAGTAGGTGACTCGGGGAGTGGAGTAGGGCAAGGAAGGTGTCCTTGTAGCCGAACCACTATAAACACTCGTATCGTGGTTATATGTTTCTTATTCTTTATATTTCCATTACATATTTACATATCTATCTATCAACGTCCAACATACACATCCAAATAGATTGACATAAGTCGATCTAAATATTTTAAAACAAAGTTTTAATCAGTAAAACTATTCAACCCCTCCTTCTAGTTTTCCACATTTGGTATCAGAGCTTCGTTACCAAGTTTCTTAAGAGTATATTGTACTTTTAAAACTTGACACGATCTATGTACGTTTTGAAAACTATAAGGAAGGAACTTCTTTAAAAACAAAATGTCATGTTTTAAAATCATCATATCTTATAATGTTGGACAATGATAGATCTTTCTAATATTTTCCTTGTTGAGAATTCTCCATACTAGGATTTGGGCATCCTAAGAATATCATGAAGAATTTCTCTCTAAATACTTCTTTCCTAAAAAAAATATTTAGCAAATGTATGATCTTTAATAAATTACAAATAAATTTCTTCGTTTATATTCTCTTTCTAGATAAATTAATAATGTCATCTTTTTTGTTTAATCATGATTAAGTTTTAGTAGTATCTTTACGCTCTCTTAATAATCACTAATGTAGTTATCTATATTGAACTCATCATCAAGAATGGTATTCTTTGTTGATCTCTATAGACAAAACTACAAACTAGTGATTATGATATCTCGGCTATTCGAGAGCCTTGATCATCACTCCTTACATAAGGATTATTGACATTTCACCTATGTCAATAAGTGTCCACGTGAAATTTCTCATATTATGATAAAATGGCATTTTATCATAATCTTTGAAAACTTCCCAAAAGAATTATGATTTATTCATAAAAAGGGAACCTCGTCAAATAGGACTAGTATAACCCGTCAAAACCCCAAAGAATAAGTTAGAGCATAAACATTGACCCTAGGCAATTTAGAACTCCCAAACCAAAATTATCAAAGATCACTTAAACTGTCAAATTGCTGTTATGCCGGATCCCTGTGCTTGAACTAGCAGGATCCCTCATACAACGGATCCGTGCAACAGAAGACAAAGATAAGAAAGAAATGATCACTGTGGAAGTTCCACTACCCACTTTACTCTATCAAATACTCACGAACATAAACCTATTTATTGTTCACAGGAGCAAATTGATCATCTTCTTCAAGCAAAACAATCACTTGTGTAAGTATAATCTTCACAACATTGTTATTTCCATTCCTTGATTCCTAGGATTACAATTTTCATCTTTAGAAGTTGAGCTCAAATGGGTTTGTCACAATTTGTTACCACATTGTTTTCTAAGACAATCTACATCAAAGAATTATCAATGTTAATACAAATTAAACTCATTCCTTGAATTCAATAAAGATGTTTTGAGCAAAATTGTAATCAATCCTATTAGGTTACTATTCACACAATTGACACCACATTATGGTTTTGGTGTATAGGAACAATCATGCCAAGCAACCGCCAACAAGATTACCATGATACCGCCCACTACATCCCAATGTACCATCGTAAGGAAGGCCTATGCCGGAGGATAGGAAAGCCTTCAAAATGTTAGAAAATAGGCTCTTTCATGAAGGCCGAGTGGTTGAACCATCATTCCTCGCAAACACGAACATTCGACAAGTATTTGGAGGAATTAACTTTGTTTGCCTCTTGGAGATTAATGAGCAAAATTTTCCGGTGTTTGTGATTGAGTTTTACAAGACAATGAGAATAGTTCGGAATGAAGACGGTACCATTTCAATTGCCTTCATCATCAATGAGCATGAGTACACCCTTACTCTTGTAGAATTTGGAAGGATACTCCATGTCCTATATCAAGGAGTGTGTATGTATTCTAACGAATGGTCTTTGGCGGAGATACATGACATGGTAGATCATCATGAAGCATACTTCACGGTCATCCCGGAAGCAACTACGGTAAGGGATACCGTCTTCATGGAAAGAGCATCTCCATCAAGAGTTACGAGAAACTCCAAGGTGATATATAGGGATCCATTTCAAATGGAGCTTTCAAAAATGTTCCCGTTGCACAAGAAATGGGAACTCGTAGTAAGCGAGAACGTACTTTGCTTGGGAGGGAACAAAGATCATCTCAATGCGTGCTTGAGCTTCATGATTTATTGTCTTGTGACCGACACTCACTTCAACCTCGCTTATTACATGGTAAAAAGAATGGCGAGTGTGAAAAGCATGGACAATATGGTACTCTCTTATGCAATGCTCCTGTCCCATCTAGTAAACTTCATCTTTGCTCTAGATCCGTCTCCTTATTCCTTTGACCATAGTTTTTGCAACAAGGTCATGGTGCCTCTATCCGATGGAAAGACTACAAGGATCATGGTGGATGGCAAGAGACCTCACCCACCAACGGACTCATCGGATGAAAGGGAAAGACAAAGAGAAGGAGAAGGAAGTAGCAACCCCCTTGGCAGCACCGATCTCGATCCTTTAGCATACATCAACCAACTTCCGGATATCTCAAGCCCTTCACAAGAGTGGCAACAAACTAAGGGGATATTCAAATGTTTTGCCAACTTCTTGATGAAGAAAAAGAAGTAGAGATGGTGGGATGAAGAGTGAAGGGGATGAATATGGAGATGAAGACGGAAGTGAAATGGAAGGAGATGTGGATGGAAGGTAAGGTCATAGGACCTTAATTTGTGAAAACAATTTTTAAAACAATGGTCTATAAACATCTTAAAAATATTTATGTAGATTAGGATGTAGCTTGTAGGAGTTGCCATGTTTTGGCATTAAACACTTTAACTTAGGAACTAGTAAAATGAGATTTTACGACGACTTGATCTCATTCAAGTAGTCTTTGTCACTCATTTTTGATTACCTCTTAGTTCCCCCCACTTGCTATGCGTTATACTTGTTGTGTGCATGTGTTTACGGATTGTAGAAATGATTAGGATAAGCATTTGCTAAGAGTGCAAAAATTGCACAATTGCTGAGAAGCTACTGGTCAGCAGTACCCGGATCCCTGGGCTATAACTAGCCGGATCCCTCATATGAGGGAACCGTGGGATCCGGGCATACAGATATCAGATACAGATCCTTTTACATCAAACCAGTCCCCTAGATCACATCATACTAGCTAAACATGATTCTTTAAGACTACTTAAGTCTTCCTCAAGCTCAGTAGATCTCACACTCACCCGTAGCTAACTTAGGATCAAATTCAAAGTGTTTTGATTTATCAACTCATCAAAACTCACCATATTTCCGCTCCAATGCTCACACATTGTTTCTCACATCTCAAAACACTTAGCTTGATATTTTATCAATTTTAGCAAATTGATTTTAGTCATCCTTACCTTAAAATAGGATTAAAACTAGTTTTTCATTTCTTTTTATTTTTTTCAGAATTTTTTAAATTTCTCGTAAGTCATCATCTGATCTCTAGGATCAATTGCCATCATTTTTTATTCTCAAATCAATAAGTATCTTCCTCAAACACTTAGTCACACTCTCAAAAAGTCCACTTCTCCACCCAATACCATCATTGAGTATCCTCACTCCTTATGGTTGGGCATTTAAGTCATCTAACACTTAAGACACCTAAGGAAAGTCAAACCCTCAAGATATATAGGTACTAGACCTTACAAGAGCATAATCACTTCATGATTCGCTCCAAACCGTCAAGTTTAATCACTCAAGCCTGCCACTTGTGAATGGCAGACCGTAACAAACTTAAAACAGCTCAGAAGCAAATGCAATGAAGATCAGGAGAGTATAGTGTTTCCCCAGGTCGTTAAGTCCCAACGAGCTGTGCGAGAATAGTCAAACGTTTAGTGATCGAGAGGATTTGAACGGGAAAGGATTTTGATTTATTATAACTAAGGAAAAAGTATATAAACTACAGGGACTTAAATGCAAATTAAAGAAAATTAAAAAGATAAAAAATATTAAATAAACGTTATCACTATTTTCAAAACGATGTTTTTGTTTTTATGTTTTATAAAACTTAAATTAAAAAACTACGCGACGTACAAAACAAAATGTGAAACTAAAGCAATATAAATCCTAAAAATATGAAAATGACATTTTTACAAACCTAATGATAAAAGAAAATTATTAGAAAAAGAAAATTATTTTTATAACTATTTATCTAATTATTATTAATTAAAAACTAATTTTAACTATTTAATAATAGCCTAAAATACTAGAAAATAGGAAATAAAACAGAAAAATAAAATTATGACTTGGAAAAATCTAAAATATCAAAAGAGAATTTTCAAAACTATTTTTGTATTTTTCTGATTATTTTTGTATTTTTTATGGATTTTAAACTATTTAAAACTAATTAAATTGCTTAAAAATACAAATTAAACTATGAAAAATCTGGAAAAATAATTTTTTTACTTTTTATATTTATCTTAACTTAAGAAAAATGAAAAATTATTTTTTTTGAACTTTTTCTGAATTAATTGCAATAAAAGCTAATTAAAATGGCCTAAAAACTGTTTTTAATTAAGAAAAATAGCAAACAGTGTTGGAAAATTATGAAAATTTCAGGAAAAGTCTGATTTAATATCCTGAATCTAAGAAAAATAGAAAAACATGGGCTTGTGTGAAGAAATATGAGACTGCTATTGTAAGTGCTTATAAATAAGTACTTTGAATAAGCAAGTGAGAACCAATGACCACCAAACCTTCACAGAAGCTATATTATACTAAAAGAACTCAAAAGCAACCAGTTACAACAAGCTTAAACCTCTGGAATACAAATTGATCAGATTTGGCTTATTTGAGATTAGTGCTAAAAACAGTTTTACTCACTACTTTTAAGCCAAAGATTAAGCTACCCAATAAGCTGAAATTCAAAACAAAAAGTTGGAACCTCAAGAAGACCTGGTTGGCTACTTGTAAACCAAAACTGAGACCAAGAGAAGCTCTACTGAGCTTGGGACAAACCTTGCAATAAGCTGAGAAAACTCAGCTTTGACTGAGTTTATGAACAGGGCACATAAGCCCTGTTTGACAAGCTCAAATGGAGCTTAAGAAAAATTTCTAAAATTCACCAAAAATCTTAATAAGTGACTTAACCAGTTGAAGTTCTTAATCCCAAAGTTTTACTTGATTTGACCCAGTAATGAATCTGTTAAAAATCACCCAAGATGGGCTTAAACTGGTTTTTGCAAATTTTTGACTTTTGACAGTTATGCTAATTTTGACTTTTGTGAACTTTGGATCCAATTTGTGGAATGAACTTGAGGTATTATGATGAAATGAAGCTACTGCAAGTTATTTCTATGTAATCTTAACACAAAACAAGTGTTTGATTTCCAAATATTCCAACAGTTAAGATTTAAAGACAATTAATAGATGATGTTGACTTTTGGTGTTTGCAGGCACAAAATTATGACTGATTTGAGTATGTTAGAGCTACACAAGCATACACCAACATGCATCTACCACTGAATACACCTCTAAGACAGATTAAGCTATAAATCCAAACACCACTTTATTGACTGATATGCAATTTTAATGAAGCTAACTACTGCACTAGCTGATGCTATAGATCAAACTAAGTTTACTTAACCTAAACACAACTTAATTAAGCAGGCTTGAACTATAGATGACCACAAATTCAAGTTATGCAGTGAACTTTGAAAATCACTTACAAAGGGTCCCAGCCACAATGGCTTGAAAACAGTGATCCAATGAACCTCTATCCTAAATAAATCAACCCAATAACTCTGAATCAACCCATTTCCATCTCTGCTTCAACCTATTTCCATTTCCAAGACCAAATGAACCCTGTTTGACTTTTGTTGACCAAAATCCAATATAGCTTGAAACTGAAATGTGAGCTTACAGAAAGCTTTAATAAGCCTGTAGAAGCTTGTTTGAGCTTATGAATAAGCTAATTTAAACTTTAAGATCAGATTTTAAACTTGAAAATTGAAACAGTGGACATGAAACATGAATTATAAACTCAAACTTGAATTGATGCTTGATAACAGTTGAAGTACAATGAAATACTTAAGTTTGATATAATTAAGCTTGAAATTACAACTCTAAAGCTACTTAAGACATTTTAAGAAAAATACGACATACTTATGAAAATAAAAATTAACTACTACTTTATCTTCCTTCTTCCTCTCTCTTTTATACACCAGAACAGTTCCTCTCTCTCCTCTGAGTGTATCCCAGCTAAAATTGGAGCCATTGGATGGCTAGAAGCCATCTTGGCCGTTTGATCATTTTGGCGGGAAATCTCTTTTTGACCTGTAGGGCTCTGAAATAGCAAGTAGGGGGGGGGGTGGCATTTATTGTAGTGGGTTGTGATGATGAGGGGGGTGGTTTGAGGTGATAAGGTCTGGGGAAGGAGGTGACTGGTGAGGGCACAGGCAAGTGGTATGGGGAAGACAGGTGGTGGGAGGGAAAAGGCTGTTTGTTTGACTTGGTTTGACTTGGGGTTTAAAAACAGGTATTGGCTGGGGTTCAAAAACAGGTATTGGCTGGGGTCAAATGATAGGTTTATTATTAAAAGGACTAAACTTGTAATTTCAGAAAGACCAAGGACCTTTTCTGCCAATATACCAAAGTTCACAAAAGGGTCACTTTTGACAAGTTTCAATAGTGCAAGGACTAATTTTGACATTTTCAAATTTTCAAAGGACCATTTGTGACAATTTCAAAACTTGAGGGACTAAAGTTGTAATTTTGCAAATTTAAATCTCAAGGACTAAATTTGACAACTTAAGAATCCCTAGGGACTTAAAATGATATTTTCCTTTATTTTGATTTACCAGGGACTGTTTTTGACAACTTTTGAAACTTGGGGGACTAAAACTGCCAATTATGCAAACTTGATACGTTTTTCACCAGATTTTGATATTTTTGCATTTAAAACACATAAAACACTTATTTGTGATATTTGTATTATTTTGATGCATTTCGAGTGTTTTCAGGATGTTTTTGCAGCTTTAATTGGTACAAAAATGATGAGTATTTAGACACTCATCAATCCCCACACTAAGATATTGCTAGTCCCTAGCAATGTTTTAAGAAAAATTAATGGATTTCATCTCTTTACCAAAAGCCATTACTTCTCGAGTAGCCAAATGTTTCAGTTCAAGTAAGAACCTTGGTACACCGATAACCAAATGATTTTGAGCAAATCACCAGCTTTCAACGGATTTGATTTGTCTTTACCATAAGCCGTTTGCTTCGGACTAGCCAACTCTTAGATTAATTATCAATATTATCTTTGGTGAGCTGATAACCAATTATGGTTTTCAAGCGCCTTTACCACAAGCCATAAACTTGCGGGCTAGCCAACTCTTCACTTTTAAGGATATGGTGAACTGAATACCATACAATTTTGGCCAAATTGCAAGCCGTCAACGGATTTGAGATATCTTTACCAAGAGCCGTTTGCTCCTGGATTAGCCAATCCTTTTGTTTATTAGACATGGTGGACTGATAACCATAAGATGAGTAAGTGCAAAACACTTACTCCAAAAAAAAATTTTTGGCCAAAAATTGGGGAATTAGGTGGTATAATTACATGATAAAATTCGTGAGAATTCCCCCCACACTAGAAATGAATATTGCCCTCAATATTCAAAGTACCGCGGTTATGCCGAAACATAGAACGTGAAAGGGAAATACTACGGCCATTATTTATTATTTTTTTTTTTTTATAAACTCTAACATATATACACAACATGTGGGGCAACTCCCCCACACTAGGGTGGGACACACGGGTGAAAACCCATGTTTAGCTACTGCTTTTTATTACCGAAGTTGCTAGCTTGACTCGACCCCGAATTCATTTGTTCATGGGGAAAGTAACGTGGAAAACCAAACTCAATCGGACTTTCGCTCACGCGTGTTAACAAACATATGAACATCAGAAAGTTCCACACCGACGAGATACAACCGCGGTATTGTTAATAGTAGAAACTATAAGGGATGATACCGGGGTCAAAGATGGTGTCCTCATTCCCGAAAGAGAAAGGGAAAGAGCAACCACACCATCTGTGAAGAATGGAACAAAGATATGCATGAGAATGCAAGTCCATTCCTCATCAGAAAGAAGAAAATCACCATTTTGACATTTTTAGCTTAAACTTGAAGCTTATATGGTGATTGTCAATAAGATGTCCGGGAGGGAGGGTGGGAAACGGTTCTTCAATCAACATATTTTCTAGAAAAAGGATGTCCCCCTCCGAATCAAAGTAAGTATTATCAATTCCTGTTGGAATTGACTCATCACTAAGAAAGGCATCGACTTCATTCCAAAAGTTGTCATCTTCCTCATCCAGAGTGAGAGAAGGGATGGAAGAGTCGGGAATAATAAGACTAGGAGATGATGGATCATTTTTGAGCAATTCTTCAATGGGAAAAATGTCTCCCATTGGATCACAAACATCATCATCCAATTCGATGAAACCAAGAGAGTTTGGTTTCATCCACGAGTTAACAATCTCGCACGACAAACTGATTCCGGAGGTGGGACAAGTGGTGTGCTCTTAGAGCTAGCAGTTTCCACCACTTCCGATGAAGTCTCCGATTCCGATGAAGTCCCCGGCAGCGGCGCCAAAATTTGATTCGCTCCAAACCGTCAAGTTTAATCACTCAAGCCTGCCACTTGTGAATGGCAGACCGTAACAAACTTAAAACAGCTCAGAAGCAAATGCAATGAAGATCAGGAGAGTATAGTGTTTCCCCAGGTTGTTAAGTCCCAACGAGCTGTGCGAGAATAGTCAAACGTTTAGTGATCGAGAGGATTTGAACGGGAAAGGATTTTGATTTATTATAACTAAGGAAAAAGTACATAAACTACAGGGACTTAAATGCAAATTAAAGAAAATTAAAAAGATAAAAAATATTAAATAAACGCTATCACTATTTGCAAAACGATGTTTTTGTTTTTATGTTTTATAAAACTTAAATTAAAAAACTACGCGACGTACAAAACAAAATGTGAAACTAAAGCAATATAAATCCTAAAAATATAAAAATGACATTTTTACAAACCTAATGATAAAAGAAAATTATTAGAAAAAGAAAATTATTTTTATAACTATTTATCTAATTATTATTAATTAAAAACTAATTTTAACTATTTAATAATAGCCTAAAATACTAGAAAATAGGAAATAAAACTAGAAAAATAAAATTATGACTTGGAAAAATCTAAAATATCAAAAGAGAATTTTCAAAACTATTTTTGTATTTTTCTGATTATTTTTGTATTTTTTATGGATTTTAAACTATTTAAAACTAATTAAATTGCTTAAAAATACAAATTAAACTATGAAAAATCTGGAAAAATAATTTTTTTACTTTTTATATTTATCTTAACTTAAGAAAAATGAAAAATTATTTTTTTTGAACTTTTTCTGAATTAATTGCAATAAAAGCTAATTAAAATGGCCTAAAAACTGTTTTTAATTAAGAAAAATAGCAAACAGTGTTGGAAAATTATGAAAATTTCAGGAAAAGCCTGATTTAATATCCTGAATCTAAGAAAAATAGAAAAACATGGGCTTGTGTGAAGAAATATGAGACTGCTATTGTAAGTGCTTATAAATAAGTACTTTGAATAAGCAAGTGAGAACCAAGGACCACCAACCTTCACAGAAGCTATATTATACTAAAAGAACTCAAAAGCAACCAGTTACAACAAGCTTAAACCTCTGGAATATAAATTGATCAGATTTGGCTTATTTGAGATTAGTGCTAAAAACAGTTTTACTCACTACTTTTAAGCCAAAGATTAAGCTACCCAATAAGCTGAAATTCAAAACAAAAAGTTGGAACCTCAAGAAGACCTGGTTGGCTACTTGTAAACCAAAACTGAGACCAAGAGAAGCTCTACGAGCTTGGGACAAACCTTGCAATAAGTGAGAAAACTCAGCTTTGACGGAGTTTATGAACAGGCACATAAGCCTCGTTTGACAAGCTCAAATGGAGCTTAAGAAAAATTTCTAAAATTCAACAAAAATCTTAATAAGTAACTTGACCAGTTGAAGTTCTTAATCCCAAAGTTTTACTTGATTTGACCCAGTAATGAATCTGTTAAAAATCACCCAAGATGGGCTTAAACTGGTTTTTGCAAATTTTTGACTTTTGACAGTTATGCTAATTTTGACTTTTGTGAACTTTGGATCCAATTTGTGGAATGAACTTGAGGTATTATGATGAAATGAAGCTACTGCAAGTTATTTCTATGTAATCTTAACACAAAACAAGTGTTTGATTTCCAAATATTCCAACAGTTAAGATTTAAAGACAGTTAATAGATGATGTTGACTTTTGGTGTTTGCAGGCACAAAATTATGACTGATTTGAGTATATTAGAGCTACACAAGCATACACCAACATGCATCTACCACTGAATATACCTCTAAGACAGATTAAGCTATAAATCCAAACACCACTTTATTGACTGATATGCAATTTTAATGAAGCTAACTACTGCACTAGCTGATGCTATAGATCAAACTAAGTTTACTTAACCTAAACACAACTTAATTAAGCAGGCTTGAACTATAGATGACCACAAATTCAAGTTATGCAGTGAACTTTGATAATCACTTACAAATGGTCCCAGCCACAGTGGCTTGAAAACAGTGATCCAATGAACCTCTATCCTAAATAAATCAACCCAATAACTCTGAATCAACCCATTTCCATCTCTGCTTCAACCTATTTCCATTTCCAAGACCAAATGAACCTTGTTTGACTTTTGTTGACCAAAATCCAATATAGCTTGAAACTGAAATGTGAGCTTACAGAAAGCTTTAATAAGCCTGTAGAAGCTTATAAATAAGCTAATTTAAACTTTAAGATCAGATTTTAAACTTGAAAATTGAAACAGTGGACATGAAACATGAATTATAAACTCAAACTTGAATTGATGCTTGATAACAGTTGAAGTACAATGAAATACTTAAGTTTGATATAATTAAGCTTGAAATTACAACTCTAAAGCTACTTAAGACATTTTAAGAAAAATACGACATACTTATGAAAATAAAAATTAACTACTACTTTATCTTCCTTCTTCCTCTCTCTTTTATACACCAGAACAGTTCCTCTCTCTCCTCTGAGTGTATCCCAGCTAAAATTGGAGCCATTGGATGGCTAGAAGCCATCTTGGCCGTTTGATCATTTTGGCGGAAATCTCTTTTGACCTGTAGAGGGCTCTGAAATAGCAAGTAGGGGGTGGCATTTATTGTAGTGGGTTGTGATGATGAGGGGGGTGGTTTGAGGTGATAAGGTCCGGGGAAGGAGGTGGCGATGGTGAGGGCAATGTGCAAGTGGTATGGGGAAGACAGTGGTGGGAGGGAAAAGGCGTTTGTTTGACTTGGTTTGACTTGGGGTTTAAAAACGGTATTGGTTGGGGTTCAAAACAGTGTATTGGTCGGGTCAAATGATAGGTTTATTATTAAAAGGACTAAACTTGTAATTTCAGAAAGACCAAGGACCTTTTCTGCCAATATACCAAAGTTCACACAAGGGTCACTTTTGACAAGTTTCAATAGTGCAAGGACTAATTTTGACATTTTCAAATTTTCAAAGGACCATTTGTGACAATTTCAAAACTTGAGGGACTAAAGTTGTAATTTTGCAAATTTAAATCTCAAGGACTAATTTTGACAACTTAAGAATCCCTAGGGACTTAAAATGATATTTTCCTTTATTTTGATTTACACTTGGATTTTTGACAACTTTTGAAACTTGGGGGACTAAAACTGCCAATTATGCAAACTTGATACGTTTTCACCAGATTTTGATATTTTTGCATTTAAAACACATAAAACACTTATTTGTGATATTTTTATCATTTTGATGCATTTCTGAGTGTTTTCAGATGTTTTTGCAGTTTAATTGGTACAAAAATGATGAGTATTTAGACACTCATCACTTCACCACTTTTCTGTCTGACAGACGGATCCCTGGTTTATAACCAGACGAATCCCTAGTGAGAGGGAACCGTGGGATCCATGTCTACAGAAAGCTTCTAATCAGCTTTTCTTTCAAAATTTAAACCATCTTTGGTAATCTAAACACTTTTAGTTACCATTTAATGATTCCCTAGAGATGAACAACACTATAGTTGACTTTGGTGCATGCAAAATTCTCTTAGTGGTCATGAATTTAATTCCTTAATTCAAACTCACCCTTTATAAACCAAACACTCTTGAGAGCTTAAGTCACCACTCTTACCACAATCCTAAAAATCAGTAGTTAAAGACTTCTATTACATCCTCACCGTCACTATGACTAAAGCGTCTAGCAACAACTCTTCAACCAAAGGTTTATCCAAAAGGAATACTCATATGGTCCATGAGATATCATCCACCGAATCATCACCCGTAAGACATCATAATGCTAGAATCGCACCTCAACAATCTCAATCAACAATAGCCAAGAGAACCACAAGAATTAGTATTAGACCTCTTGGGTTAGAAAAGGCTTCATCAAGATCTAAACCAAACGCACCTAGTTCTAGTAAAACGCCTAAGCCTTCATTGCTAGAACATAGACTACATTCCTTTACCGAACCTCTTTCTCATCCAAATCTCTATTCATTAGAGCACTCACCACCGAACTTCCCACTCGCCAACCTTCTCGTTAAATGGGGAACCACCTACATCACCAAATAGTCCACCTTTGGAGACAAGGAACCACCAAGGACCTAATCATATAGAGGACTTTCCATTACCACCACCGTCATTCTTAGTAGAACCTCATCCTACATTGCTCAATGTACCTCCACCATCTTTTGTGGAGCCTCCTCAAAACAACCAATCTCTTCTGGTTCCTAGTCATGACAATAATTGCTCATGTTTAATCATCTTCTTGAACGATTGGACTAAATCAACAAGTCTACTCATCCTTAGATTCAAGCACATTGATGCTATTTAAGTTTTTGGTCACTTATTAGAATTAGTAGATAATGTATTACATGGTTAAATCATTCTCTTAGTTTTAGAGATTTGTAGATCATCTCTCGTATTTTTTATTGAATGATATTACATGTTTTATGCCATATTAACTTGAGTATATGTTTGTTAAACTAAATACATATCTCATTTTGATGTTAACATATTTTGTTACATCACCATTGCTGTATCTTGTTTACAGTCAGACGGATCCCTCTATTTTTCCTAGACGGATCCCTCCAAGGAGGGAACCGTAGGATCCGTGCAACAGAAGACTTGTTTTATACTAACTTGAGTCTTATTTGCTGGAAATTATACATTATATACTTGTTTTTCTAACCTTTGTTTTGTAGATTTTCAGTATACACATGAATACTTTGACACACTTAGCTAGGGGAGTTTTGGGTCAAATCAATACATTGCAAAATCATTTGCAATATAATTCGCATTAGGATTACATTACATGACGTCCCCTTGCAAAGTTGCAATCATCAAGGGGGAGCATATTCGTCACAAAGACGAAACCATTTGCAAACATATTTGCAATGCACTAGTTTAGCATTTCTTCTTACTTGACGCCCTCACAAAGGGATGGACTCGTCAAAGGGGAGCTAAGACGAGAACACTTTCCGTCACTTGCTCTCTATATTTTTCTTTTTACATGTTTTTTCTTAAAACAATGTGTTAGTTTCTTTTCGACGCTCTTTTTGTTTCGACAAAAAGGGGGAGAAGTGTAACACCCCGCCTTTTTTTGACCACAATATTGTCCGCTTTGCCCGCAGGCTCACGGCTTTGTTTTTGTGGCCCCATTTGAAGACTTCCCCGCCAGTGGAGTCACCCAAGCGCCATTACTCTCACATGAGCACGCTTAACGCAGTTCCTAAGAACTCCACTCGCAGAGACCACAAACGCGTTGTGTCATTGTAAGGCGAATGTTATCTTATAAGCCCAAGATCTCTCCGTGCCACACCGATGTAGGATTTGCCTAAGGTGTTACAATCACCCCTTAGGGACTCATCGCCCTCGATGAGGTTTGCCTCACCATCCCTAACGGCTCAGAGTGGCTCTGATACCATTTGTAACACCCGCCTTTTTGACCACAATATTGTCGCTGCCGCAGTGCTCACGGCTTTGTTTTTGTGGCCTCATTTGAAGACTTCCCGGCAGTCACCCAAGCCAAGACTACTCTCACATGAGCACGCTTAACTGCCAGTTCCTAAGAACTCCACTCGCAGTAGACCACAAAACGTGTTGTGTCATTGTAAGGCTTAATGTTATCTTATAAGCCCAGCATCTCTCCAGGCCACAGCCGATGTAGGATTTGCCTAAAGTGTTACAATAGATTTTTGATAACCCTTACACTTTTGATAAACCTATATTGTACCTTCCGTATTCTCCAACGCACCATAATCTGATATTTGTTCATTTCTCAATACCCTTATATGATTCACTTTTACCAAGATATAGATACTCCATTACATTGATCAGTCGACTTTCATTCCGTTACTCGTGACTATGGTTCCATTCACGCACGGGTTATTATATGCTTATTTGAATTTGATTATACTATTCATGTTTTATGTGACCATTGATTATCCTGCTATGATGTGATTAATATGCGGTTATCTGAGTTACCTATTTCTATCTGATGATATGTGATCTCACTGTTATGTGACCCTCTGTATTGTCTGATGATCATGCTAATGTGTAATCGATAGTTTTGTCTGTTTATTATGTGTACTACGTTCAGTTGATCTCATGGACTATGACTATCCGCTGTATCCTTATCTCGCTTGTTGTTGACCGCCATGTTTGCATTTCGGTTTATGCTACGGTTTGATTGGGTAAGTGGTTCACTTGTGACGCCCGGCTTGTTAATTTGTTTAGTTGCCCGCTATGTCTTTAATTCATTTAATTATATCTTTATATCAGTATTCCTACTTATTACGTGTAACGCCATGTGTTGATGATGTTAGTACTTCCGCGCCGTTATGATACGGTTATGTTTTCAACTAAGGGTTTTGACTGGTGAATTGCCATGCTCACTTATTAATTAATTGCTTCCGCTTGCCTGTAGATATCTGTTTGGCTTGTATGTCTTGATTTCTGAATTGATTGTATGACATATATGTTGTGTGGATGCACGACTGCTATGTTTGCTTATGTTTCAGCTCGTATGTCCGGTTCGTATGTGCTTGTTTATATGTCATCGATGCTTTGCTTTGTTTCGTTCTCCTTGTTATCTTGCGTTTTGGATATCTGATAATGTGTTCTGCAGATCCTCATTGACTCATTGTTCTCATTTCATTGTGACTTTATTATCCGCTTCCTTTGTTCATTTTGCATTTCGATTCTATTTAGCTTTAGCTTTGTTATATCTGCTTCACGGGCTTTTTAAGCTCACCGCATTTCTTTTCCAACGGCAGTGTTAGGTTTGAAGATGGGCTTTGATGGGTGAGAGTTGATTATTTGAGTGGACCAACCCTAGTTACCTTATTATTTGGATTTATTTTGTCGGGCTATTGTTTTGAGATTTCATTTTTATTTTAGACATTTTGGATTATGTAATCTTCCTTGTCAGTCGATTGCTTATATGATTTGATACTTCATTTTTAAGGTTTTCGTTTGTAAGGATTTTATCTGTATGTTCTGACATGACACCAGAATGTGACACTTCTACCCTTGTCGGGTTGGGGTGTTACAATTATGGTATCAGAGCCCGGGTTTCGTCTTGTTGACCTTAGGATTGACCTGTGAGGATTGGGTAGACATTTGGCTTCCGTCTGTTCTGATCTTTTCCGATTCCTTTTGATGGTCGTTCAGATTTGACTTCGATAATCTTCTGTCTTTACTGATTTGTCCTTCTTCTATTTGCATTTGAGTTTGTTTATTTTGACTTCGCATATCCGTTTGTCGATCGTTAGATGGAGATTTCGTAGAAGATAATGGTGCGACCGCATTGCCGCAACAATTTCGGAGAGGTTCGCGAAGCGAAGCCGCAACCGATCGTGATGCTGCCGGAGACGCCGGATGCTGTTGAAGGGAGCTGGACGGATCAACCAAAGGCGCAAAGACGGAGACAAGATTCAACTGGTGGCTGAGAAGGTCCATCTACTTCATATGATTGGGCACGACTCGTGTCACTCCGATTTGTTTGCCACGCGTTCTGAGACGGTTTGATATTTTGCTATATGATTTGAGCAAAGGTTGCTTTTCATTGTTTTGTTCAGAACTCGGTTTGAATCGTGAAGTTTTACCATTCAGCATTTTGGTGATATCTCAGCTTTATTTCGGATAGTCAGTGATGAGTCATGAGGAGCCGTTTTGTGTAAGTTGATGGCCTTCTTTCATTATGATATGGTAAGTTGCTTGTTGTAGTTTATGCTATGTGTATATGAATCTGGTCTGCTTTGGTATGTTACTTGGTATATGTATGTGATGCTTTGTTGTGATATTGGTTATGTGGTTTGTCATGACCCGGGACACAATATGATGACAATAAGGACTTGTTATGTGATGCAAGTATTATGACGCCTGATCACCGTGATAATACCGAGATCATATACTTTGAACTTATTGAAATCGTACGACGTCTTGGGAAATGCCTGGGGTTGGTAGGTGAATGGAACATGACTTATATCCGTTATTGGTCACTTCTCATGTTCGATTGGAATTCTGTACCTCCTTGCGAGATTCTCACTGATATCTATTACGTATAAGTTTTGTACGCTTTGGACCCGAAAACCGTTATGATTTGTGTGAAACTATTTGATTGCTACGTCTGTCTTAAACTTCTACGTCTCTGTGAACCTCTGCGACTTCAATTTTCGAGGAGGAAATTTTTTTTTAGAGGGGAAGAGTTGTAAAACCCTAAGATCGTAAACGCGTGAAAAGACTATTTTGCCCCTCAAACTTAATATTTATTAAACACATAGAATACGTCAAGCTAATTAAATGCAACTTTAACCTAACTCGGAAATGATCAACTTGTGCAAGATAAAAATAAAACCGACACACCTTATGTCTAAACATATGTCACATGTTGATAAGGTTTCATGGGCCGAAAAATATACAAGAAATATAAAACACTACACCTAAGATTTAAGCCCATCACAATTGAATTTGGAAAGTCCTTATTTTTCTGTTTTTTTTTTTCTCTTGGTCGACTAAATAACAACTTCCCATTTAAATCCATTAAAACCATTTATAACCTACCATAATACACATGAAACCCTAATCCTCCTATACATCCAAAAAGTAGCGGCCCTATTTTCTTCCACAATCTTGTCGACATCAAGAAGGCAGCAAAGGAGCATGGTGAGGCGTCCAAAGAGGTGATGCTGTCTTGTGTGGTCGTCGTGAGTGTTGCTAGGCCAAAGGAAGTCTTGGTCGTGAGTCTTTGGGTTCAAATCCATCCTGGTCATTGGTTGTGTCTCCTGGTCGTGGTTGCTAGGCGTGATTTCTGTTCTTGTTGTGGGTTTCGGTTCCTTCGTCCCTCGTTTCTCCTCTCGTTCACGCATTAGGGGTAATAATATCATGAACTTTATTTTATTTCTTCTTCATTCTTGCTGTTGTCGTGTGGATTGGAACTCCATTCGAAGGCCTGTACATCTTTATACCTCACATAAAACGATAAGCTTTGTCACATGAAATGTTAAGAATATGACTCGTTGATAGTTCGCATGAAAACATGGATAGAATAAAAAGGGTTAATATTTGACAACCTGGGTGGACCTCCTATTGGAATACATGCACACGTTAGGACTTTCACATTCATCATCTAGTGATTTTATCCATCGCCTAAGATAGTACATGAAATAATAAGCATGACACATGAAATATTTAGTGAGAAAGCCCATGTATTCGACCATATTAATAACCATGGCTATGAATATGATCGACCTAATCTTTTTACGACTATATGCATGTCTCCTTTATACGATGTCGAGCTAAATGATTTTGGAATGCACGTACATATGTATCCTTGATTTATTCGTATCAATTAAAATGAAAAGGGTCTCGTTTGGTTTTTAGAGGTGTCGAATGGTTTTAAATGAGATGAGGGTGTCTCGACCTATAATGAATATCACAAAGGGTTGTATAATATTGTAGTAATCGGGTTTAAATGGTTTAAAAACGTTATGGGTAATCGAGATGTATAAACTAGAGTTTTCATATATTATTCGATTTAATAAAAGTTAATAAGGTTAGCCTTGTAATTAATAAAACTTGAAGGTGTAATTGTTGACATGGTAAAGACATGGAATAAATAAGTAAAATGAGTAAACATGCAATATTTACACTTAAGACCCTATACTTTGTAATAATTATACTTTAAACCCTAAACTTGCGTAACTTGGCATAAATCACCCTTGAAGTATGATAACACTTGCTTTCACCATTTTAACATAATATGAATTGGATTATATCACTTATGATTATATCTGCTAAATACGGAAACCTTCTATTTTCGGAAAGTTACTAATTATAGAAATCTGCCTAAAATAGAAAGTTACCTAAAATGAAAAGTTACTAAAAGTGGAAACCTGCTGAAAATGGAAAGCCGTCTAAAATGAGTAATCTGAATTTAATAAGCGTTATCAAATTCATATAGGTTTCGGACGACGGGATTGATTCATCGTGTGACCTTACTTTCCTATTTTGCTTGCTTCGAATGAGGTACAAATATTCTATCCCTTTTCAGTAGGGATTTCTCATAACTTTTCGATCCTTAACTTTACTTCACTTATGATATTCCTTTGCTATGATTTTCTTATGCTATGATCCTTTTGATATGATTCCGACATAATCCTTTGATATGATTCTGTTCGCTATGATATTCGTTTGTTATGATTCTGAACTTCTGATTATGAACCATCTGATTATGAACTCTGATATGAACTTTGATATGAACTTTGATATGAACTTTGATATGAACCCTTATGATATGATTATGCTTTGACCCGTCAGTTTGATACCCGAGCCAAATATGTTTCCTAGTCATGAAGGTAACATGACCGTATCATTGATGCACCAATGGCATGACTCAAATACAGTATTTGTGATGATACACACCGTCCCCTATTATGATATGATATGATTATGAGCTCACTATATGTATATTTTTTGACCACTGGGCTTATGGATGCATCCTAGATATGATATGTTAGAGGATTTGATCCGATACGCTTGTTTATGATATGGTGAATGATGTCGTGCATACGCTGCCTTCACAATTCGGGAGCTAGCTACTCCATTTGTTAATGAGGTCCTCCTCCTATTATGTATGGTATTCCGAGGTCACCCCTCCCAATACAATGGTTACTTATGATATGATATGATATGTTTCCGGCTCGTAGATTTCGATAACCCCACACTTTTGATAAACCTATATTGTACCTTCCGTATTCCCCAACGCACTTCATAATCTGGATACTTGTTCATTTCTCAATACCCTTATATGATTCACTTTTACCAAGATATAGATACTCCATTACATTGATCTGTCAGACTTTCATTCCGCTACTTCGGACTATGGTTCCATTCACGCATCGGGTTATTATATGCTTATTTGAATTTGATTATACTATTCATGTTTTATGTGACCATTGATTATCCTGCTATGATGTGATTAATATGCGGTTATCTGAGTTACCTATTTCTAACTGATGATATGTGATCTCACCGTTATGTGACCCTCTGATTGTCCGATGATCATCATGCTATGTGTAATCGATAGTTTTGTCTGTTTATTATGTGTACTACATTCAGTTGATCTCGTGGACTATGACTATCCGTTGTATCCTTATCTCGTTGTTGACCTGCCATGTTTGCATTTCTGTTTATGCTACGGTTTGATTGGGTAGATGGTTCAGCTTGTGACGCCCGGCTTGTTAATTTGTTTAGTTGCCCCGCTATGTCTTTAATTCATTTAATTATATCTTTATACCGTATTCCTACTTATTACGTGTAATCGCCATGTATTGACCGATGTTAGTACTTCCGTCCGTTATGATAATGGTTATGTTTTCAACTAAGGGTTTTGACTTGTGTGAATTGCCATGCTCACTTATTAATTAATTGCTTCCGCTTGCCTGTAGATATCCTGCTTGGCTTGTATGTCTTCTCGATTTCCGAATTGATTGTATGACATATATGTTGTGTGGATGCGACCGCTATGTTTGCTTATGTTTCAGCCTCTCGTACGGCCCTGTCGTATGTGCTTGTTTATATGTCATCGATGCTTTGCTTTGTTTCGTTCTCCTTGTTATCCGCTCGCTTTGGATATCTCAGATAATTGTGTTCTCGCAGATCCTCATTGACTCATTGTTCTCATTTCTTCACGGACTTTATTATATCTTCCTTTGTTCATTTTGCATTTGATTCTATTTAGCTTTCGTTTGTATCTGTTCACTCGGGTTTTAAGCTCACCATTTCTTTTCCCCGCGGCAGTGTTAGGTTTGAAGATGGGCTTTGATGGCCGAGAGTTGGATTATTTGAGTGGACCAACCCTAGTTACCTTATTATTTGGATTTATTTTGTCGGGTTATTGTTTTGAGATTTCATTTTTTATTTTAGACATTTTGGATTATGTAATCTTCCTTGTCAGTCGATTGCTTATATGATTTGATACTTCATTTTTAAGGTTTTCGTTTGTAAGGATTTTATCTGTATGTTCTGACATGACACCGTATGTGACACTTCTACCCTTGTCGGGTTGGGGTGTTACAAGAAGAGAGTAAAAACTCCAATTCAAACTTTTACGAATTTTAGTTTTTCCTTAAAATAATCTTATGTTTTGTCATCAACAAAAAGGAGAGATTGTTAATACAAATAAGTCAGAAAACGTTTATTTATATTTTACGATCTTCTAATGTTTTGTCGATAACAAACGTAAGATTATTTTAACGAAACAAATAAAATACGTAAATGGTTTGAGCCAATAGTTTACTAACACACTTACATTTTCACATAAACCACTAAAAAAAGTAAAAGTGATTTTATGATTTAGTAATACATATGTACAACAACTAGTGTTTACATATTGGGTAGATATATACATAAGTAGTATGTATTATAATGGGTAATATAATGGGTAGAAGTTTAAGTATTTGACTCATTGACTAAATACATTGAATGTAGTTGGGTAAAACCCAAAGTCCATGACCCATACCCATGGAGCATAGTCCATAACCCATAACCCATTGCATGACTTCATGCACATGTCATAATGGGTATTATCCATGGCCCATGGAGCTAACCCATGACCCATGGACTAAATACATTGTACTTACTAGATACATTGTGTCTACTTGAATACCCATGGCCCAAAGACTAGGACCCATGACCCATAACCCATGACCCATGACCCAAAACCCATGGGCAAAGAGGTGTGTCCCACGGTTCCTTCAGTTTACACTGGACGGATCCCTCAGTTTATCGGACGGATCCCTCAAGTAAGGAATCCGTGGGATCCGTGGAACAGTAGCTTATTTTCTTCTTTAAATAGTGAGCCATTTCTTCATTTTGGGTTGTCACTCCTACACATACTTTCTCCTAGGATTGTAAACCTTCTAACCTCAGATCCTAAGGATCTCTCTATGTAGTTTGTGTTTGTTTTGTGTGATTCTCTAGGTTCCTCTTAAAGGCGAGATCACCACCACTTGAATCGAGCAAGCTCAAGTCCATGAGTTGCCATGCTTCGTCATCATCAAGACTACTGAGGTTCTCTTGTTGATAGTTCTTTCTTCCTCCCTAGAAGTTTTGTGTCAAAGGCATTAGTGAAGGATGAAAGAGTCAAGACAAGGCATTAGTGAAAGATGCTTAACGTCAGTGTCAAAGGCATTAGTGAAGAAAGAGCCCAAGACGAAGGCATTTGTGAAAGGTGCCAAACGTCCGTGCCAAGGGCATTAGTGAAGGGTGCCTAGAAATCAAGTCAAGTGGCATTAGTGAAAGATGCCAAGGGTGTATAATCGATGAGGTGCATCGATGTACAAATAGAGATATGTTGTATCCAAGGATATTGATATCCTTGATGATGTTGTAATAAGGAGTGGGTCTCCTTTGGGTTAGGTGTTGTGTAGTGTTGGTGGTAGTTCCTCCTTTACAATGGAACTCGGTATCTAGCCTTGTACCGGATAAAGTGTAGGCGATGTTGTGATAGGTGTGGTTCTACCTTGTGGAAGAACCCGGTGTCTAGCCTTGTACCGGAAAAAGATTAGGCGATGTTGTGAAGCTTCTCCCATAAGGAGTCAAGGTCGTGTAGTGATTACTAACTCTAGGTGACTCGGAGAATGGAGTAGGGCAAGGAAGGTGTCCTTGTAGCCGAACCACTATAAACACTCGTCGTGGGTTATGTGTTTCTTACTCTTTATCTTTCCAATACATATTTACATATCTATCTATCAACGTCCAACATACACATCCAAATAGATTGACATAAGTCGATCTAAATATTTTAAAACAAAGTTTTAATCGGTAAAACTACTCAACCCCCCTTCTAGTTTTTCAAAGTTTTGATTTTTTTTGTGTGTGGAGAAAATCGATTGAGATAATAAGAAGCAAATAAGCACTTTAAAATAAGCAATTCCAAACACTAAAGATGAAATAATGATGGTGCTTTTAAATTTATTATGGAGGTGTTTAGGATTGCATATGTTAACCTTACATTTACTAAAAAAAAGGTTTCGATGTTATTAAAATTCTACTTATCTCAGAGTTCGGGCTTACCCTGATGTTATCATTTCTGCTGGTTATAAGGATGTTTGGGATTGCATATTTTGGAGCAAATAATTAGTTCTGAGTGTGAACAACGAGTAGCAAATTTGTGCTTCATTTTTAAAATACTCTTTTCCTACTTAACTTGGTTCAATGCCAGATTTCTACATCTCCTTCCAAGTAGAAGCATAGTCGCAATTTCCGGATCAATTGACTATATCAAATCAGATGCTCAAAATCATAATCTAGAGTTAACCATGGGAAAACCACTCTGTGATCAAGCTTTTGCTTCACCGAATAAGGTTGCAGAAATCTTACATAATCTATGCATACAAATATGATTGTCATTAGTTGCAGCCAAAACTGCAGCAACAATGTCTTCTACATCTACCAGTAAGTTGAGTTGTTCTCTTTTAGTTTCCTTGCAAATAAGCCTTTTTTAAAGAACATGTTAATAGATATGAAAGAACATGATCATTTTATATTGTGTTTGCCTATAAACATCATTTAGTATGTTACATCTAACCAAGAAACCACAATTCTAGGACTTAATCCTCGACTTGAATTATCATTTTATGTTGCATTGCCGTAAAAACCAAGCAAGCCCAACTCAACTTTTTTAAGAGATTTGGAACTTAAGTTGGTTACATAATATACAAGTAGATAATATTGTAAGATTGCCGCCATGGCATATTACTACCGCACAGCTTGGGTTAATTGAGTCATTTATGTTTGTTGTGCATGAGTAGAGTGAGCATGAAAGGTTCAAACCGAACCGACCGACAAATCCCGCCAAGGCGACAAAAACCGAGCCGAAAGCCGACAGCCCTTCGCTCGGTTTGGTTTAGGTTTTTTGCGATTTTCGTTTCGGGTCGGGTTCATTCGGTTCGACCCAAAATCACAAACACACATAAGTTATCACCTAAATGTAACGAACGGACGGACCCGACACAAAACTGAACCGAACCAACCATATTCGGTTTAGGTTTAGGTTTTTCCCGGTTTTTTGTTTTGTCGGTACGGTTCGGGTCTGGTCGGTTTTCGACCGATGTTCAGCCCTAGGAGTATGAAATATTACAAAATTGTCTCAACATTGGAATCGTTTTTGTAGTTGCACATATAGGGGTTTATGTTCTCGAAATGCTTGGAGGAATATTATTTTTTTTACTTATATCATTATATATATATACTATTTGTGGTTGGAGGATGTATAAAAATACAGGGTATAAATGAGTATGTGTCAACATATGATTGGCTCTCAACAAGTGATGGTACACAAATTTCTTTGTTGGCAGCACACCATTGGTTCAAGTGTGTTTGGGAACTTACTGTTCACACATCTATACACTTGCAAAGAATACACACATATATACAGTTATAGACGTATATTTTGTTCCACCGCCTTAAAACAACTGCTAGAAAATTCCATAGCCTTCTTCTCCATCTCATAAAAGCCACCAAACTAAAATCTCTTCAAAAAAAAACACAAACTAATTTCATCTCAAGGATGAAGTCTGGATGGAGAAGAAGTAAACATACCTGAACATATCACACTGAATACAACTCCGTTAAAGGTTTTCACAAAGGCCCCAAGGATGCACGATCCGACCCCAAGGATGAAGTCTTGCTGCCACGAATTTTTTTAATCAAGGTATTTAATTCTTTATCTATTTTACTAATTTGTGGTTATTTTGTGTTTAGTTTAATTGGGTTTTGATACGATTTTGGTTTTGTAATCCGAGTGTGGCTTCACAAACGTAAGGTGTTTTGTTCGATCCAAAAGAAAAACAATCATCATTTAACTTTATTTTTTTATAAGAAGTTTGTCATTTTATTTATGGGTTTTGTTTAATTGCGTGTTCCAACTATTTTCTGAGATTATGGATTACAAGGTCAAGTAAAAAAAAGGTTAGATTTTGTTTCGTGATTGTTATAGTTTAGGAATCTTTAACTGTGTTTGGGATTGGTTTTTCGCTTTTGTGTAATGTCAGAATTAGTTGATAAAATTTGTTTTCAAGATCGGATATATGTGGCTACCGGATCCCTCGGTGTGGTGTTTTTAGTTTATAGAGCTTTTGATAGTATTTTGGGTTTCAATCCTATGATGATGTTTGGGATTGTTTAATATATCGTTATAAATTGATGGAAAAAACTTAGAGAAGGTTCAAGAAATAGTGTTTGGATTTGCTTATTATGTATAAAAATATTGTAACTAGATGACGAAATAACGTGGCAACTCATCAACGTATGTGAAATAACGACTAACATGTGTCGTGTGAATTGGTTTAAAGTAGAATTTGATTTTCGGTATAGGAAATATCATAAATATGGGCCTTCGATCCCACAAGGCGGACTTTTAGTTTATAGTGTTTTTTATGAGCAATTTGGGTTTGAATTATATATGGGTGTTTCAACCACTCCTTACTATTTTCCTTATGAGTATCTTGAAAATAACCACTTAAGTAGATAGTGTATGGATTTTTTTATTTTTGAATCAAATGTAGAGAAATGTGTCAAATAGATAACGAAATAAATCAATAATGACACAACTCATTTGCATAAACAATAAAATATTTATAAGAGAAGATAAACTTATTTATCTAGGCATTAAGGATGATTCGCTTATGCTTGCACATGAATGGGACATATAGAGCTCATTGGTTGGGATTCTGTAAGATTTAATTACATCATTTGGTTGAATAGGCAGTCCAATTAAGAATATTCTTTGTCTACTTTTTTGTATAATCATGCATGGTTGTGGTGCTCCATTTCTAGGTATTGGGTGTTGGGGTGGGTATAAGAATACATTGTACAAACGAGTATGTGTCAAAATGTCATTGGTCGTATAATGCATGGTTGTACACAATGTTTTTTGGCGCTATTCTCTGTGTGTTGATCCACATCGCTCACGATAAATACAAAGAATGATCAAATACACATGCATACAAAGTACATTACAATAAATGCATTGTACTACACCACTAAAGGCCTTCCACATTTGTACTTTATCCCTACCTAGAAACTTCTTACCTGCGCATCAAAACAACAAAGAAGACAAAGAAAAACTTAGATAGGTGCCAAAGAAACCGAATCTAAACTGCACCTCCTGTGGCATTTGAGACAAAAGAAAAGAAGTAAAAGAAAAAAAAAATAAATAAAAAAACGTGAAGAAAGTGTGCCCAAACCCAAAACAAGGAATCTATCACAGGTATATTAAATCTTTATGCTTTTCGCTTGAATGCGAGTTTCTGGACTGTGGCTAATGTTGTAGCAGAAATATTTAGTATGTGATGTGATAATTTATGCGCGTTTTTTGGTTGATGGTAACGTGTTAGGAAAAAACGTTGTGTTGGCGTTCAAGATAAGATGAACGTTATAGGGTTGGTTAGTGGCGAAGGACGCTTGCTTTGCTATGATGAAGTTTCTAATATGGGCACGAAGGTATGGGTAAAACAAATAGTTATGTGTCAGTAAATGTTTATGCTAATATATGGATTTATTTGAATTTGAGTTGGTTGTATTGTAGGTTGTTGTATTAGCAAACTTATTGTTGTTCATTGATTGTTTGTATAAGCAAAACAGGAACCTCGAGGCTATTCCACGCATTATGAGGCCGATTACGCATCGACATGTTAAGGTAAGGAAACATTTTTACCCTATGATACTTGGTAAATGCCGCTACATAACCAAAAAAGTGGTGAAACTTGGAATAATTTTGTGATATAATTGTCACAGACTCACAGTTCGTATATGTGATATTGCAGCTTGATGACAGCACTGGTATGCATGTTTTTGGTGACTGGGATGATAGTCAACCAGGTTCAGCTGAACGGTACTGGCACATACTCAACAAAGTGCAAGAGGACAAGCAAGATGCCGGGGAAAAGTCCCCGAGGACAACGAGTAATGATTCTACTTTCTATGGTCAAAAAGCTTATAAAAAAGGTAAAGTGACATTTATCGGACTATACTTTTTTTGGCTATCAGATTATACTTTTTATTGGTATCTAGCGATAGTATAGTCGGTGTACACATTTATCGACTATACTTTTGTTTCGATTTAGCTTTATGTAATTTGTTGTTTTATTGCTAAGAGACCGAAAGCGCATGATCGGCATCAAAATAGCGTGTTCGGTAAGGTAATGGGTTGAAATGAGTTTCGTTAGTTTAGGACAATTTCAAACACGCCTTTAATTCTTTTTAGTCATAGTTTTTCTGCATATTCATGTCTATGGTCATGGTTTTTAAATGTTTTCGATATGTAAACATTTAGGACAATACCAAACACCCATTTAATTACTTATTTAGTTGAATGTATGCTACTGTTTGTAACGAATGGTCGTCTTTTGCAGAGCCGTGTCAAAGAATTAAACACCCTTGGTCAAGTAGGTTAAAACTTCACATGAAGCTGAAGGCAACAATAAGTGAGTTCAGCCATTTGATCATCGCCTACATTCTTAGAACCGGTTCAGCTTTTCTAAACTGATTAGCATGGTATTTTTTTTTAATTTAAATTGCAGGTCAATGAATTGATAGCAGAAAGGTTGGATTACTATTGAAAGGCATATCAGGTATGTACAAACATTATCTCATTCGCTTATTCAGTTGCTTGGCTTTGGTAACCAAGGTTCCATAATATTTTTTTTTTAATGTTTAGCAAGCATATTCCGCATCTTTGTTCAAATATTGGAATACATTTTATTTCACCTGTGCTATTTTGAAAACAAAAGGTGGAAATTTGATAATTAGTTTTGCATATTATCATGTTTAAGTAAACCTACGCACAGCTTTTTGAAGAATGAACGGGTCATTTAGGAATGGGCTTTATAAAAATGGGAGTGTTTAGGAGCGGGAATTCTACTTCGGTGGTTGTGTTATAAAGTGAGCTGGCAATGCTATTAAAGCTCAAGTGTTCACCACATTTTTAAATTGTTTTCATTCTATAATTGGGCTTTTATTTGTGCAATAGGCATTTGAAGATGATGCAAAAGAGGGGTATGATGAGAAGCTAATAAAGATATTAGCTGTTGCAGGCCAAGCATTACCGCTGTCAGAACCGTCATATATAAAAGAATACAAGTAGGATACAAAGCTAATATTTTCTGTCTGGGAATATTCACACTCATGTAACTACTAGAGAACCTCTGTCAATTACAACCAAGGTAATTTCCTAAAAGACTTTATCATTCGGTGTGAATCAAGGGCATGTGCTATATTAGACATGGAAAAAATAGATTGTCGAGGCGGGCTAAACAACATATCAAAACATGTGTGATTCCTTCCATTGTACGTTAAAATGACATTGCATCAGCTTGCTATCACCAATAAATTGCTCGATAATAGGAAATGAAGGGGCAATCTACTTGGAGAGAGCGTGGGGAAATTATTCGAGGGTGATGTACTCATATTGTGACATTGACAACGTTATAGACCCCTCGTGGTGGACTAACTGAACCAACCATGGAGGCAAAGGTACAAATATCATTAATCACTAAAAAAACTGCTAAGAAAAGCTACTTATTTGACTCAAACCGTTATTGACATATAGGACTGCGATGTTTGGTGAATCTGAGTGTGAGGACAAGAAGCGAGATAGAAGGAATAGAGTGGCGTAGTCCAATTCTTTAGGATTTGTTGAAGCACTTTATCTACGGAGACGACTGGACAAGAAGCAGAAAAGAGTTTTAATTTAATTTAATTTAATTGAAGATATGAAGGTGGAAGTGTCACGACTTATAGTTGATGTGCTTTTGCAACTTTTGTTTCCTCATGTGATCGAGACTGCCCAAGAACAGGTATAAGTGCTTTAATATGTACTTAATTATTTGCCGATACATGTGTAACTCTTGGGGTGTCAATGTGAAATGATTAATTTGTGTTCCAGAAAAAGGTAGAAACATTATCTAGGAAGATCTTTTTAGCATCAGTTTCTTTGTGTTTGACGACTGGAATGGTCTGTATTTTCCTCTAAAAGTAAAAAATCATTAAGCTTTGGTATGTTTTAAGTAACTTTGAAAGTAGTCCTGAGGTTACTTTGCCAACATTAAAGAGGTATTCAGGGCAGTTCAAAGTTCAAACAAACTTATTTTTAAAAAGAAAGCCATGTTTACGGGTGTCGGCCTCTTGCTTAGGAGAAATGTGTGATAGTATTAATAAGTGATAATTGTCTATGTATGGTACTTAGCAATTTTTTTTACTAATTTTGAACCATTTAGTTACTGATGGATCAATTTGGGTTAAGTTGTATCTCTGTGGGTCACAATAAAGAAAATTAATAACATGAAAAAAAAAAATTTCTTGATGGAACGGTTGAACTATGTTTTTTCTTACAGCATAAAACTTCTAAATTGATTGGTTACTGGCTATATAACTGAACAGTGAACACCTCATGAAAATACCTCAAGACAGGTGGCTTAAATTTTGTAAACCGACTCAAAGAAATCATACAACATTTTGAATTTCAGTACTCTCAAGATTCAGATTAGTGAATCGGTGGTGCAGCTTGGTTGTGAGATGATTAGGTAAATAAATATAGAGTATGCTTTCATGTATCTCTGCATCTTATATTTACATAATGACATTGTTCTTTGCCTATGAGAACTAATAGATGAAACCAGCGGGGTTACCCCAGACATGATACACAAAAGTTAAATAAGTGTAGTTTCTATGCATCGATTAGCATCCCCGCAAAGAACGCGCGGGCAAACATGCTCGTTGATACTATTGCAGATACAAACACTTATATTACAGCGAAATTTGTGCTAAAACTTAGTAATGCATTTTGAAAAGTAATTCTAACTTTTGTTTACACAGAAAAATTTGCAAAAAAAAAAAAAAAAAAAAAAAAAAAAAAGAATTTGAATTAGCAAAGAATTTTAACTTGTCTACGAGTCATAGAAGTATAGAACCAATAAGGTAAATGACCTTACTATTATTGGCGAAGAAATGAAAGTGTGTTGTTATTGTTGGTTGGTAAGGATTTAAAACGTACGTTTTTAAGGGGTCATTTAAGCCCTTAATTGCTCATTTTTATATTCGTTACTGTTTAATTTCGTTCATTTTCACTTTTTAGGTCTCTTGAAGGCAAAATGCTGGAATAATGCTTATTTGGACGAAAAGGAGTGAATATATGAAGAAAAAGGCTAAGTCAAGATCAAGACACTCAAGCTGCTGGAATTGAAGCTGACGGCGTCCTATCTAAAGGGCGACGCCGTCCCTTTATACGTAATTAAAATTGTGACGACTCATTATACTTTTTGCTAATTTACACCTGACGGCGTCAGCCTTTGAAGAGGAAGGGCGTCACGAAGACTTTGCATCTCAGACGGCCTAGATCCAAAATCAGATGAAGTCACTGCTGAAGACTGACGGAGTCACAACTACAACGTGACGCCGTCCCAACGATGAATTGGCCAAGACGAAACCCTAATAACGGCGATCAGACGACATCGCACCTATAAGGCGACGCCGTAGAAATCGAATTTTCAGAATTTTAGGAGGTAGACTTGTGGAGTAAAAACCTAAAACGATTGTAGTCCGGTTTGGACAGTATTGTTGGGTTCCCAAACCCTATTTTACATCAAGATAAGTGTTTTATTCCCTTGATTTCATTATGTCTTCGGTTGAATGTGTGTATGCTTACATGTTTAACATGTCTGGCTAATTTTCTTGTGTGTTTGCTTAGATCTGTAGGATCGATATATTATTGTGTTTGATGATTCGGGTGGTCTTGGTAGATGAAAATACATGTTAGACATTTTAGAGAGAGAAAGTAGAGAGATGGTGTTCTTGGTAGAGAGTTGGTTCAATAAAATGAGAAGGTTAGATTCCAAGCCACACCCCTTCCATGGATGGAAGGGGTATTTATACTTACAAATTACACGACCTCCTATCGGCCTGTGGATCATGTATACAGTGGGTAAAGACCCGTCCTTCCTCCACAGTGTTACTCTAAACTATTCTACGCTACTGACTAACTAATTAACTATTAAATAACGTAAACAAAGACAAATCTACGAGCTAACATATGCTAGACCATTATTGGGGTGACCGACACTTTAACATGGAATTTCCAATTCCTAACAAGATCTATGAAACCTAGTTATTAATTATTGATTAGTTGTCTCTTATCTTAATTGTAAATGGCTTAGGAGTGCACTAGGCTATCGTTGTGTTTGAATACTTGAGTAATCTTTGTGAACCTTAGTTTATAATCACTTAGCGGAATTGTAGACTAAACATCCAAAGATAACCCTTAAAGTTAGTTTATGAATTCTAGAGAATTTCGTAGGCAATAACCTTAAGGTAGTCTTAAAGAGTTAGGGATAAAAGCATACCCTACGACCTTAGAAAACACAACGTGTTAAGAATAAGGACGTGACAATTCAACAACCAATAAAAGATAACTAGTGAGTAATAGTATCTAGGTAGACACATTTTTAATCATCATACGAATACACTTCAAAAAGACATAGCTACCTATAGTTTAGATAATTAGATAATTATAATAGTAGAGTAATCGGTAGAAGTACCAACCCCCAAATCTAAACCCCGAGATTTTACCCTTAGCTTTCTAAATAAATATAAAAAGATAAAAAATAATCTTCCTCAACCTCAACATTAGCGTAGAAAATTCTCACTAGCATTCCTATTCCCCTAGAGAACGATATCAATACCTGAGGCTTACCCAATACTACATTACAACGATTAGGTTCATCAGCCAGTAAAGGTGTTGAAAAACTTGCTCAAGAAAAGGAAGTTTCCTTTGACCCCTAACGCGCGTGTAATGCAGTATCAAGTTTTGACGCCAGGGGAATAGAATAGCTAGTTAGATTTCTATCTCGTTTAGGTTCCCTTGCTTGACTCCTATCAAGTAAGATTTTTTTTCTCATTTTTTAGCTTCCGCGTAGTCTATCCCCCTTCTTCGTGAAATTGTTCGTAGCCCTATCACTTTTCATCATGGAAGGTGATAATCCACCAAACCAACCACCACTCATCAACCCACCACCAATTGACCCGCCAAGAGGCCGTACTCTCGGTGAATACTCTAGACCAAGCCACCAAGGCTATAGGAACACCATTGAGCTCCCTGATCAAGCTCAAACTACGGCCCTGCGATCCGACACCATCCGGTTGGTGCAAAACGGATGTGCATTCCATGGACTTCGTTCCGAAGATCCAAATCGGCATCTCAAGGATTTCCAAAATCGCTTGATTCCATCGACCTTGATGCTACCACACGGAGACCACGACTTGCCTCTTCCAATTCTCTCTACGGACCAAGCTAGTAATTGGCTTGAGCGCTTCCACGGATCCATCTTAAGTTGGGAAGATCTCACCACTCGTTTCCTTGCCCAATTTTTCCCACCGGGGAGAACTACTAAACTTAGGAATGACATCTTGATGTTCTAACAACGTCAAGGTGAGTCTCTCTACTAGGCATGGACTCAATTCAAGGACTTGCTCCACAAACTCCCTCATCATGGCATCGATCTTTGGCTCCAAGTCCAAATCTTTTATGATCATGTCAACTTCTCAACTAAGCAATCCATCGACCAAGCGGCTGGTGATAAACTTAGTGATCTCCCCACGGAAGAATCGTGGGGTAAAATAGAGGACCTTGCCCTCTATGACAACGAAAGTTGGAATGACCCCAGTGAGTTGCCCAAAACCGTAAACGCAATCTCCTTGCCTCCCATTGACTCACGAACTTCCAATCGTAGGATGCTCGAGCTTGAAGATCATGTCAAATTCCTAATGAGATCCTACGAGAATCCTAAGTCTTCACGCCAAGTGAACAAAGTCTCTTCCTTGTGTGAGCTATGTAGTGGTCCCCATGACACTCGTACTTGCACGAGACTCCCCGAACAAGCTTTCGTTGACTACACATCCTCGCGTACAAATGGAATAGGAGGAAGATTCCCTACAACACCCGGACCTAGGACTTTCAATGAGGCCCAAGAAACATGGAGGGGCAAACCCGACTACAATTGGGGACAAACCAAAGAATTCACCCCTAATTATTCCCCATGGTACCACGGCCCTAGCCAACAAAACATAGAAGGGATGTTACAACACCTAGCTACATCCCAAGAAGCTCAAATAGCCAAGCTTTCGGACCGCTTTAACCAACAACAATCCAAGATGGATAGGAAGATAGATAACCTTTTGAAAGCCATGACCAACAGTGAAAGGAAGACCACCGAAAAGGTTAGTGCCATCTCGACTCATTCTCTCGAAGCTTCCGGTGTGAAAATTAAGGACCCAAGTAAGTTATCCAAGCACGTTCAATTCGTCAATACCATCACCTTAGTGAAACCAAATAGGACTAGTGACGAAGCGAATCATGAGATGGTACTTGAGGTTAGTGAAACTCCTAAGGATGAATCGACCAACGAAGCAGATGAAGTAGGTGATGAATACTTCAATAAGTTTCCTACGAAAGAGGAACTATCTCGCCACCCACACTTAGTGCGCGATCTCCGTCACATGTATGTTAGGAAAAGCCCTCGGATCAAATTTGGGAATCCTTGGAATCTCAACATACCATGTTGCATAGGACATCTTTTCGAGGCAAAGGCCTATATTGATCACAAGTCCCCAATAAACATCATGACTAGCACATACTATAACTGGGTGATGAAGAATCCTATCCCAAATAGGCAAGATCCCAATAATCCTAGAGTTAGTTGTAATTTCCTTGGTAGAGTTAAGGGATTGCCCGTCTATGTAGGTAGTTTCACATACCCTACGGATTTTATAATTGTGGAGGATATTAGTACAGCCATAGATCCTAGCTTGTCCCACGTAATTCTAGGAAAACCTTTCATAGAAAACACCGGGATGACTTATGATCCGTCGTTAGGGATAGTTAGATTCAATGATGAGACCGATGACATAGCTTACCAAATGCCGTTTAAGATTGAGAAATTTTCATCACTATTCAATGATGAAAAAGAACTTAAGCTATCGGTCTACTATAGGAATGAGGAAGATAAGGAGAAAGGAGTAGATTACGTAATGAATAAGATTTTTGGGTTCTATAAATGTTGTTTGAAATTAGGACCGGAGTATAGAACCGATTGGGGGGAAAATGACTTCTTAGAAAGATGCATAATAGGGCATTACTATAACATGGAAAACCCCGATAGAGACCGTCATGAGGAAGAAGGTGACGACAATGAAGTCACGTAGGAGCACGACTTCGAGTCTAGCTAGAAGACTCATAAATAAAGAAAAGCGCTTCGTGGGAGGCAATCCATGCTTAATTGTTTGCTTGTTTATGTGTCATATATCTTTTCATTGATTGTTTATTCTCATGTTTGAATTTGTGAAAATTATTTATTTTGTCTTTAACCTCGTCTTAAGTACATATAAAGGTATTTTACAAAAAGGATAAGTGTAGGGAGGATTACACACGTTTTCATAAGAATGTGAACATGAGAATTACAATTAATAAATTTGATATATATGTGTGTTTGTTAGAGTCAAATGCTTGTATCGAGTCATAATGGATGTTTTGCAGGAATTTTTCCTGATTCTAAAGGTGTAATTTTTCCAGAATTTTTCCAGAAAAATACAGCACGATTCTGTCAGATAACCGACGGCGTCAGATTAGAACTTGACGGCGTCAGGAGGAGCAGAAACAGCTTATACAATTTCTCTCATTTTCTCAGGCTAATTATAAATTTTTGGAAATTCTCAGGTCTTAATTTTCCAGAAAACCTGCTAACATCCATTCCACAAGCATTATATCTTAGTGTAGTAGAGTCATATATAGTTTTACCGCCAATTTTACGCGAAGGTTTCATCTATTTTCTTAAACTGTGTAGGTTTTATTTATCAAGAAGAAGAAACATAACATTGGATGGAGCTTACACGCACACGTTATTCTTGGAAAAGAATTTAACCACTACTTCACACGGATCCTACCGAGCTAATTAGGGGAGTACTATTTTCTTTCTCTTTTAATTACCTTCCATTATTATAATTTTGATACTTTCGGGGAACATTGGGGACAATGTTCAGTTTAAGTGTAGGGAGGGAGAATAAAACGGGAACTTTGAAACTATGCTTACCCTTGATTATTTGTCTTGTCCTATTTCATTTGTGTAATAAGCTATGAGAAATATCGGTTAGGGCAATTTTAGCGCCAAATTTAAATTTTTTCGTGACATGTACGAGTGGGTCTTTAGTCTTAATAAAGCGTCTCATGGATAGGAGTTATATGACGAGCACAAAAACCCTTTACCACTCAAATTCCACCCCAAAAATGTGAGGTTCGCCCCTAGATCTATAGGAAATAAAGCATTCTCCTTTAATGCTTCGAGAGTGTACCGGTAGTATAATAGACTCTAGAACTTGTTTCCGAGATCGCTAGTGAGACTACACTTGTGTAGTTAGGAATAACTAAATGATAAGAGGCATTAGGATAACCCTTGTTTGATACCCGTATTAAAATTACTTCTTCCACATCGGTCGAGTAATTACCCCACACCCTTGCGATGTACTCATCTTTAGTACACGATACCCCTAGTTAACCCATCAGAGCCTATCCTTTTTGCAGTTATCGTGATGTTTCGGTTTTCCGGAATATCAATGAAGAGCATTGTTTACAATCCACCCCCAAATGTACACCCAAATCGCCTTAGCCTACCTTGTATGCACTCACCTTTAGTGCATTATTTTTATCATACTAAACCCTTAGTTCAATTATCTAGTTACTTGCATGGTTGCTAAGTCGAGTCATATCTTTTGTACACAGTTTTGGGATGATTGAGACTCATGGGTAAAGTAAAATTTTATGGAGTGACGGGAAAGAACGTTAAATTCAAAATCCCTTTATTTACATAATAAAGTACTCCAAGTGTTTTGATCTTTTCGATTCGGGTCAAATTAGTGTTAGAGTAATAAAAACTCAAGTGTAGGGATGCTCCTATAAATCCCTTGTATTTTGATGTTATCCTTAGAAAACACAACGCGTTAAGAATAAGGACGTGACAATTCAACCACCAATAATAGATAACTAGGGAGTAATAGTATCTAGGTAGACACATTTTTATTCATCATACGACCACACTTAGAAAAGACATAGCTACCCATAGTTTAGATAATTAGATAATTATAATAGTAGAGTAATCGGTAGAAGTACCAACCCCCAAATCCAAACCCCGAGATTTTACCCTTAGCTTTCTAAAAAAATGTAAAAAGATAAAAATAATCTTCCTCAACCTCAACCTTAGCGTAGTAAAATTCTCACTAGCATTCCTATTCCCCTAGAGAATGATATCAATACCCGAGGCTTACTCAATACTACACTGCAACGATTAGGTTCACTGCTTAGGGTGTTGAAAAACTTGCTCGAAGAAAAAGAAGTTTCCTTTGACCCCGAACGCGCGTTGTACGCGTATCATTGGTCGATATATATTGTTAAATTTAATAAAACAAATGAAAGTAGGTTCTTATCTGTTTTAGTTTTCACAGTGCTTGCTATTACTGGTAACAGGACTTGGAACAAAATAAACTCAAATATAAAAAAGGCCGATACACTAATTAATGTTGATCTCATGATTTGATTTTACTGATATTTATAATTTTATTATATTTAATTGATATAACTGTTATTAGGCATAAGTGTTATTCAACCGTGTGTTTTTCAGAAAGACGTTTGAAAAATAGCGTCCTCATTCTTTGTAACAAACTTTCTGGAACACATCAATGCAAAGGGACAGTAGAATGCGCGAGTCAGGCAACATGTGAATAGCCGAAGGCAGGTGAATCCTTCATACATGATCTCTGTGTACGTTATATGATGGATTCCCGCAACTTTATAGCTTTTATGATTACTAGCTGAAGTTTATTGGTTGTCTCTGGCATATTCACAGGAACTAATTATCAAATTTTTATTTCAGATGATATAAATATTAGAAGATTTTTTATAACTACAGTTAGCTACTTTTTTTGACTGGTTTGCAGCTCGATCATATTATATGGGATGACTTTGATCGAGGTGAAGACCATATAGTAACACACCTAACTAAGAAGTTCATTTGAAGGAGAGAGCTGTAAGAACCCTCGGCATGAACAACACATGTATTGAGTAACTCCAGCAACCCCGATGCTTCAGATGATATTTGCCAAGGCAATGCAGAATGAGACACCAAGCCATTCGATAAGAAAAAGAACATGATGGAGAAGGATTCATGATCTAATGCCCCACCTGGTGTAGTCAATGCATCATGTAATGTTGTGACAGTGAAAGACATGACTAATTTGGCATCTGATGACACCAAAATATCAAATAGCTACTTCGAAAGTAGCCACGACACCTCCGATGATAAATTCAGCGTGGATGACCAAGTTCTCAGTGGCACATCTCTGCAGGTGATAACCCATACAATTACCCACTGACACACATTCCCGAAGCGGGAGATATGTCTTTTGTTGACATTATTAGGTAGTTTTAACGCACAGTTAAGATGTTTCACCAGAGTTGTACCCTATAGTAATTATATATGCATCATTATAGAATACACATTACTTGCACACAATTTGTCAAACATATGTTAGCACGATTGAATAAACACTGATCAAATTTTGTTCAAGTGGTTCTGATACTTCACAAATGTTCAATCTATTTGCTTATTAGGTTTACAAGACGCCATAATGTGTCTTTATTCCTTACAAACTTCTCATAATCATGATTGTATTGATCTAAGCCCTAATGTAGAGCCCAACAAATCACTATAGTTTAAACATAAAACACCGCATAACTACATGAAATCTAACACTTCAATTGTGTTACTAATTTTATTTTTTATAATTCTTAAAGCTAGCTGCCCAACGGGCGGGCCTGGAGCTAGTATTTATATATAGACGATGTGAAGACCATATAGTAACACACCTAACTAAGAAGTTCATTTGAAGGAGAGAGCTGTAAGAACCCTCGGCATGAACAACACATGTATTGAGTAACTCCAGCAACCCCGATGCTTCAGATGATATTTGCCAAGGCAATGCAGAATGAGACACCAAGCCATTCGATAAGAAAAAGAACATGATGGAGAAGGATTCATGATCTAATGCCCCACCTGGTGTAGTCAATGCATCATGTAATGTTGCGACAAGGAAAGACATGACTAATTTGGCATCCGATGACACCAAAATATCAAATAGCTACTTGAAGTAGCCACGACACCTCGATGATAAATTGGATGACCAAGTTCTCGGCACATCTCTGCAGTGATAACCCATACAATTACCCATCTGACACACATTCTCGGCGGAGATATGTCTTTTGTTGACATTATTAGGTAGTTTTAACGCACAGTTAAGATGTTTCACCAGAGTTGTACCCTATAGTAATTATATATGCATCATTATAGAATACACATTACTTGCACACAATTTGTCAAACATATGTTAGCACGATTGAATAAACACTGATCAAATTTTGTTCAAGTGGTTCTGATACTTCACAAATGTTCAATCTATTTGCTTATTAGGTTTACAAGACGCCATAATGTGTCTTTATTCCTTACAAACTTCTCATAATCATGATTGTATTGATCTAAGCCCTAATGTAGAGCCCAACAAATCACTATAGTTTAAACATAAAACACCGCATAACTACATGAAATCTAACACTTCAATTGTGTTACTAATTTTATTTTTTATAATTCTTAAAGCTAGCTGCCCAACGGGCGGGCCTGGAGCTAGTATTTATATATAGACGATGTAATTACTATTTTATGAAAGGGTAACCTAAGGCTGGGCACACCGTGACCCAGTGAACCAAATGAGCCACATCGCCAAATTTCTCTCCCATGGCACCGCTATTATGACTAAATGCCACAATCGATGACCGACTTTTTTTAAATTTAAACATTTTAAACAACAAATTTAAATTCATTAAAATTAAAATAAACATTAAAGTACGAAATTCAAATAAACATTTAAAACATTACGTAACTTATTCAAATAACGTTAAAAACATTACAAAAAATCTTCATCGTCTTCCTCATTGTCATCGTCACTATCGAATTTATTCTCTTCATTGACATGATCTCGACGATTTCTCCAAATGTGTTCGACCAAATCAGCTTTTAAGTTTTGATGAGTTGATGAGTCCATTAGCTCCTGAGTAACTACTAACGATTCTTCATGCGTTCTTAAGGGATCATGATCTTGGAATCCCTCATCTTTGAACCATGTAGGACATATCGCTCGTTGCTTGTGTTGAACGATCATATTATGTAATATGATACATGTATACATAATATCTTGGATATCCTTTTTATACAACCCTCGACCAGGAACTTTACGCATTTTCCACTTCTTCTTCAACACACCAAATGCCCGTTCCACATCTTTTCTTGCTGCTTCGTTCCTCCTCTTGTACAATATTCTTTTATGATCACCCGTGGGAGGATTTGAAATGGACTTCATAAGAACGGACCATTGTGGATATCCCCGTCAGTAAGATAATATCCCCTTTTATAAGCCACACCGTTAGCCTCGAATTCAAGGTCTGGTGCTCTCTCAGGTTTGATATCATTGAAAACAGGGGAACGACGTAAAATGTTTACGTCGTTATTCATTCCGGAGACACCAAAGAACGCATGCCAAATCCATAAATCTTGGGAAGCGACCGCTTCCAATAAAATAAATGGATGTGGCCCGTGATCACCCCAAGCATATTTAGCTCGCAATTTATTTGGGCTATTCTCCCACTCCCAGCTTGTACAATCTATGCTTCCCATCATCCCAGGAAAGCCATGCTTATGCTCGTGATGAGCATATAATCTTTCAAGATAACCTTGCAAAACTTACGGAGACATTCACGAGATGTTGTTGCAGCCACTGCCAGATTCTCGTCAAGAGAATCAGGAACAACCGCGTATCCCAATTGACGAATTGCCGCAGTATACTTGACCAATGGGCTAATACTAGGTATGCCCCTAGCATCAAGAGTTTGTTGAAAATAAAGAGAATGATCGGTTACCTCGAACAATTTCGTGAATAGTTCTCGGCTCATTCGGGAACCGTCGACGGTAATGTTCTTAGGCCGAATCATGAAGTTTTCGAAGAAGTATGCCGCCACTAGATGATTATGAGCACCCTCATGATCCCTACGTATGTACCTTCGTGAACTTTTGGCATGTGATGCTTTGTAAGCCTTCCAAGCAAAATCCGCAAACTCTACAAACTCACTAAAAACTTCTTCATCGTCGGAAGACGAAGAAGAACCGAATGAAAGCTCGAACGACATATTAAAGAATGTGTTTGAAGGTATTGAGATAGAATTGTTGATTGAAATTGTGTGTTTTAGAAATGTTTTTGAGTTAGTATTTATAGGAAAAGTTAAAGTTTTTTTTATACATAGCAACGGATAGATTTTTGAAAATGGGAAATGGGAGAATATGGACACATTAATATCGGTTGGAATTTCAACCGATACCCAAACTATTGCCCCTCGACCGATTTGATGACCTTGGGTTCAGAGTCGATATGACTGATGTATATATCGGTCATCGACACAAAATTTGGATGACCGACCGATGTTAACTCCTCGACTGTGCCCAGCCAAATACTTCCACATATTTGAATTGTTTCTATGCTTCGTGTATAATCCTCATAAATTTTTTTGAACCATATAGTATAAGTGCGGGAAGAAAAAACTCCATAATAGATAAATCTTATATGACACTACACCAAATTCCATTTATAGCGAATGGGAATTTTTAGCAATGACGTATGTCATCACTATAGGTCCAATAAACGACAAAAAATCTAAGTTTCTTGGTCCTGTCTTTGACCAAAACATTTGCAACGACTTGTCGTTGCTAAGGTTCGCTAGACAACAAGAGAAGCCCATGTTAAATCCTTGACTTTAACTTTTACCTTTAGCGACGACCCTGTAATTGCTAAAAGTATGACAACGAACGAATTTTTTGTCCTGGTCAACATTAATTATATGTCGAGATGAAATGAACCCGCCAAACCTGTTGCGACGATAGTGTCGTCATTATAGGTTTAAATTATTAGAAAAGGTTTAGTGTAAAAAGTTTTAAATTATTTAAGTTAATTATTTAAATTATTTAAAAATAATTTAAATTAATTATTTAAATGAATTTAAAGGAATGATAAATTATTTTAGATTGTTGCAGTAATAACCAAACACTCCTACTGCTATAGCAGGAGTGGATTTAGTTGCTTCATTTTACACGTTTTGGCTCAAATGGGTGAAATGATCGTTTTTTAAACATTATTTTTTTTCACTCATTACTTATTGGTACACATTTGAGTTAAAATTGGTCAAAACGGTTAAAATGGGTTAAAACGGGTGAAATGGCTGTAACATAAACGACAAATTAAAGTTTCTTATTAGTACATGTTTGGGCTAAAATCGGTGAAATTGGTCAAAACGGCTAAAATGGGTGTAATGATTCAAATAAACGAAAAAGTTACTTATCAGTACACGTTTTGCCTAAAATGGGTGAAATGAGTCAAAACGGGTGAAACGAGTATAATATAAACAACAAACTTACTTATTTGTACATGTTTGGGCTAAAAATTGTGAAATTGGTCAAAACAGATGAAATGGGTGTAATGACACAAATAAACGACAATGTTACTTATTAGTACACGTATGGCCTAAAATGGGTGAAATGGATCAAAACGGGTGTAATATAAATGACAATGTTACTTATTAGTACACGTTTGAGCTAAAATGGGCAAACTGAGTTGTTTTTCATTTTGTGAAATTAAATTCCTTATTTTGTGACTTTACAACGACATATGATTGAATTGTGCGAGAGCTAAGCCGGTTTAGATACAAGGATAATTAATGAGAAGATTTTGACCAAAGTCTTGGGAACAAGAAGGGGGTTTTTTTCAAGACGGGGTAGGAGGTTGCTGGAAAGCTCATATTCTTCTTCTTAAGTACATTCCCCCCGCCCCCTTCCCTAACCCAGTGTTAACCCACCAAGGCACCAACAAATGGCGTGGTACGTGGCGGCTAATAATCATTGGTACGATGATTTATTTTGCAATCATATGTGGTCGTTATAAGTCATTCCATAGGTTTTGGTCAATAAGTCAAAAAATCATGTTCTAGGTCAAGTCAAAAGTTCACATGTCAAAATCAAGTCAATAATATTTATAGCGACACCATATCTTCACTATAGTTTGTGTAAAAAAGTTGTCGTCAAAAACCAAGTCAACAGGTGTAGTCGCTATAGGTCAAATCCGTCATCGCTATAACTTATAGCGACAGTTCTACTGAGATGGCATTTATTGAGACCACGTATCGTTGCTATACTTTTAGTGACGACATATTTGACTTATACCGATGACATCCGTCGTCGCTATAAGTACAAAATGGTGTAGTGAAACATTTGCTGGAAATTTGGTGAACACATCGATTTTCAAAGTGGAGTAGGCCATATTGAAAGTTGGAATTTCTTCTTGACATTTGATACGTAACGGTCGTTTAATGGCCACTAATTAGGCAATTATGACCATTATAGTCACTAATCCGCTTTAATAACATTGTTTCTTTTGTTCAACTATTTTAAAATTTAAAAGGATAAGTTTTGGTTTAATGTAAAATAGAGGATAAACACTCACATACAAAATTGGACAATCTTAAATATTCAGCGAATGAAAGTATGGTGATATTCAGACATAATGCTAACGTGGCCTCAGGAGGGTCAATCCTTCTCAGTTTCTCTGCCACGTCAGTTTTCTCTCTCTAGCGATTTTCAGGCGATTGGGTGCCTTAGTAAAGGCGACATTTAATAAAATTAATTAAAAAGTGAGAGTGTTGTTTTTATGTGTGTTTGTTTCGTATATACGATCGAGTTAATAAAAAAAACTTGCGATCGAGACTTCCCACAGTAACATGATCGAGTGGAGATCGATCGATCCAATCGATCAAACACCCTTACTGGAACCAACCTAATGTCTAGCAGTGCAACTTCTTCCGTCGTTATTCACTTATAACAGATGATGAATAGACGACGAATTTGTTTTCACGAAAACGTGTCAAACACGTGCCTCGATCATAATATGCTTTCGGTTTTCTTACTTCATTTCTTTCTTTATTATTTACTAATTATGGATTGCCATGATTTTTCCAGTTTTATATTTCTTAGTTGTAATTCGATCCTGATTAGAGGTGGCAATTTATATTAGAGTAAATTGCATTTTTGGTCCTTAAGGTATGGTCAAATTGCAAGTTTTGTCCCTAACGTTTCGAAAGTGCAGCGATAGTCCCCATTTTGAAGGTTTTGCTGCATGTTTGGTCCCTAATATGCAATTTAGGTACCAAACTTGCAACGAAAATTTCAAAGTTTTAGGGACTAAATCTGCAATTTAAGGACCAAACATGCAACAAAACATTCAAAATGAGGACTACTGTTGCACTTTCAAAACGTTAGGGACGAAACCTGCAATTTGATCATACCTTAGGGACCAAAAATGCAATTTACTCTTTATATTACACCATTCCGTTAAGCTAAGTGATTGATCACTTATTCAAACTTTCCATGAAAATAAAAATTTCACAATCAATACTCTTCTTGTATACCAACACCCCCAAACTATGATATAATGTAGAATTCATCTTTTTTGTAACATGGTCCTAGCTTTAGGAATAAAAAATCAAGTTCTTAGCGTGTTTGATACCATTTCTTATCAACTCGAAACTTTCCATTAGCATGTTTGCAATGGCTATTGATTCGGTTGTGAATTCAACAATGCCTATCAAAGACGTTGTTGTCAATGAAGTCACAATCAGAATGTCAATTTGTTGTACATTGTAAATTACCACTCTTCAATGCTCATGTAAATTAAAGATGAAAATAAAGAGTGTAGCTTGAGAAAGACTACTGTCAAGTTGTCTAATGGAAAGTGAAGCTTGATTTCCCCCATCTCATGAAGAGATTAATTGGTAGACCCTCCTAAAAAATGAGATGCATTTTAATTCTATACTAATAACCTCTTTTGTATTTTAGTCATTTCTAACTTGTTCCGCTAGTACGTAGTTGTACTTTTCATGTATACGATACAATGTTTTTGTTGAGCTCGTGACAAATCAATTGAACGTTTTGTTGTGTGGAGCAAAAGTAACGGAAATTTCCTATTTGAATGTACAAAAATGTTACCTATAGTTCGAAATACGTACTTTATTTTCACTGATGAATCATCCTAGGTAACATGTTTCTTCAACTTATAAAAAATATAATAATAATTTACAAGGTGGGTGTGTAATGTGCATGTTTAAGTTTAGTAGCCGTTGGGTGGTTAGGTACGAGAGGAGTAAAGTTTGGTTTCTTAATGATCCGTCGTTCCAACTTCATAAGTACTATTTTTGATACAAAACCGAGCTCTTTCATAGGACTCTACTTTAGTGTTGTAGCACAGAAAGAAAGCAAACGATAGTGTTCAAATAGATCATCTTCCCATCTTTAGTTACATGTGGCGCCATTTTGTGACCTTTTACGATCCCTTTGTCTTTGTGTATATCGATTTCAAAATTGCTCTTTGCGTTCTCTTCTTTACTTTTCGAACGTATGGTCCTTAGTTGTTTTCTCTACTTATCTCAGATTGCATGGGCCTTCGGACAAAAATTCGGTTGTCTTTTCACATACAAAGATTTGTGTTTTATTTAAATCTGAATATACGGTTAGGTCTTGCAAATGGACGATAGGCCTTCTATGCAAACCCGACTACAAGTGGGGACAAACCAAAGAATTCACCTCTAATTATTCCCCATGGTCCCACGGCCCTAGCCAACAAAACATAGAAGGGATGTTACAACACCTAGCTACATCCTAAGAAGCTCAAATAGCCGAGCTTTCGAACCGCTTTAACCAACAACAAGCCGAGATGGATAGGATGATAGATAACCTTTTGAAAGCTATGACCAATAGTGATAGGAAGACCACCGAAAAGGTTAATGTCATCTCGACTCATTCTCCCGAAGCTTTCGGTGTGAAAATTAAGGACCCAAGTAAGTTATCCAAGCACGTTCAATTCGTCAATACCATCACCTTAGTGAAACCGAATAGGACTAGTGACGAAGCGAATCATGAGACGGTACTTGAGGTTAGTGAAACTCCTAAGGATGACTCGACCAACGAAGCAGATGAAGTAGGTGACGAATACTTCAATAAGTTTCCTACGGAAGAGGAACTCTCTCGCCACCCACACTTAGTGCGCGACCTCCGTCACATGTATTTTAGGAAAAGCCCTCGGATCAAATTTGAGAATCCTTGGAATCTCAACATACCATGTTGCATAGGACATCTTTTCGAGGCAAATGCCTATATTGATCACAAGTCCCCAATAAACATCATAACTAGCACATACTATAACTGGGTGATGAAGAATCCTATCCCAAATAGGCAAGATCCCAATAATCCTAGAGTTAGTTGTAATTTCCTTGGTAGAGTTAAGGGATTGCCCGTCTATGTAGGTAGTTTCACGTACCCTATGGATTTTATAATTGTGGAGGATATTAGTACGGCCATAGATCCTAGCTTGTCCCACGTGATTCTAGGAAAACCTTTCATAGAAAATACCGGGATGACTTATGATCCGTCGTGAGAGATAGTTAGATTCAAGGATGAGACCGATGACATAGCTTACCAAATGTCGTTTAAGATTGAGAAATTTTCATCACTATCCAATGATGAAAAAGAACTTAAGCTAGCGGTCTACTATACGAATGAGGAAGATAAGGAGAAAGGAGTAGATTACGTAATGAATAAGATTTTTGGGTTCTATAAGGATTGTTTGAAATTAGGACCGGAGTATAGAACCGATTGGGGGGGAAATGACTTCTTAGAAAGATACATAATGGGGCATTACTATAACATGGAAAACCCCGATAGAAACCGTCATGAGGAAGAAGGTGACGACAATGAAGTCACGTAGGAGCACGACTTCGAGTCTAGCTACAAGACTCATAAATAAAGAAAAGCGCTTCGTGGGAGGCAACACATGCTTAATTGTTTGTTTGTTTGTGTGTCATATATCTTTTCATTGCTTGTTTATTCTCATGTTTGAATTTGTGAAAATGCTTTATTTTGTCTTTAACCTCGTCTTAATTACATATAAAGGTATTTTACAAAAAGGATAAGTGTAGGGAGGATTACACAAGTTTTCATAAGAATGTGAACATGAGAATTACAATTAATAAATTTGATATATATGTGTGTTTGTTAGAGTCAAATGCTTGTATCGAGTAATAATGGACGTTTTGCAGGAATTTTTCCTGATTCTAAAGGTGTAGTTTTTCTAGAATTTTTCCAGAAAAACGCAGCAGACCAGTTTCTGTCAAGATAACCTGACGGCGTCCGGAGGAGCAGAAACAGCTTATATAATTTCTCTCGTTTTCTGTGCTAATTATAAATTTTTGGAAATTATCAGGTCTTAATTTTCGAGAAAACACCTAACATCCATTCCACAAGCATTATATCTTAGTGTAGTAGAGTCATATATAGTTTTACCGCCGATTTTAAGCGAAGGTTTAGTCTATTTTCTTAAAGTGTGCAGGTTTTATTTATCAAGAAGAAGAAACATAACATTCGATGGAGCTTACACGCATACGTTCTTTTTGGAAAAGTAGTTAACCATTACTTCACACGGATCCTACCGAGCTAATCAGGGGAGTACTATTTTCTTTCTCTTTTAATTACTTTCCATTATCAAAACTTTGATACTTTCGGGAAACATTGGGGACAATGTTCAGTTTAAGTGTAGGGAGGGAGAATAAAACGGGAACTTTGAAACTATGTTTACCCTTGATTATTTGTCTTGTCCTATTTCATTTGTGTAATAAGCTATGAGAAATATCGGTTAGGGCAATTTTAGCGCCAAATTTAAAAATTTTCGTGACATGTACGAGTGGGTTTTTAGTCTTAATAAAGCGTCTCACGGATAGGAGTTATATGACTAGCACAAAAACCCTTTACCACTCAAATTCCACCTCAAAAATGTGAGGTTCACCCCTAGATCTATAGGAAATAAAGCATTCACCTTTAATGCTTCGAGAGTGTACCGGTAATATAATAGATTCTAGAACTTGTTTTGTGATTCCGAGATCGCTAGTGAGACTACATTCGTGTAGTTAGGATTAACTAAATGATAAGAAGCATTAGGATAACCCTTGTTTGATACCCGTATTAAAATTACTTCTTCCACATCGATCGAGTAATTACCCCACACCCTTGCGATGTACTCATCTTTAGTATACAATATCATACTAAACCCTTAGTTCTCGTGATGTTTTGGTTGCTTCATTTTAAAATAATTTAAAAATAAAGTTTTTAAATTAAATATTTAAATGAATTTAAAGGAATGATAAATTATTTTAGATTGTTGCTGTAATAACGAAACACTCCTAGTGCTATAGCAGGAGTGGATTTAGTTGCTTCATTTTACACGTTTTGGCTCAAATGGGTGAAATGATCGTTTTTTTTAACATTATTTTTTTTCACACATTACTTATTGGTACACATTTGAGTTAAAATTGGTCAAAACGGTTAAAATAGGTTAAAACGCGTGAAATGGTTGTAACATAAACGACAATTTAAAGTTTCTTATTAGTACATGTTTGGGCTAAAATCGGTGAAATTGGTCAAAACGGCTAAAATGGGTGTAATGATTCAAATAAACTAAAAAGTTACTTATCATTACACGTTTTGCCTAAAATGGGTGAAATGAGTCAAAACGGGTGAAACGAGTATAATATAAACAACAAACTTACTTATTTGTACATGTTTGGGCTAAAAATTGTGAAATTGGTCAAAACAGATGAAATGGGTGTAATGACACAAATAAACGACAATGTTACTTATTAGTACACGTATGGACTAAAATGGGTGAAATGGATCAAAACGGGTGTAATATAAATGACAATGTTACTTATTAGTACACGTTTGAGCTAAAATGGGCAAACTGAGTTGTTTTTCATTTTGTGAAATTAAATTCCTTATTTTGTGACTTTACAACGACATATGATTGAATTGTGCGAGAGCTAAGCCGGTTTAGATACAAGGATAATTAATGAGAAGATTTTGACAAAAGTCTTGGGAACAAGAAGGGGGTTTTTTTCAAGACGGGGTAGGAGGTTGCTGGGAAGCTCATATTCTTCTTCTTGAGTACATTCCCCCCGCCCCCTTCCCTAACCCAGTGTTAACCCACCAAGGCACCAACAAATGGCGTGGTACGTGGTGGCTAATAATTATCGGTACGATGATTTATTTAGCAATCATATGTGGTCGTTATAAGTCATCCCATAGGTTTTGGTCAATAAGTCAAAAAATCATATTCTAGGTCAAGTCAAAAGTTCACATGTCAAAATCAAGTCAATAATATTTATTGCGACAACATATCTTCCCTATAGTTTGTGTAAAAAAGTTGTCAAACAGTCAAAAACCAAGTCAACAGGTGTAGTCGCTATAGGTCAAATCCGTCGTCGCTATAACTTATAGCGACAGTTCTACTGAGATATCATTTATTGACACCACGTATCGTTTCTATAACTTTTAGTGACGATATATTTGACTTATAGCGATGACATCCGTCGTCGCTATAAGTACAAAATGGCGTAGTGAAACATTTGCCGGAATTTTGGTGAACACACTGATTTTCAAAGTGGAGTAGGCCATATTGAAAGTAGGAATTTCTTGTTGACATTTGATACGTAACGCTCGTTTAATGGCTACTGATTAGGCAATTATGACCCTTATAGTCACTAATGCGCTTTAATTGTTGTAAATATAAATGGGCTTATGTCTATTCACATTTATCTCTAGTGGGCTCTAGGGTTTGAGATGTATTCATCTACCTATATATATACAATCCACTTGTAATCTTGGTGATTAAATGAATAAGACTATCTCATCCTCCTCTCTCATTCTTGTGTTCTTGTTCATTACATTTATCATACGTTATTAGCAAGCTCTAAAATTTTGTAGTTCTTTGTCTTCTTCAATTCGTGAAAGACGTGAAAGCCCAAGATAAGATAAACAGGTTTGTGGTTTGTTTTGTCGTTGAAATCACATATTCTCTTTCGATGATGAAAAGGAAGAGATTCTTGCAAATGCGAGCACATTTTTCGCAATATTAAGTAGTACATCTGAATGATGAAAAGAAAAAATGCGATGAGATGGTTAATGCCTCGAATATACTCATATATCGAGAATGATGTTTTGATATAAAAGACATGGGCATGTTTGAACAAACACGATAAACCCGTTTACTAAATTTGCTCCATATTGTCGTGTTAAAAGAAACTGGTTGGCAACCTCAAGTTACAAAATAATGATCTCCATTCCTTCAAGTGAATGTGATAAAATGATCAACATAAGATGTTCATTCCCTCAAGTGAATGAGATAAAACGATCAATATGAGATCCTCATTCCCTCATGTTAATGTGATAATGTAACGATAAATGGTTAAAGATCATTTATCATGGTAAATGTTATGGTCGGGGTAGTATGACAATGACAAACCACTAGTAGTGGCGAAAATACAAAAAGAAAGGAGCAAACAAAAATGCTATTTATGCAAAAATGCAATGTGATGTATATGAAATACAAGTGTGTAAAAAATATTACACACTATATTCATATATTTAAAAATCTGTGCTAGCGCATTTTGCTCTACAAAAGAAAGTATAAAATTGTCATAAGGAACGAAGTTCAATATTAATGATGTATTGTATTCTCTTGCATCTTCCTCGACATGCATTATACATACAATAGTGAATGATAATCACTAGCCATAACATATGTTTATGGGCCATAACTATAATATTTGGGGGCATGACCGGTTATACCATTCCGAGTCGTTAATGATGCGAATAACTATAATGTTAGTGCAAATATTACGATATTTAATCTATACAGTCTTGTTTGTTTTGATTGATGACAAACATGTAACTTGTAATACATAACGTAAAATGTACAAGTTACTTGTAATTACATTTGTCTCAACATACATTCAACACCTCTCGATGTCTCAAGTCCTCGTATGTTACAACACAGGTTCGTACATGTTTGTTATGTGGCATTATGATCAAACCCATTAACAAATCATATAGAATGTTTAAAATACGTCTAGAGTCACTAAGTATTTTAAAAGGTTAACCATTCTATTTAGAACCTCATTTTACATTTTGCATTCACAAGTATTTCAAAAGGTAACTAGACATTTTATTAACTAGTTACATAATACATTTTATAAGTTTACTTTGATAAACCTTTTAATCTTAAAATGGAAATACATGTTACATCATGGCATGCATCATCTTTGTAATCTCTAAAAGATTTCATAGAATATTTTGTTAGATTTGGACTCTACATAGCTTACACAATCTTGGATGGATTTGGTTGACTTTGGTAATATTAATGTCAGACCCCCACGGTACCAAAATGGTACACGGGCGGAACCCTTTTAAGGGTTTCGTGGTCCGTGGACGCTCCTGTCCATTTTGGCTATAAATAGCAAGCCAAACCAAGTTGTTCATTCATCCCTTCAACACACTTTCTCTCTACCTTTCTTGCATCATTTAGATCTGTAGATAACAATGTAGAAACATACATTAATCTCCCTCACCATCATATGATCATAATGCTTCTAACATTCATCTTTGTTGTAAGCATACTCTACATCTTGATCAACCAAAGAAAGCTTGGAGATCTAGCCATCTCCACTCATCACAAGCTGAAGATCTATCACAACAAGTTTAGGGAACTTGTGATCTTCATCATGAAGGCTTCCTATCAATGGAAGTTCATTTAGAAGTAGTCATTCATATCCATTAGACATTTGTGTCATGGACCATTAGTGTGAACATCATTGCATCATAACAACACTTTCACCAAACTAGATTAGATGGTTTATGTGTTTGTGCCATAAAACACATGGTTTGTTATGTTGGGCCATAAAACATATTGGGAGTGGTTGTACCCTTGTAAAAGAACTCGACATCTAGCTTAGTGTCGGAAATATTGTATAGGCGACGTTAGGTTGGTTCTACCTCGAACTAGAACCCGATATTTAGCTTTGTACCGGAAAAAGTGTAAGCGACGATTGTAAGGTTTTCTCCGCCGAGAAGGGAGCTTGTTGATTTAGTGAAGTAACTCTCGAGTTGGGTACTCTGGGAGTGGAGTAGGGCGGAAAGGAGATCCGTGACCGAACCACTATAAATCCTCGTGTTCGGTTTGCACTTTCCTTTCTTTATCTCTTTACTTTTATACTTGCTCTATACTATTGTTTGTGATGTGGTTTGGTGTTCATGATTATGTGACAACTTAATTTACTATGCTTTATATTAGTCACAAACAATAATTGGTACTTACATATTATAACAAGCTTTATAAGCGATTTGATACTAAAGATCTAAAGTTTTTAAACGGTAACGTATTCACCCCCCTCTACGTTTCCACAATTGGTATCAGAGCCACGTGGCTCTTATTTTCAAAACAAATGGTTTTTAAAATAGAGTACGATCCATGTAGCAAATTACCATTGAAGCGAAAAATAATATGAAAAATGCTTTACTAATTATACTTAGAATTTTTATTGTTAAATGTAACTTTTTATACAAGCTTGAAGATTTTCTTGAAAAATAAAACAAAAGTTTCTTGAAAGAACTTGTAAGTATTGTATTGTGTGCTTATAGAAAATTTACGAAGAAATATGAATATAAAGGAGTGTTTGGGATAACCATAAAATTAGTTGAAAAATAATCTCCGTAAATGTTTAAGATAAGTTACATAAGTAGATATGTTGTTAAATATGTATATTATATGTTTACTATGAAATCTAGTAAGTCACACACGTTTTCTCTATGCCAAATACTAGTTTTGGTGAATCTGTCTCAGAGGACCACGACACCAAATCTTATAGAGGGCGGATCCCTTTATTTGGTTCCGTAGAATCCGTCTGTACAGTATGCAGTTTTTTGGGCAACTTCAAAAAATCATAACTAATTAACCGTAAGTCCGTACGAGTCAAGCCACCTATCATTTTAAAAGGAATTGAGTCTACTTTCACTTAAAAATACTTTCATGGCCTGAGTCCAATTTTAAATAAGTAAAATAGACCAAACACTACAGTATATCTAAAAATATTAAGTTTCGCTTTAACATAAAAACTCAAAATTTTAAATCAAACACTTTAAGTTGGTATTCTTAGAACTTTGATACAACTTCTTTTGAAACTAATTAATTTGGTAATATGTTTAAAGGAAACTAATCAAGCTTGGTATACATCGCCATATTTAAACACTAAATGAAGAAAAGTGTTTTTCATTTTTATACTATGCTAAATGACTACTTGTTTATGTTGTTTGCATATATGGTGCTTGCTTATTTTCAAATTGTTGTTTACACTTGTTTGTTTGCATAATATAAGTGTCAATCTTGCCATGTTATTTATTCGCTTGTTTGACAACTTCTTGTTTATGCACAATAGGTCTTTGCTAGATTTTGTGCAATAAGTTAGAAAATGGTTTTACCATCACTTGTAGAATTAGATAACTTTATTTGCATAGGTTATACTAAAATCTCACATAACTTATGAAATGTCATAACTCACTTAGCAATGAGTACTAAGTAAATTAGTCAAGTACTTTGAAGAATGGAAGTTTTAAGAGAGTGTTTGGTACAAGGACAAAAACAATGTTGTATGATGTAATTTATTTGTTTTTACTTTATAGGATGATAATATGACTTAAAACAATGTTGTATGCTAACTAGTTATGCAGGTGGATAGCACAAGTGTGTTATCAAATTTTACCCATTTTCACTTTTATGTGAAAATCGTTAGCCCTTGGTCAAAGTCTATGCTCCACTATGTTTGTATATGTGTTATCGACTTTTCCTAACTAGAAGTAATTAATGTCACATGTTTTAAGCAAAATTTCAGGTTTCGGAAAACTCCCCGACACCTAAAAAATGGGTCTGTGAACTTTTCTGGTGTCCACGGATGAGACGGCACCAAAATGTTGGTACCGTCTGTTATGCATTTTGGTACCGCCATACATGTACAGGCGAACAGGCGGCACCAATTTAAGGGTTCCGCCTGTGTAAAGAAATGGTGACGTGAATCCTACAGGTAAGTTGTTGAATTTTACTAAATCCCGCAATCTAATTTACCAAATTTCGTTTCTAGGATAGTTGTTAATGCATATCTTTCATACCTCACTCAACACGTCCTCAATGGATTAACTTAGGATGTTTGACATGATCTTAGACACTTCCATCTCATTAAAAACTACCATCTTTGTATGGATTAACATCAAATCCATGAATCCTTAGTTCCATAAATCGACACATTCAGGATGGTCATTTTCACACCTTCACTGTTACTTTTCCTCAGCTTAGCATTTCTTAAAGCAAAGTCAAAATGGCTAAATCTCAACCTCAAATAAGCCACTTAAGAAAACCACTAGGATTAGCATTCGATCTTGTTGCTTCATTAACTTGAACTCCTCATCCTCAGACTCGTTACCTCTCAACATCTCCTCACCCGTTTGCGGATGACTTAGATGACTTACCGAGACTAACAAATCTGTACTCATTATTTGCAAAGATATCATACACAAGTCTGTCATATGACTATAAATATTGTTTTGTATCTACATGTATTACCTCACTTGGTTAACATGAAAATAATGTGTCATCCTTCAAGACGATAAGTATTTACATAAAGTCATAACTCACACATATGTTAAAGACATACTATCAAGTCTTGTTATCCTTGAGTCCAATCTAAGGTTTATAATCTCAACAAATTAGGATTGACAACTTAAGTATTTCATCCGAAATATTCAAGTAAATGCAACTTACGATTGTAGTCATTAAAAGTCATATCCGAAAAATCAACACCCAAGTATGTTAACAAACACATGTTGAAACACTTATCCAAAGCAAACAACCCACTGTGCCCTCTTTGACACCTACTATCCCTCTTTCATCTTTTGGCACCGTTAAGCGTATTGCTCATGAACTTCCAAGAGCATCCTTTAAATCAAACATGCCCTTTCAAGGTGAACCTATACCTCAGCCCCTAAGCTTCATAGACATAACCAAAACCTCAAGCACTTCAACGACTAGTTGTAGCAACCAATGAACCATAAGAATTAGTATACGTACTTTTTGTGTTCAACATCTATGGAAAAATAATCAACCTAAGTACTCCCATAGCACAACAAACCCCTACATCACCACGTCCTTATTTAGACACACTAGAAGACCTACCATCTAGATAAACCAATCCACCATCCTTACCATCATTTGAATTCGTTGAGTGTATTGCTCAAAAAGTCCTTGTGTCCAACACTTGTACTGAATCAAATGCACGTTTGAACTAACTCAAACATCGTTTCCCACATATAAGGTCTTAGATAATTCATTATGGCTAGAACATCAACTATCAAATAAGCATGGTGCTCTTGGTAATTGTTGTCAATTTCCACTAGGTATAAGTAGTACTACCTTCACAAATTATCAAAGTATTAGTAATACTTTGTCGTTAAACTTCTGCATAAATTTCATTAAACCTCAAATCAACATTTTAACAACATATGTTAAAATGCAATCTCAAAGCCAACATCATAAACCCCAAGCAACAATGACTCTTGAGGAGTATACATAAGAAACTCGAGTGAATTCCTCTTGTCATCATCTAGTGAATATAATATTTATACCAAGTATATTTAGATGGGACTATCCGATTCAAACACTTTGGCTTTATATCTTCATTTAGGAAAACATGATGTTTTTGAAAAACGTTATGCCTAAGATTCATGCGTTAAGCTTTCATTTTGTTAAAAGGATATTGTATATCATATGCATCACTCTTGCGACATAAATAGTTGTGTTACAAGAGATTTCATTACACCTCATTGGCTAAATGATCTTGAAAAAAACATCTACAAGTTCTATGAACTAGCATATCCAATTCATCTTGTCATACTTGTTTTCATAAGCATGATAACTTTATCCCATGGGATAATCTCATTTGTTGAAAGATACTATTTGTATCTATTTCCTTTCAAGCATACATCATAACCTAACCTTGCTCAAACCGAGTGCACATCCAAGGTTAAAACTACACATCTTTAGAGCATACACAAGATCTATTGAAGTTGGCAACCTCACCTAGATTCTTGTTATTCCAAAGAGCTCTCTTGAGAACGTTCTTAGTTTAACATATTCCATTCTCTAGCTTTAGATGATCAATTCACATTTAAAGTACACATGGTACACACTTCAACTCGACATAAAAGATGTCATCCATTAGATCATACAATTAGCTGTGTAATTTGAACAACTTTAGATTCTCAACACAAGATTCAAACACATCAAACACACCATTGTTAAAGCTCATGTGTATAACATGACGTCTTCATCACCTTAGTTATATTGCATATTAGTTAAGTCACATTAAGCCAAGTATTGGTAAACTATCATCTTTTATGCACTTTAATATTCAAAAGTAGGAGTTCCCATCTTTCTAACATGAGAATGACTAATGGAGAACCTATTGCACTAGAAACTCAATTTGACCTAACGGTTGAATTGCTTCCTCGAGAGAAGTTGGGTATGTGGAATCACCCGTTAAAATGGTCGTGTTTAGCCTTAATTGAGCACCGCTAGTAATAGTCTCATACTCATTCTCGAACTTGAAAAATCTGTTTTCCTATACTTGCCTAAAGTAAGTGTTAAAACATTGATAGTTTGCCTCGCCTAAGGAACACTAATCAAACAAGTAGTATATATGACTTTTCTTTCAAAACCACTTGCATTTCACTTACATGTGTTGATTACATGTTCTTGTTTGATACGATAAGTTGATTTGACATTATCTTAGTGTTTGATAACAAGTCATAATGTATAAACCTTGGTATGGTTTTATCTTCATAATGCTTGTATTCTTGTTTCATGCTACTAAACGTTTAAACCTAAACTTTATTTTCAGGATTCTTACTTTTGAATTATTTTTAGCATGATTAACATGTTACTTATGAACTCATAATATGCCATTTTGATACGTGATAATTTTGATATGATATATTTGTGTTTGAACGCTATTAGTTGGCATTCATTATATCTATGTGTAGTATGATCCAAATAAAACATGCTCCAAATTGTTATGTCTTAAACATGGCTTGCATGAATATTTCATTTTGTTTCTTTTGCTTCTTGTCACACTATTTATTTGCTACGTGTACACATATAATATGTTAAAGTGCTTTTGGTATGACAAACTTTTAGAAGCCTTTTTATCTTGCAAATTAATCACATAGATTGTTGTGTTAATTTATAAGCCAAGTATGCCTAAACGTCTAAGTCTAACGACAAAACAATCTCAAAATGAAATGTCTTGAATAAAGTTGTATTCTTGCATAATATGATTGTTTTTATGCCATCTTGTGTAGTGATTTATTGTCTACTAAGTGCAATGTGTTGTTTTTGCTTATATAATATGTTATCACTTGATTTCTATAATGTTAACATATTTTGTCACTAACAAATTTGTTTTGTAGGTTGATAACAAATTATTTGTTATCTCAATTGGTTCTAACTTTTGTATGCTCATTTTGCATAATCCCATTTATTGCTACGTAATTTAGTACTATGCTTTATAGGACCCCTACACTTGCATATAGTTTAAAAGCATATAGAATTAAGTTCTAGAGGGTTGGCTTTGAATTTTTGTCTTTCAACCGACCTTTTTCGAAATCTCATTTTTGCTTCCGCTTTCCAAAAATCACCCCCATCATTATTTAGTTATAACAATACTCTAATCCTCTTCACCTTCTATTAGGAAACCACATGCCTCATCATACGATCATCTCGTATTAATCGAGAAGAGATACGTGACTTTAAGGATGAAGTTCATTGTATGCTAACCATCATCCAGAAAAACATCACTAAGCTCATCTCTTTCGTTAACCCGAATAACCTCCTAAACACTTTGTTGTCATTCCTTATTTGATACACATTATGTTGGATGTCCACCAATTAAGGGGGAGAGAAATCCATTCACATAATTGTCTTTTGTCAAATTTTATATCTCTTAGACTCTAAAATACCAACACATAGGCAAACACCACTTAGCTAAAACCGGTTCACAAAACCACAACTAGTTCAACCTTTTTAACCAGTTCAACCTTTTTAACCTTACATCACAAGTTTGCACCAATACCTCATCAAGTGAAAAACACATCATGTGTTTTACAAACTTCTTCATCTCCACTATCAACGAATCTAGGATTTTTCTTAAACTAGCACCTTACAACTTCACTATCTAGAACTCCATCATAGGATCTTATCCTTTTCTCGCTTGACATATATCATGCATGTCATTGTCAGTGCAAACGATATATTAATCAAAACAACCATTTCCAACACATTGGTTCATCCAACTCTCACTTATATGATGTCATTCTCATCCTCATATAGGTACTCATTATTATTATTATTAGTATTTTCCATATTGTCTTCACTTATTTTCAAAGTGATAATCATCCATGTCGGTCAAAACCATGCTAATACTACCTTTCCCATTGTCACCTAGAATAGGTCATTTTTATAATTCGTGTCAATCAATGAACAAATTTATCTTCATGTTATCACTTTTATATATTCTTAGATAGAACGCATTATTGATTACTCTTGGGTTGAAGCATATGAGAACTTGCTCAAAACAATAGGTTGTTAGCATCAATAAATCATTAAAATCATAACCCTTATGCATCATTGAAATGCAATGTCCATTCATATTTTTTTCTTAACTTTGGTCACTTGACATGACGAAAGGATTGCATGAGTCCATATTTTTATATTTGCTATACATACGAGTTTCTAACTCCTTAATAGCTTCCTACCTAATAACCACCACCTTCCATCACCACTTTCACTAATCATCACCACCATGGATTAGCGAAAACTCACTTTTGTAAATCTCGAGTCATCTATCATCACCACATGATTCCTACTAGTAAACCGACACCAACACTAGCACCACTAGTGGCACACCCGGTGGAAGACTTCATATCTTCTTTCTAGGAACTATTTTGTAGGATTTTATCATATTATATTCTCACTTTTCTTATGATTGTAATTAGGAGACTACACTTCATGAGACCTTTGATTATACCATTTATCACATATATACATCTTACTTTTCTTTGTGAAAAAGATGAAATATATTGCACTAATGTTTTTCATTGTAGGTTCATCATCATATACACTCGATTGTATATGACATATTTGTCTAAAGACAAAGCTTCTATTATACTAATATTTATTTTGAAGGTTCATCTTGACGTCCTAGAGCAAGGGGAGCTTCCGTCAAGAATTTACTGAGTGCATCTTATACACACTTTGTTGTATAACACTTACTCGTCAAATGACGAATATAGTTTTGCACTAATATTTGTTTTGTAGGTTTTTAATCATACCCTGACGCCTCAAACAAGGGGGAGCAACCGTTAAGGGGGAGCATGCACGCATTTACCATCATTCTCACTTTTCAAACAAGCATTTGTGCTTCGATAAAAAGTAGAGAAAATAGGCTAACATTGCTATGCATTTTTCTTTTTCATATATTTCTCATAATTTTTGTTGCATAAAACTAACCTTGATGTAGGTTAAGCCTCTTTATTTGATCCATGGATCCACTACCAAACAAGGGACGGATTGAAGTGGACGGTTTAACTTCACTAGGGATGATGCAAGCTCGCCTTTTTGGGGAGAAATAAAGTTAAACTCCAAGGACACGCCCTTTTTGTTTCGACAAAAGGGGAGAAGAGTGTAAACGGAGAAGGTAATGTAAAGGTAGTAAGGATACAAGTAACCTTTTACATTTTACTTTCTATTACGTTTACATATCTTTGTCATCATAAAAAAGGGGGAGATTGTTAGTGCAAATATTACGATATTTAATCTATACAGTCTTGTTTGTTTTGATTGATGACAAACATGTAACTTGTAATACATAACGTAAAATGTACAAGTTACTTGTAATTACATTTGTCTCAACATACATTCAACACCTCTCGATGTCTCAAGTCCTCGTATGTTACAACACAGGTTCGTACATGTTTGTTATGTGGCATTATGATCAAACCCATTAACAAATCATATAGAATGTTTAAAATACGTTTAGAGTCACTAAGTATTTTAAAAGGTTAACCATTCTATTTAGAACCTCATTTTACATTTTGCATTCACAAGTATTTCAAAAGGTAACTAGACATTTTATTAACTAGTTACATAATACATTTTACAAGTTTACTTTGATAAACCTTTTAATCTTAAAATGGAAATACATGTTACATCATGGCATGCATCATCTTTGTAATCTCTAAAAGATTTCATAGAATATTTTGTTAGATTTGGACTCTACATAGCTTACACAATCTTGGATGGATTTGGTTGACTTTGGTAATATTACTGTCAGACCCCCACGGTACCAAAATGGTACACGGGCGGAACCCTTTTAAGGGTTCCGTGGTCCGTGGACGCTCCTGTCCATTTTGGCTATAAATAGCAAGCCAAACCAAGTTGTTCATTCATCCCTTCAACACACTTTCTCTCTACCTTTATTGCATCATTTAGATCTGTAGATAACAATGTAGAAACATACATTAATCTCCCTCACCATCACATGATTGATGAGTGTCTAAATACTCATCATTTTTATACTGTTAGAATGCCAAAAACATCTGAAAACACTCAGAAATGCTTCAAAATGATGAAAATATCACAAACAAGTGTTTTATATGTTTTAAATGCAAAAACATCAAAATCTGGTGAAAAACGTATCAAGTTTGCATAATTGGCAGTTTTAGTCCCCCAAGTTTCAAAAGTTGTCAAATTTAGTCCCTGGTAATTCAAAAACTTGTAAAATGTCATTTAAGGTCTATAGGATTCAAAAGTTGTCAAAATAAACCTTTAAAGTTTAAAATCACAAAATGACAACTTTAGTCCTTTAACTTTGAAAATTGTCAAAAATAGTCCTTGGTTAATTTAAAAAGTGAAAATTATCAAATATTAAACCTTGTACTATTTATAAATGACAAAAATGGTCCTTATGATAAAATTTGGAGAAAATTACATGTTTGGTCCCTCAAGTTTCAAACTTGACAGTTTTGGTCCCTGGATTTACAAAAATGGAAAATTATCAATATAGGTCCTTGTACTAATCACATTTGGCAGTTTTAGTCCTTGTGAGAGCTTTGGAAAATGTTCAAGATCAAACCTTCAAGATTGCTAAAATTGCATAGTTGGTCCTTGTTGTTTAACTTAAACCAAACGGATCCTATATTAAATCTAAACCCGGCTAGCCCAAAACCAACCCAACCCAATATATATAACCCGGCCCAAAATATTTAAAACAGATAAACCGCCATCACTGTAGCATCTCCTCCCTCACCCCCTGTATACACCAATACCAGTGGTATTTACCACTTGCTTTCCACCTCTTCACCTTTACACCTTATCCCTACAGCTGTTTACCTCCCCCCTCCACCTCTACATCAATCCAAACCCAATTAATGCAAAGAACCTGCTATATTGAAAATTGGCGCCAAAAGCTAAATCAATGGCTAGGATGTATTTCAGAGATCTAATGGTGGTGGGATTTACTCAGAAGCATGTGGGATATCTAAAAAGTCTATAAAGAGTGAAGGAAAAGCAGAGGAGAAAAGTAGTAGTGTAGTTTTAGTTTAGTTTATGTCGTTTCATGTAGTTTTCATATTCTAAATGTAATTTTAAACTTCCAAGTACTTTTGTTATCAATTTCAGTGTATATTAATCCTTTCTCAATAATCAATTTCAAGCTTTTAGTTTAAATTTCAGTTTTTGCAATTTCAATGTTCAAAATTTTCATGTTAAGATCAAATGCTATTGTTAGTTGTTGCTAAGAACTGAACAAGCTCCCATAAGCTCTGTTAAAGCTTTTGAAAGCTTTAAGAAACTTAAAAAACCAGTTTATAGTTAAAATAGAAAAATTCTCAAAAATTACCAAGAAAATAGTTAAAAATAAAAATCATGGAGAATGATCAAGAAAGCTGAAGCAGATCTGGTGTTTGGATTGCTTAATGGTTTAGAGCTTCTTGGGAAGCAATAGGGTGGTTCTCAGATCTTGGGTCTCCATTTTGTGCATAAACTCAGTTTGTAAGGCATTTCCTCAAATTTTCCAATTCTTAGTTTAAGCTTTTAAATAGTGTTAATTTCAGTTCCAATCTGTTTTATTATAACTAATTTAAGATATTAAACAGATAATTTGGTCTACACATTGGATTTAATACTAAACTCTTCAAAATAGCATCATTAAGGATTGTTTGGTTCTGCTTAATAATCTGGGGAAGAAGTCATTTGAGTTGATAGTTGTTGTTGTTCTGTGTTACTATACTTCCTAATAACTCATTTTAGTCATAAAGTCTAGTTCTTGTTTTATAAAAAGTCAAATTTTAGTTTAATCTCAATTTACCTTATAACTGTTAAGACATTAGATTAATAATTTCATCAAACCTGCTTGTAACTGTTTACTTTAGCTTAAAATCACCTTAACATAGCTTAATATAACATATATAATCAGTAAAATCAATCTTAAGTTCATAAAAGTCAACTAGTTAGTGAATTTAAAAAGTCAAAATTTTCAATAGGTCGTTTTTGAATAAAATTTAGAATTTCACTGTGTGTTTATTATTAAAAGTTAGCTTAAATACTTTTGGGAAATTAATATTTAGTTGCTCAACAAAAATATAAAAATACTAGATTACCTTTAATCAGCTTATAGAGTGCTTATTTGTTAGCTTATTTTGGACACCTTGATGAGAAAGTGCCTGTGCACAGATTTGGTAGCCAAGTTCATAAGCTCTTAGAGAGCTTATTAGTGATCATTAGTCTTTGTAATTTAGCTTTCTAAGTAGCTCACCTAGCTAACTCAAAGTACCAAGTTCTTATTTTCCATTTTTAGCTTATTCTCCTAGCCTACTATAGCTTTTCATTTCTGTCCATTTTTACTAAGCATACCAGTTAGTCTATGTTCATCAGTTTTTCATAAGCTTCTCAAGGGCTTATTAGTGTAAGCTAAACCTTGTAAAATGGCTTTCTAGAAAGTTAAGTTGGTTAGCTTGTTAGTCCAAGTGATTATATTCATTTTGTAGCTTATTTAAGTACTCAAAGTTAATCTAGAAAGTAGCTAGAAAACCATAGTGTACTGAGTAACAGTGTATAGTTTTTGCTTATTTGTGCTTATTAAGTGCTTATTATCAGTATTTGTGCTTATTCAGTTTTCATTATAGCTTATAATCTTTAGTTTAGCTTATTTCAGTTTGCATTTGCTTATTCAGTAGCTCATATAGCCATCTTAGCTTAAATCTTATGCTTATTTTCATTCCAAGCTTAACTGTTGTAAATCTCTGCTTATTCAGAGCTTATTAGTGGTTTTTACAAAAAGTCACAGTTGAATTAATTGCTTATTTAAAGGTGCTTAACAGGTTTGTAAAAAGAAATTTTCAAAAATAAAATGTTTGTGCAAAAAGGGAGAGGCAGGGGTCGAACCTGAGACCTCCCCCTATGGGAATGATAGTGGGGGTACCTGTAACCATTGCGCCCTTGGGTCTTTCTCGTTAAAACCTTGCACTATCTATCTCTTATATACGTTTTATTCATTTTAGCTTAAACGAGATTTTAGCTTATTTGTAGCTTATTCGTAGTAGCTTTTTCCAGTTTTGTAATTTTAATAAATTTGTATTAGTAATAAGTATTTTATAAAAAAGTTTCAGATTTTTCTCATTAGTTTTAGTATTTTTAAACATTTAATTAGTGTTTTTTAGTAATTAATTCATAATAAAAAATATAAAAGTCTAAAAAATATAAATCTTTTTTCTAAAATTTTCTTTTGTCATATAGTACGTAATAAAATTAGTTTTACATTCGTAGGCCTTTTATTTCATAAATGTTACGTTTTTGCTTGCGCTCCAGCGTAATTTTTAAACGTAACGCTCGTTTTCATTTTAAACCACGTTTCTAGATAATTTAGGATTACATTTTAGTTTAAATAGTTTATTTAAGTTATTTTGTTTTATAAAATAAACGTTCATCGATCTGTAAAAATAGTGATAGCGTTTATTTAATAGATTTTAACTTTTTAATTTCTTTTAATTTGCATTTAAGTCGCTGTAATTTGTAGATCTTTTCTTTAGGTATAATTATCCATTCAAAACCTTCCTGATCACTATCCTTAGTGATCATTCTATCATCTGAAGTTGTTTAAACACCAATTCATCCTCCGTGGGACTTAACGACCCAGGAATACACTATATTCCTCTGATCTAAATTGCATTCGTGCTTGAGCAGTTTTAAGCTGATTACGGTCTGCCATTCACAAGTGGCAGGTTTGAGTGATTTAGCTTGACTGTTTGGCACGCATCAAATTTTGGCGCCGCTGCCGGGGAAGCTGTAAGCGTGTTTTAAGCATTTCCAGATCCATTCTTGCACATATACCACCTTTTGTAAACAGTCCTTTTTGTAAAAAGTTTTTTTAAAAATCATAAGTTCATTAACACTTTTCCTAAAGTGTTAATAACACCAAAAATATTTTCATTCTTTGTTTTTATAACATGTTTTTCAAAAATCCAAAAATATCCATCTTACCCTCTTACCTTTTTGATTCTTCAATTCTTACCTTCTGAAACCTTTGATTCTTTCTATGTCTTATCCTCACCCTCTTGGTTGTCAATGGTGTGGTGGTCCTTATAATGGTGGCAATTGCCCCAGTTGTAGCATGGTGGAATCAGGAAACGGGTCTGTCTATAACCAAGATCCCTATTCCTACCATAACACAACTGATTTATTCCATCAGCTACCACACTGTGAGACTCAGCAGTTATACTGTTGTGAGTACTGTGATGGTTCACACTCCAGTTCTGATTGTCAATCGGGAAACATGCTTGTCTATGAGCAGGTTCCTGATAACAATTATGACTACAACACATATCACTCACAGCCACATCAGTTGTACTGTTGTGAGTATTGTGGAGGTTCTCATCCTAGCTCGGATTGTCAAACAAGGAATCCATTTCCTTGTAACAATTACGACTCTTCGTATCAAGACCAACCTCCACAGTACCAAATGATTCAAGCGACTCCTCATGAAACTACGACAGACCTTCTACTGAAGACTCTGGAGTTATTAAAAGAACTTAAGGAGGAGTCGGCTATGTCCTCCCAAGATAATCCAAATGAAAAATCCATGGAAGTTTTGTTAGCCGAAGAGCGAGCTGCTAAATTAGATTCCCAGATTTCCATTGAAAACACTATTAGGGAATCAATTAGAATACAAAAAGCATTCAAATCCAGCTCTCGATTCCGTTTCATTCCTGATGATGATGATGATGATGTTACCCTTGATATTAGTGAATTATGTACAGATTCATCAAGTTCATCAGTTGAAATTCCTTCCGTGGAAAATCAGGGAGAAAAGACTATGATGGAATTACTAGCAGAAGAACAAATGTTAAGTATAAAACATATGTATGCTAGTCCTTCTCAACTCCCTCAGTCTGTTGTTATCACACCCAAAGCTCCCACTCACTCTTTGAACATGGGGGATGAGCATCTTGACACTGTTCCTGAAAAGGAATCGGACGACTTCATAAAGTCTAGTGTTGAGAACCTTGTCCCAATCCCGAGAGAGTCACTGGGAATTTCTGATCTCATGTGTGATTCTTCTTCCCCTCTTGAGTGTTCAAAAGATCATTTTGAAACTTTCTCCGATGTTAGCGACGATTGTACTTCTCATGGAAACGTCGAGTATGTTGAGGGATCACTCCCACAGTCTGATGCTGATCGTTTTCTTGAGGAGTTCACCGATGAACTTACTCACATCAGTCCACTTTCATCAGAAAGTGACGATGATCTCTTTGATTTCGAAGCCGATCTTGGAGAAACTGAAAATCTCCTATATAATGATCATCCACTCATTTCTTGTCCCATTTCCGACTCTTCCATTCCTTCTCTCACTCCGGATGAGGAAAATGATAACTTTTGGAATGAGGTCGATGCTTTTCTTAGTGATGAGTCAAGTCCAACAGGGATTGACAATACTTACTTGGATTCGGAGGGAGACATCCTCTTTCTTGAAAATCTGTTGATTAAAGAGACGTTTCCAGCTCTCCCTCCCGGAAATTTTGTTGCCAATCACCATACAAGCTTCAAGTCTAAACTTAAAAATCTAACAAATGGTGATTTGCTCCTCACTAATGAAGAATGGGATTGCATTGTGATGCACATCTTTATTCCATTTTTCACAAATGATGTGGTTTCTCGTTCCCTTTTCTCCTTCGGGAATGAGGACACTATCTTTGACCCCGGCATTTTCATTTATCATCTGTGAGCCGGTGCGCCTCTATATCTCATCGGTGTGGAACTTTCACGTGCTTCTATGTTTATACAAACATCTTGAATGAAAGTCCGATGGAGATTGTCTCTTCCACTTACTTCCCCATGAACAAATTAATTCGGGGTCGAGTCAAGCTAGCGACTCGGTAATAAAAAAAACAGTAGCTAAAACATGGGTTTTCACCCGTGTGTACCACCCTAGTGTGGGGGGGTTGCCCCACATGTTTTGTATATAAGTGTTCCCAAAAAAAAAAAAAAAAAAAATCTTCTTTCTAAATAATGGCCGTAGTATTTCCCTTTTACGTTCTTTGTTTCGGCATAACCGCCGGTACTTTGAATATTGAGGGCAATATTCATTTCTAAGTGTGGGGGGGAATTCTCACGAATTTTATCATATAATTATACTAATTCCCCCGTTTTTGGCCAAAATTTTTTTTTGGAGTAAGTGTTCTACACTTACTCAATTAGGTTATCAGTCCGCCTTGTCTAATAAACTAAAGAATTGGCTAATCCAGGAGCAAACGGCTCTTGGTAAAGATTTCTCAAATCCGTTTATATGGCTTGCAATTTGCCCAAAATTGTATGGTATTCAACTCACCATATCCTTAAAAGTGAAAAGTTGGCTAGCCCGCAAGTTTATGGCTTGTGGTAAAGGCAGTTGAAAAACCATAATTGGTAATCGACTCACCAAAGATAATTCTCATAATTTATCTAAGAGTTGGCTAGTCCAGAAGGGTACGGCTTCTGGTAAAGACACATCAAATCCGTTATACAGCTTATGATTTGCTCAAAATCATTTGGTTATCATTGTACCAAGGTTCTTACTTGAACTGAAACAATTGGCTACTCCAGAAGTAATGGCTTTTGGTAAAGAGATAAAATCCATTAAATTTTCTCAAATCATTGCTAGGGACTAGCAATATCTTAGTGTGGGGGATTGATGAGTGTCTAAATACTCATCATTTTTATACTGTTAGAATGCCAAAAACATCTGAAAACACTCAGAAATGCTTCAAAATGATGAAAATATCACAAACAAGTGTTTTATATGTTTTAAATGCAAAAACATCAAAATCTGGTGAAAAACGTATCAAGTTTGCATAATTGGCAGTTTTAGTCTCCCAAGTTACAAAAGTTGTCAAATCTAGTCCCTCGTAATTCAAAAACTTGTAAAATGTCATTTAAGGTCTATAGGATTCAAAAGTTGTCAAAATAAACCTTTAAAGTTTAAAATCACAAAATGACAACTTTAGTCCTTTAACTTTGAAAATTGTCAAAAATAGTCCTTGGTTAATTTAAAAAGTGAAAATTATCAAATATTAAACCTTGTACTATTTATAAATGACAAAAATGGTCCTTATGATAAAATTTGGAGAAAATTACATGTTTGGTCCCTCAAGTTTCAAACTTGACAGTTTTGGTCCCTGGATTTACAAAAATGGAAAATTATCAATATAGGTCCTTGTACTAATCACATTTGGCAGTTTTAGTCCTTGTGAGAGCTTTGGAAAATGTTCAAGATCAAACCTTCAAGATTGCTAAAATTGCATAGTTGGTCCTTGTTGTTTAACTTAAACCAAACGGATCCTATATTAAATCTAAACCCGGCTAGCCCAAAACCAACCCAACCCAATATATATAACCCGGCCCAAAATATTTAAAACAGATAAACCGCCATCACTGTAGCATCTCCTCCCTCACCCCTGTATACACCAATACCAGTGGTATTTACCACTTGCTTTCCACCTCTTCACCTTTACACCTTATCCCTACAGCTGTTTACCTCCCCCCTCCACCTCTACATCAATCCAAACCCAATTAATGCAAAGAACCTGCTATATTGAAAATTGGCGCCAAAAGCTAAATCAATGGCTAGGATGTATTTCAGAGATCTAATGGTGGTGGGATTTACTCAGAAGCATGTGGGATATCTAAAAAGTCTATAAAGAGTGAAGGAAAAGCAGAGGAGAAAAGTAGTAGTGTAGTTTTAGTTTAGTTTATGTCGTTTCATGTAGTTTTCATATTCTAAATGTAATTTTAAGCTTCCAAGTACTTTTGTTATCAATTTCAGTGTATATTAATCCTTTCTCAATAATCAATTTCAAGCTTTTAGTTTAAATTTCAGTTTTTGCAATTTCAATGTTCAAAATTTTCATGTTAAGATCAAATGCTATTGTTAGTTGTTGCTAAGAACTGAACAAGCTCCCATAAGCTCTGTTAAAGCTTTTGAAAGCTTTAAGAAACTTAAAAAAACCAGTTTATAGTTAAAATAGAAAAATTCTCAAAAATTACCAAGAAAATAGTTAAAAATAAAAATCATGGAGAATGATCAAGAAAGCTGAAGCAGATCTGGTGTTTGGATTGCTTAATGGTTTAGAGCTTCTTGGGAAGCAATAGGGTGGTTCTCAGATCTTGGGTCTCCATTTTGTGCATAAACTCAGTTTGTAAGGCATTTCCTCAAATTTTCCAATTCTTAGTTTAAGCTTTTAAATAGTGTTAATTTCAGTTCCAATCTGTTTTATTATAACTAATTTAAGATATTAAACAGATAATTTGGTCTACACATTGGATTTAATACTAAACTCTTCAAAATAGCATCATTAAGGATTGTTTGGTTCTGCTTAATAATCTGGGGAAGAAGTCATTTGAGTTGATAGTTGTTGTTGTTCTGTGTTACTATACTTCCTAATAACTCATTTTAGTCATAAAGTCTAGTTCTTGTTTTATAAAAAGTCAAATTTTAGTTTAATCTCAATTTACCTTATAACTGTTAAGACATTAGATTAATAATTTCATCAAACCTGCTTGTAACTGTTTACTTTAGCTTAAAATCACCTTAACATAGCTTAATATAACATATATAATCAGTAAAATCAATCTTAAGTTCATAAAAGTCAACTAGTTAGTGAATTTAAAAAGTCAAAATTTTCAATAGGTCGTTTTTGAATAAAATTTAGAATTTCACTGTGTGTTTATTATTAAAAGTTAGCTTAAATACTTTTGGGAAATTAATATTTAGTTGCTCAACAAAAATATAAAAATACTAGATTACCTTTAATCAGCTTATAGAGTGCTTATTTGTTACCTTATTTTGGACACCTTGACTGAGAAAGTGCCCTGTGCACAGATTTGGTAGCCAAGTTCATAAGCTCTTAGAGAGCTTATTAGTGATCATTAGTCTTTGTAATTTAGCTTTCTAAGTAGCTCACCTAGCTAACTCAAAGTACCAAGTTCTTATTTTCCATTTTTAGCTTATTCTCCTAGCCTACTATAGCTTTTCATTTCTGTCCATTTTTACTAAGCATACCAGTTAGTCTATGTTCATCAGTTTTTCATAAGCTTCTCAAGGGCTTATTAGTGTAAGCTAAACCTTGTAAAATGGCTTTCTAGAAAGTTAAGTTGGTTAGCTTGTTAGTCCAAGTGATTATATTCATTTTGTAGCTTATTTAAGTACTCAAAGTTAATATAGAAAGTAGCTAGAAAACCATAGTGTACTGAGTAACAGTGTATAGTTTTTGCTTATTTGTGCTTATTAAGTGCTTATTATCAGTATTTGTGCTTATTCAGTTTTCATTATAGCTTATAATCTTTAGTTTAGCTTATTTCAGTTTGCATTTGCTTATTCAGTAGCTCATATAGCCATCTTAGCTTAAATCTTATGCTTATTTTCATTCCAAGCTTAACTGTTGTAAATCTCTACTTATTCAGAGCTTATTAGTGGTTTTTACAAAAAGTCACAGTTGAATTAATTGCTTATTTAAAGGTGCTTAACAGGTTTGTAAAAAGAAAATTTCAAAAATAAAATGTTTTGCAAAAAAGGGAGAGGCAGGGGTCGAACCTGAGACCTCTCCCTTATGGGAATGATAGTGGGGGTACCTGTAACCATTGCGCCCTTGGGTCTTTCTCGTTAAAACCTTGCACTATCTATCTCTTATATACGTTTTATTCATTTTAGCTTAAACGAGATTTTAGCTTATTTATAGCTTATTCGTAGTAGCTTTTTCCAGTTTTGTAATTTTAATAAATTTTTATTAGTAATAAGTATTTTATAAAAAAGTTTCAGATTTTTCTAATTAGTTTTAGTATTTTTAAACATTTAATTAGTGTTTTTTAGTAATTAATTCATAATAAAAAATATAAAAGTCTAAAAAATATAAATCTTTTTTCTAAAATTTTCTTTTGTCATATAGTACGTAATAAAATTAGTTTTACATTCGTAGGCCTTTTATTTCATAAATTTTACGTTTTTGCTTGCGCTCCAGCGTAATTTTTAAACGTAACGCACGTTTTCATTTTAAGCCACGTTTTTAGATAATTTAGGATTACATTTTAGTTTAAATAGTTTATTTAAGTTATTTTGTTTTATAAAATAAACGTTCATCGATCTGTAAAAATAGTGATAGCGTTTATTTAATAGATTTTAACTTTTTAATTTCTTTTAATTTGCATTTAAGTCGCTGTAATTTGTAGATCTTTTCTTTAGGTATAATTATCCATTCAAAACCTTACTGATCACTATCCTTAGTGATCATTCTATCATCTGAAGTTGTTTAAACACCAATTCATCCTCCGTGGGACTTAACGACCCAGGAATACACTATATTCCTCTGATCTAAATTGCATTCGTGCTTGAGCAGTTTTAAGCTGATTACGGTCTGCCATTCACAAGTGGCAGGTTTGAGTGATTTAGCTTGACTGTTTGGCACGCATCAAATTTTGGCGCCGCTGCCGGGGAAGCTGTAAGCGTGTTTTAAGCATTTCCAGATCCATTCTTGCACATATACCACCTTTTGTAAACAGTCCTTTTTGTAAAAAGTTTTTTTAAAAATCATAAGTTCATTAACACTTTTCCTAAAGTGTTAATAACACCAAAAATATTTTCATTCTTTGTTTTTATAACATGTTTTTCAAAAATCCAAAAATATCCATCTTACCCTCTTACCTTTTTGATTCTTCAATTCTTACCTTCTGAAACCTTTGATTCTTTCTATGTCTTATCCTCACCCTCTTGGTTGTCAATGGTGTGGTGGTCCTTATAATTGTGGCAATTGCCCCAGTTGTAGCATGGTGGAATCAGGAAACGGGTCTGTCTATAACCAAGATCCCTATTCCTACCATAACACAACTGATTTATTCCATCAGCTACCACACTGTGAGACTCAGCAGTTATACTGTTGTGAGTACTGTGATGGTTCACACTCCAGTTCTGATTGTCAATCGGGAAACATGCTTGTCTATGAGCAGGTTCCTGATAACAATTATGACTACAACACATATCACTCACAGCCACATCAGTTGTACTGTTGTGAGTATTGTGGAGGTTCTCATCCTAGCTCGGATTGTCAAACAAGGAATCCATTTCCTTGTAACAATTACGACTCTTCGTATCAAGACCAACCTCCACAGTACCAAATGATTCACGCGACTCCTCATGAAAACTACGGACCTTCTACTGAAGACTCTGGAGTTATTAAAAGAACTTAAGGAGGAGTCGGCTATGTCCTCCCAAGATAATCCAAATGAAAAATCCATGGAAGTTTTGTTAGCCGAAGAGCGAGCTGCTAAATTAGATTCCCAGATTTCCATTGAAAACACTATTAGGGAATCAATTAGAATACAAAAAGCATTCAAATCCAGCTCTCGATTCCGTTTCATTCCTGATGATGATGATGATGATGTTACCCTTGATATTAGTGAATTATGTACAGATTCATCAAGTTCATCAGTTGAAATTCCTTCCGTGGAAAATCAGGGAGAAAAGACTATGATGGAATTACTAGCAGAAGAACAAATGTTAAGTATAAAACATATGTATGCTAGTCCTTCTCAACTCCCTCAGTCTGTTGTTATCACACCCAAAGCTCCCACTCACTCTTTGAACATGGGGGATGAGCATCTTGACACTGTTCCTGAAAAGGAATCGGACGACTTCATAAAGTCTAGTGTTGAGAACCTTGTCCCAATCCCGAGAGAGTCACTGGGAATTTCTGATCTCATGTGTGATTCTTCTTCCCCTCTTGAGTGTTCAAATGATCATTTTGAAACTTTCTCCGATGTTAGCGACGATTGTACTTCTCATGGAAACGTCGAGTATGTTGAGGGATCACTCCCACAGTCTGATGCTGATCGTTTTCTTGAGGAGTTCACCGATGAACTTACTCACATCAGTCCACTTTCATCAGAAAGTGACGATGATCTCTTTGATTTCGAAGTCGATCTTGGAGAAACGAAAATCTCTATATAATGATCATCCACTCATTTCTTGTCCCATTTCCGACTCTTCCATTCCTTCTCTCACTCCGGATGAGGAAAATGATAACTTTTGGAATGAGGTCGATGCTTTTCTTAGTGATGAGTCAAGTCCAACAGGGATTGACAATACTTACTTGGATTCGGAGGGAGACATCCTCTTTCTTGAAAATCTGTTGATTAAAGAGCCGTTTCCAGCTCTCCCTCCCGAAAATTTTGTTGCCAATCACCATACAAGCTTCAAGTCTAAACTTAAAAATCTAACAAATGGTGATTTGCTCCTCACTAATGAAGAATGGGATTGCATTGTGATGCACATCTTTATTCCATTTTTCACAAATGATGTGGTTTCTCGTTCCCTTTTCTCCTTCGGGAATGAGGACACTATCTTTGACCCCGGCATTTTCATTTATCATCTGTGAGCCGGGTCTGCCTCTATATCTCATCGGTGTGGAACTTTCACGTGCTTCTATGTTTATACAAACATCTTGAATGAAAGTCCGATGGAGATTGTCTCTTCCACTTACTTCCCCATGAACAAATTAATTCGGGGTCGAGTCAAGCTAGCGACTCGGTAATAAAAAAACAGTAGCTAAAACATGGGTTTTCACCCGTGTGTACCACCCTAGTGTGGGGGGGTTGCCCCACATGTTGTGTATATAAGTGTTCCAAAAAAAAAAAAAAAAAAAAAAAAAAAAAAATCTTCTTTCTAAATAATGGCCGTAGTATTTCCCTTTTACGTTCTTTGTTTCGGCATAACCGCCGGTACTTTGAATATTGAGGGCAATATTCATTTCTAAGTGTGGGGGAATTCTCACGAATTTTATCATATAATTATACCAATTCCCCCGTTTTGGCCAAAATTTTTTTTTTGGAGTAAGTGTTCTACACTTACTCAATTAGGTTATCAGTCCGCCTTGTCTAATAAACTAAAGAATTGGCTAATCCAGGAGCAAACGGCTCTTGGTAAAGATTTCTCAAATCCGTTTATATGGCTTGCAATTTGCCCAAAATTGTATGGTATTCAACTCACCATATCCTTAAAAGTGAAAAGTTGGCTAGCCCGCAAGTTTATGGCTTGTGGTAAAGGCAGTTGAAAAACCATAATTGGTAATCGACTCACCAAAGATAATTCTCATAATTTATCTAAGAGTTGGCTAGTCCAGAAGGGTACGGCTTCTGGTAAAGACACATCAAATCCGTTATACAGCTTATGATTTGCTCAAAATCATTTGGTTATCATTGTACCAAGGTTCTTACTTGAACTGAAACAATTGGCTACTCCAGAAGTAATGGCTTTTGGTAAAGAGATAAAATCCATTAAATTTTCTCAAATCATTGCTAGGGACTAGCAATATCTTAGTGTGGGGGATTGATGAGTGTCTAAATACTCATCATTTTTATACTGTTAGAATGCCAAAAACATCTGAAAACACTCAGAAATGCTTCAAAATGATGAAAATATCACAAACAAGTGTTTTATATGTTTTAAATGCAAAAACATCAAAATCTGGTGAAAAACGTATCAAGTTTGCATAATTGGCAGTTTTAGTCCCCCAAGTTACAAAAGTTGTCAAATCTAGTCCCTCGTAATTCAAAAACTTGTAAAATGTCATTTAAGGTCTATAGGATTCAAAAGTTGTCAAAATAAACCTTTAAAGTTTAAAATCACAAAATGACAACTTTAGTCCTTTAACTTTGAAAATTGTCAAAAATAGTCCTTGGTTAATTTAAAAAGTGAAAATTATCAAATATTAAACCTTGTACTATTTATAAATGACAAAAATGGTCCTTATGATAAAATTTGGAGAAAATTACATGTTTGGTCCCTCAAGTTTCAAACTTGACAGTTTTGGTCCCTGGATTTACAAAAATGGAAAATTATCAATATAGGTCCTTGTACTAATCACATTTGGCAGTTTTAGTCCTTGTGAGAGCTTTGGAAAATGTTCAAGATCAAACCTTCAAGATTGCTAAAATTGCATAGTTGGTCCTTGTTGTTTAACTTAAACCAAACGGATCCTATATTAAATCTAAACCCGGCTAGCCCAAAACCAACCCAACCCAATATATATAACCCGGCCCAAAATATTTAAAACAGATAAACCGCCATCACTGTAGCATCTCCTCCCTCACCCCTGTATACACCAATACCAGTGGTTTTTAACCACTTGCTTTCCACCTCTTCACCTTTACACCTTATCCCTACAGCTGTTTACCTCCCCCTCCACCTCTACATCAATCCAAACCCAATTAATGCAAAGAACCTGCTATATTGAAAATTGGCGCCAAAAGCTAAATCAATGGCTAGGATGTATTTCAGAGATCTAATGGTGGTGGGATTTACTCAGAAGCATGTGGGATATCTAAAAAGTCTATAAAGAGTGAAGGAAAAGCAGAGGAGAAAAGTAGTAGTGTAGTTTTAGTTTAGTTTATGTCGTTTCATGTAGTTTTCATATTCTAAATGTAATTTTAAACTTCCAAGTACTTTTTTTTATCAATTTCAGTGTATATTAATCCTTTCTCAATAATCAATTTCAAGCTTTTAGTTTAAATTTCAGTTTTTGCAATTTCAATGTTCAAAATTTTCATGTTAAGATCAAATGCTATTGTTAGTTGTTGCTAAGAACTGAACAAGCTCCCATAAGCTCTGTTAAAGCTTTTGAAAGCTTTAAGAAACTTAAAAAACCAGTTTATAGTTAAAATAGAAAAATTCTCAAAAATTACCAAGAAAATAGTTAAAAATAAAAATCATGGAGAATGATCAAGAAAGCTGAAGCAGATCTGGTGTTTGGATTGCTTAATGGTTTAGAGCTTCTTGGGAAGCAATAGGGTGGTTCTCAGATCTTGGGTCTCCATTTTGTGCATAAACTCAGTTTGTAAGGCATTTCCTCAAATTTTCCAATTCTTAGTTTAAGCTTTTAAATAGTGTTAATTTCAGTTCCAATCTGTTTTATTATAACTAATTTAAGATATTAAACAGATAATTTGGTCTACACATTGGATTTAATACTAAACTCTTCAAAATAGCATCATTAAGGATTGTTTGGTTCTGCTTAATAATCTGGGGAAGAAGTCATTTGAGTTGATAGTTGTTGTTGTTCTGTGTTACTATACTTCCTAATAACTCATTTTAGTCATAAAGTCTAGTTCTTGTTTTATAAAAAGTCAAATTTTAGTTTAATCTCAATTTACCTTATAACTGTTAAGACATTAGATTAATAATTTCATCAAACCTGCTTGTAACTGTTTACTTTAGCTTAAAATCACCTTAACATAGCTTAATATAACATATATAATCAGTAAAATCAATCTTAAGTTCATAAAAGTCAACTAGTTAGTGAATTTAAAAAGTCAAAATTTTCAATAGGTCGTTTTTGAATAAAATTTAGAATTTCACTGTGTGTTTATTATTAAAAGTTAGCTTAAATACTTTTGGGAAATTAATATTTAGTTGCTCAACAAAAATATAAAAATACTAGATTACCTTTAATCAGCTTATAGAGTGCTTATTTGTTAGCTTATTTTGGACACCTTGACTGAGAAAGTGCCCTGTGCACAGATTTGGTAGCCAAGTTCATAAGCTCTTAGAGAGCTTATTAGTGATCATTAGTTTTTGTAATTTAGCTTTCTAAGTAGCTCACCTAGCTAACTCAAAGTACCAAGTTCTTATTTTCCATTTTTAGCTTATTCTCCTAGCCTACTATAGCTTTTCATTTCTGTCCATTTTTACTAAGCATACCAGTTAGTCTATGTTCATCAGTTTTTCATAAGCTTCTCAAGGGCTTATTAGTGTAAGCTAAACCTTGTAAAATGGCTTTCTAGAAAGTTAAGTTGGTTAGCTTGTTAGTCCAAGTGATTATATTCATTTTGTAGCTTATTTAAGTACTCAAAGTTAATCTAGAAAGTAGCTAGAAAACCATAGTGTACTGAGTAACAGTGTATAGTTTTTGCTTATTTGTGCTTATTAAGTGCTTATTATCAGTATTTGTGCTTATTCAGTTTTCATTATAGCTTATAATCTTTAGTTTAGCTTATTTCAGTTTGCATTTGCTTATTCAGTAGCTCATATAGCCATCTTAGCTTAAATCTTATGCTTATTTTCATTCCAAGCTTAACTGTTGTAAATCTCTGCTTATTCAGAGCTTATTAGTGGTTTTTACAAAAAGTCACAGTTGAATTAATTGCTTATTTAAAGGTGCTTAACAGGTTTGTAAAAAGAAATTTTCAAAAATAAAATGTTTGTGCAAAAAGGGAGAGGCAGGGGTCGAACCTGAGACCTCTCCCTTATGGGAATGATAGTGGGGGGTACCTGTAACCATTGCGCCCTTGGGTCTTTCTCGTTAAAACCTTGCACTATCTATCTCTTATATACGTTTTATTCATTTTAGCTTAAACGAGATTTTAGCTTATTTGTAGCTTATTCGTAGTAGCTTTTTCCAGTTTTGTAATTTTAATAAATTTTTATTAGTAATAAGTATTTTATAAAAAAGTTTCAGATTTTTCTCATTAGTTTTAGTATTTTTAAACATTTAATTAGTGTTTTTTAGTAATTAATTCATAATAAAAAACATAAAAGTCTAAAAAATATAAATCTTTTTTCTAAAATTTTCTTTTGTCATATAGTACGTAATAAAATTAGTTTTACATTCGTAGGCCTTTTATTTCATAAATTTTACGTTTTTGCTTGCGCTCCAGCGTAATTTTTAAACGTAACGCTCGTTTTCATTTTAAACCACGTTTCTAGATAATTTAGGATTACATTTTAGTTTAAATAGTTTATTTAAGTTATTTTGTTTTATAAAATAAACGTTCATCGATCTGTAAAAATAGTGATAGCGTTTATTTAATAGATTTTAACTTTTTAATTTCTTTTAATTTGCATTTAAGTCGCTGTAATTTGTAGATCTTTTCTTTAGGTATAATTATCCATTCAAAACCTTCCTGATCACTATCCTTAGTGATCATTCTATCATCTGAAGTTGTTTAAACACCAATTCATCCTCCGTGGGACTTAACGACCCAGGAATACACTATATTCCTCTGATCTAAATTGCATTCGTGCTTGAGCAGTTTTAAGCTGATTACGGTCTGCCATTCACAAGTGGCAGGTTTGAGTGATTTAGCTTGACTGTTTGGCACGCATCAATGATCATAATGCTTCTAACATTCATCTTTGTTGTAAGCATACTCTACATCTTGATCAACCAAAGAAAGCTTGGAGATCTAGCCATCTCCACTCATCACAATCTGAAGATCTATCACAACAAGTTTAGGGAACTTGTGATCTTCATCATGAAGGCTTCCTATCAATGGAAGTTCATTTAGAAGTAGTCATTCATATCCATTAGACATTTGTGTCATGGATCATTAGTGTAAACATCATTGCATCATAACAACTGATAACTCTACAAGCGTCGTACGGGGTCAAGGAAACTTTCTTTTCTTCGAGCAAGTTTTATAACACCCTAGGCAGTGAACCTAATCGTTGTAGTGTAGTAATTAGGGTAAGTCACGGGTATTGATATCGTTCTATAGGGGAATAGGAATGCTAGTGAGGAGTTACTACGCTAAGGTTGGGGTTGAGGAAGATTATTTTTTTTATCTTTTTATGTTTTATGAAAATTGAAAGGTACGAATCTCGGGTATTGGATTTGGGGGGTTGGTATTTCTACCGATTACTCTACTATTATCTAATTATCTAAACTAAGGTGGTGGTAGTCTATATCTAATTAATGTGTGCTCGTATGATAGTTTAAAAATGTGTTTACTTAGGTTTTACTACTCCTTAATTATCTCCTATTAATGGTTGAGTTGTCACGTCCTTATTCTTAGTTGCGTTGTGTATCTAAAGTTGTAGGGTATGCGTTTCTCCCTAACTCTTTGAACTTACCAAAGGGTCTCGTCTACAAAACCCACTAGGGATCATAAACTCTTACTCTAAGGCACTCTTTGGATGGTTTAGACTACAACTACTCAGGTAATTATATTCTAAGGTTCACAAAGATGAATCAAGCATTAAGTGCACAACGAATGACCTATCGCATTACTAGATCATTAATCAACTAAGATAAGAAACAACCAATCAATATTTAATAACTAAGTTTCATATTCCCTAAGCAAACACACAAATAAATTAGCCAGACATGGAGAACATGCAAGCATACACACAAATAATCAAAGACATAATTGAATTGATGAAGTAAATACTTATCTTGATGTAAAATAGGGTTTAGAACCCTAAAATACTATACAAGACACCTTTGGTTCGGTTTTAGGTTTTCATTCCAAAAGACTACCCACTAATACTGAAAAATTCGGATTCTATATATAAGATTACAATTGCGACGGCGTCACCTTATGTTTTGTGACGCCGTCGTGTCGCCGTCATTAGGGTTTCGTCTTGGCCACGTTAACCTTGCGACGGCGTCACCTTATGTCTGTGACACCGTCCTCTTCAGCTTCTGACGTCGTCTGGATCACATCTAGGCCGTCTGAGTAGTGACGGCCTACTCTTTTATAACCTGACGCCGTCCTTTGAAAACTAGTACTTTCTCTTCTGACCCGTCACAAAAAGTCCTCCGACGGCGTCACAAGTAACACCTGACGCCGTCGCCTTCTGTTTTCAGCAGCTTTGAGTGCTCGATTCTGACTTTGGCCATTTTCTTCGTATAATCGCGCCTTTTCGTCCAAATAAGTGCCATTCCAGCATTTTGCCTTCAAGAGACCTAAAAAGTGAAAAGGAACGATATTAAGCAATAACGGATACAAAAGTGATCAAATAAGGGATAAAACGACCCCTCAAAATGGTACCTTTTAAAACCTTATCAAATATCCCTACACTTGTTATTTGCTTGTCCTCAAGCAAATGTGCTTTTAGCCAATTAATTTTTAAGTTAGGGGTCATGAAGCATTGATTCAAAACGGTCCACAACACATATAAGCCCCGCAAAAGTCATAACAAGAACGGAAATTACATACTAGCACCTCACATGGGGTGTTTGGATACTCACATCTCTCTCGGGTGTATATATGAAATATAACAAATTGGAAATGGAAGATAAACACTCATTAACCGGTCCTAGTACATAGATTATCATAGGCTTGAGAATAGATCAAACCTCCATCGCTTTGGTGTAAGCACCTAGGAAAGACTATCAAAGAGGTCTTTAAAGGGTTGTAACGTTAGGCTTACGGTAGGGAAACAAGGGTTTGGTGGGATAGGCTTTTTAGTGGTGGAAAGTCAAAAATCTCTTATGTTGCAAGTATACGAAGAATGGCGTTGCTAAGCCAAGACTCGACACTCTAAAACTCTAGGCAACGAAAATAAACAAACATAAAGTTAAAGGATAGATGTAGGATGGTAGCCCGTATGTTTTTTTTTTTTTTTTTTTTTTTTTTTTGAATACTCTATTTTTTTTCTTTTTCTCTTTTTCTATTTTTTTTTCGATTTTTTTTCCATACACTTTTACTCTACCATCCTCTACGGTAACATCAAAATCATAGGGATTTATAGGCACATCCCTACACTTGAGTTTTTATTACTCTAACACTAATTTGACCCGAATTGAAAAGATCAAAACACTTGGGGTACATTATTATGCAAACAAGGGAATTTAACGTTCCCTTTTAGTCATTATAAACTTTAACTTTTCCCATGAGTCCCAATCGTCCCAAAACTGTATACAAAGGATATGACTCGACTTAGCAACTCATGCAAGCAACTAGATAATTGAACTAAGGGTTTTAGGGTGATAACAAAAATTTGCACTAAAAGTGAGTGCATAAAGGTTAGGCTAAGGCGATTTGGGTGTATATTTGGGGGTGGGGTGTAAACAATGCTCTTCATTGATATTCCGGAAAAACCGAAACATCACGAGAACCGCGAAAAGGATAGGCTCTGAGGGGTTAACTAGGGGTATCGTGTACTAAAGATGAGTACAACTCAAAGGGTGTGGGGGAATTACTCAACCGATGTGGAAGAAGTAATTATATTACGGGTATCAAACAAGGGTTATCCTAATGCCTCTTATCATTTAGTTATTCCTAACTACACAAGTGTAGCCTCACTTGCGATCTCGGAATGCATCACAAAACAAGTTCTAGAATCTAATATACTACCGGTTCACACTCTAAGCATTGAAGATGAATGCTTTAATTCCTACTAATCTAAGGGCGATCCTCACATTTTGGGTGGAATTTAAGTGGTAAAGGGTTTTTTGTGCTAGTCATGCAACTTCCTATCCATGAGACGCTTTTGTTAAGACTAATGGCCCACTCCTATATGTCATGAAAAAAATTTAAATTTGGTGCCAAAATTACCCTAACCGACATTTTCTCATGGTTTATTACACAATCATAATTGGACAAAGCAAATAATCAAGGATAAGCATAGTTTCAAAGTTCCCATTTTATTTTCCCTCCCTACACTTAAACTGAACATTGTCCCCAATGTTCCCCGAAAGTATCAAAGTTATGATAAAAGAAGGTAATCAAAAACGAAAGAAACTAATACTCCCCTGATTAGCTCGGTAGGATCTGTGTAAAGTGGTGGTTAAATCCTTTCCAAGAAGAATTATTGCGTAAAAAGCTCCTTCCAATCTTGTGTAACTTCTTCTTGACAAACTAAACCTGCACACTTGAAGAATACAAACGAAACCTTCGCATAAAATCGACGGTAATAATATATATAAGACTCGATTTAAACTAGGATATAATGCTTGTGGAATGGATGTTTACAGAATTTCTAAGAAAATAAAGACCTGGAAAATTCCAAAAATTTATAAGTAGCTCCGAAAACGAGAAAAAATAATCTGATGTTTTTACTCCTTCCTGACGCCGTCTGGTTGCAATCCTGACGCCGTCAGGTTATCCTGACAAAAACTGGTATGCGATTTTCTGGAAAAAATTCTGGAAAAATTACATCTTTAGAATCTGGAAAAATTTCTGCAAAAACATCCATTATGACTCGATACAAGAATTTGACTCGAACAAACAAACATATATATCTTTTATTTAATTGTTATTCTCATGTTTACGTTTCTTTTGAAAACGTGTGTAATCCTCCCTACACTTATCCCTTATGTAAAATACCTTTATATGCAATTAAGACGAGGTTAAAAACAAGATAAAGCATTTTTACAATTTTAAACATGAGGATAAACAATTAATAAAAGATATATGACACTAACAAGCAAACAATTAAGCATGGGTTGCCTCCAACGAAGCGCTTTTCTTTATTTAAGAGTCTTGTAGCTAGACTCGTAGTCGTGCCCCTACGTTACTTCGTTACCGCCCTCTTGACGGACTCTACCGGGGGATTCCATGTTGTAGAAGTGTCCTATGAGGCACCTCTCTAATAGTTCGTCCTCTCCCCACTCGGTCCTATATTTCGGTCCTAAGTTCAAACAATCTTTATAGAACCCGAAAATCTTAGCCATAACATAATCTACTCCCTTTTTCCTATCCTCATCATTCCTATAATAGACCGACAACTTAAGTTCCTTTTCATCATTAGAGAGTGATGAAAATTTCTCAATTTTAAACGGCATTTGGTAAGCTATGTCGTCGGTCTCATCCTTGAATCGCACTACTCCTAACGAGGGGTCATAGGTCATCCCGGTGCTCTCTATGAAAGGTTTTCCTAGAATAACGTGGGACAAGGTAGGGTCTATGGCCGTGCTAATATCATCTACAATTATGAAGTCCGTAGGGAACGTGAAACTACCTACATAGACGGGCAATCCCTTAATTCTACCAAGAAAATTGCACTTATCCCTAGGATCGGGGTCTTGCCTAGTTGGGATAGGCTCCTTCATTACCCAATTGTAGTAGGTGCTAGTCATTATATTGATTGGGGATTTGCGATCAATGTAGGCCTTTGCCACAAAAAGGTGTCCTATGCAACATGGTATGTTAAGATTCCAAGGGTTCCCAAACTTGATTCTAGGGCTTTTCCTAACATACATGTGACGGAGGTCACGCACTAAGTGAGGGTGGCGAGATAGTTCTTCTTCCGTAGGAAATTTGTTGAAATAGTCAATGTATACTTCATCTACTTCCTCGGGTGTTTCATCATCAACAAGCGTATGGTCCTCTTCGTCATCTGTTCTATCAGGTTCCACTAAGGCGATGGCATTGACGAATTGAACGTGCTTAGTTAGCTTGCTTGGGTCCTTACTCTCTATACCTGAAGGCTCGGGAGTTGAGATAGCACTAACCTTCCTATCACTATTGGTTATGGCTTTCAAAAGGTTGTCTATCTTCCTATTCATCTCAGCTTGTTCATGGTTAAAGCGGTCCGAGAGCTTAGCCGTTTGGGTTTCTTGGGATGCAACTAGGTTTTGCAACATCCCTTCGATGTTTTGTTGGTTAGGACCGTTAGGTGGGGGCCATGAGAAATCATTGGAGGTGAATTCTTTGGTTTGTCCCCAGTAGAAGTCGGGCTTGCCTTTCCATGCCTCACGGGTTTCATTGAAATTCCTAGGTCCGGGTATTGTAGGGAATCTTCCTCCCGTTCCATTAGTACGCGAGGATGCGTAGTCAACGGAAGCATGTTCGGGGGATCGGGTGTAATTGCGCGTGTTATGAGGATCACAAAACGGCTCACACGAGGAAGAAACTTTGTTCACATGGTGTGAAGACTTAGGATTTTCGTAGGAACTCATGAGGAATTTAACTTGATCTTCAAGTTCGATCATCCTACGGTCGGAAGGTTGTGAGTTGATGGAAGGCAAGGAGATTGCCTTGACGGTTTTGGGTAGCTCACGGAGGTCATCCCAACTTTCGTTGTCGTAGAGGGCAAGGTCCTCTATTATACCCCATGATTCTTCCGCGGTGAGATCACTAAGTTTTCCACCGGCCGCTTGGTCAATAGATCGCTTAGTGGGGAAGTTGACATGATCATAAAAGATTTGGACTTGGAGCCAAAGATCAATGCCGTGATGAGGGACTTTATGAAGTAAGTCCTTGAATCGGGTCCATGCTTCGTAGAGAGATTCACCTTGACGTTGTTGGAACATCAAGATGTCATTCCTAAGCTTAGTGGTTCTCCCTGGTGGGAAAAATTGAGCAAGGAAGCGAGAGGTAAGATCATCCCAACTTGAGATGGAGCCGGCGGGAAGTCGCTCAAGCCAATTACTAGCTTGGTCCCGTAGAGAGAATTGGAAGATACGCAGGCGCGTGGTCTCCCGAGTAGTAGCATCAAGGTCGATGGAATCGACAATTTTGAGGAAATCCCTCAGATGCTGATTTGGATCTTCGGAACGAAGTCCATGGAATGCACATCCGTTTTGCACCAACCAGATGGTGTCGAATCGCAGGGCCGTAGTTTGGGCTTGGTCGGGAAGCTCAATGGTGTTCCTATAGCCTAGGTGGCTTTGTCTTGAGTATTCACCAAGAGTACGGGCTCTTGGCGGGTCATTTGGTGGTGGGTTGATGAGTGGTGGTTGGTTATCACCTTCCATGATGAAAAGTGATGGGGTTACGAACAAAGGTCACGAAGAAGGGGGATAGACTAAGAGAAAGCTAAAAAAAATTTACTTGATAGGAATCAAGCAAAGAACCTAAACGAGGTGGACTACTAACTAGCTATTCTATTCCCCGGCAGCGGCGCCAAAAACTTGATAACGCTACACGCGTCGTTCGGGGTCAAGGAAACTTCCTTTTCTTCGAGCAAGTTTTATAACACCCTAGGCAGTGAACCTAATCGTTGTAGTGTAGTAATTAGGGTAAGCCACGGGTATTGATATCGTTCTCTAGGGGAATAGGAATGCTAGTGAGGAGTTACTACGCTAAGGTTGGGGTTGAGGAAGATTATTTTTTTATCTTTTTATGTTTTATGAAAATTGAAAGGTACGAATCTCGGGTATTGGATTAGGGGGGTTGGTATTTCTACCGATTACTCTACTATTATCTAATTACCTAAACTAAGGTGGTGGTAGTCTATATCTAATTAATGTGTGCTCGTATGATAGTTTAAAAATGTGTTTACTTAGGTTTTACTACTCCTTAATTATCTCCTATTGATGGTTGAGTTGTCACGTCCTTATTCTTAGTTGCGTTGTGTATCTAAAGTTGTAGGGTATGCGTTTCTCCCTAACTCTTTGAACTTACCAAAGGGTCTCGTCTACAAACCCACTAGGGATCATAAACTCTTACTCTAAGGCACTCTTTGGATGGTTTAGACTACAACTACTCAGGTAATTATATTCTAAGGTTCACAAAGATGAATCAAGCATTAAGTGCACAACGAATGACCTATCGCATTACTAGATCATTAATCAACTAAGATAAGAAACAACCAATCAATATTTAATAACTAAGTTTCATATTCCCTAAGCAAACACATAAATAAATTAGCCAGACATGGAGAACATGCAAGCATACACACAAATAATCAAAGACATAATTGAATTGATGAAGTAAATACTTATCTTGATGTAAAATAGGGTTTAGAACCCTAAAATACTGTAAAAGACACCTTTGGTTCGGTTTTAGGTTTTCACTCCAAAAGACTACACACTAATACTGAAAAATTCGGATTCTATATATAAGATTACAATTGCGACGGCGTCACCTTATGTTTTGTGACGCCGTCGTGTCGCCGTCATTAGGGTTTCGTCTTGGCCACGTTAACCTTGCGACGGCGTCACCTTATGTATGTGACGCCGTCCTCTTCAGCTTCTGACGTCGTCTGGATCACATCTAGGCCGTCTGAGTAGTGACGGCCTACTCTTTTATAACCTGACACCGTCCTTTGAAAACTAGCACTTTCTCTTCTAACCCGTCACAAAAAGTCCTCCGACGGCGTCACAAGTAACACCTGACGCCGTCGCCTTTTGTTTTCAGCAGCTTTGAGTGCTCGATTCTGACTTTGGCCATTTTCTTCGTATAATCGCGCCTTTTCGTCCAAATAAGTGCCATTTATCATTTTGCCTTCAAGAGACCTAAAAAGTGAAAAGGAACGATATTAAGCAATAACGGATACAAAATTGATCAAATAAGGGCTAAAACGACCCCTCAAAATGGTACCTTTTAAAACCTTATCAACAACACTTTCACCAAACTAGATTAGATGGTTTATGTGTTTGTGCCATAAAACACAAGGTTTGTTATGTTGGGCCATAAAACATATTGGGAGTGGTTGTACCCTTGTAAAAGAACTCGACATCTAGCTTAGTGTCGGAAATATTGTATAGGCCACGTTAGGTTGGTTCTACCTCGAACTAGAACCCGGTATTTAGCTTTGTACCAGAAAAAGTGTAAGCGACGATTGTAAGGTTTTCTCCGCCGAGAAGGGAGCTTGTTGATTTAGTGAAGTAACTCTCGAGTTGGGTACTCGGGGAGTGGAGTAGGGCGGAAAGGAGATCCGTGACCGAACCACTATAAATCCTCGTGTTCGGTTTGCACTTTCCTTTCTTTATCTCTTTACTTTTATACTTGCTCTATACTATTGTTTGTGATGTGGTTTGGTGTTCATGATTATGTGACAACTTAGTTTACTATGCTTTATATTAGTCACAAACAATAAATGGTACTTACATATTATAACAAGCTTTATAAGCGATTTGATACTAAAGATCTAAAGTTTTTAAACGGTAATGTATTCACCCCCCTCTACGTTTCCACATATAAGATAATAAGATACTTTAATCTTATGTTATTTCTCTCAAAGCAAGTTGAATATTCAACCATCAACTAAATTGGGGACTCAATCCCTCAATATTCTGGAAAGAAAACAAGTGGATGCATGTACGCATACACATCAATCGGATGAACCATTTAGAGTTTAAAATCGATGCATTGTCTAAATGGTTATCAAAATCGCAACCTTAAGTTTTCGTGATTAAGAGCTCGACCAAATAAAATGCGAGCATAACATTCCAGAGTAAGTATTTCATCATGAAAATGCGATGAATTACTTCTAAATTATCAAATGAAATTGAGAGAAAAACTTGTGTTGTTGTATGGGGCCATATTATAATATGCACAACAACAAAAATTAGCATCATTCCAATATATTATTTTAAACCCTCCCTTTTATAATTTGTTTTGGTTATAAACCAAACATATCTCATTTTTGTTTTCTGTGTGCAAATTACTACACCTAAATGCACATATATGGGATATAGGAGATAGATAATTCCTTCAGGAGGAGAGAAGTAGCTGCAAATTCAGAATCAATTATCATATTCTGTTGATCCTCGAAAGAATTTTTTTTTATTGATTATTCAATGGATAATCTAATAGCCACAAATAAACATTGGCCAAAAACAAAATTTCAGCTACTCATGCTCTAATTAGAAGTTGTCTCCAAAGGACACTATTCTATTATGACATGCCTCAAGAATGGTAGACAAATCGATTCCAAATAAAATCCTCGATGAAAAATATGGAGCATGAAAACAAAATGGTTATTCGAGGTATAATAGACTCCATCATAGTCTCATAAAGAGACACTAGACGTTAAGGTTCCAAAGAACCTCAGATAGCTAATGAGATCTCAGTAAATTCTATCTTGCTTTGAATTATTATGGAATCGAAACAAAAACGACGTCGATAAATTTGTTTACATACAATATAGCGCTTGTTATTATGCATAATGAGGATCATAAACCAATTATTAATCAAAAGTGAGCTGAATGAAATGATTGGCCATCGTGAAAATACGAGAAGTATTGGGACATACATCAGTTTTTGTGTGAATGCAAAATAAGAGCTCTAAAGTTATGTCCTTCAAGACATGAATTGTGAATACATAAATTCACAAAAACACGAAGTTGATTATTAAAATACAAATTGTCTCGATGATGTAAATATCTTATTGATATTTTATGAGACAAACAATCTAGAGGTATTTGATTCGCTCTCATATTCCATGAAGGATCTATAATGCTTCAAGCATATCTAGCAACTTCAACTTCTTGAAAAATTAATAAAGTTCTCAAAAAACTCTACTTGATCAAATTAAATGAATTCTTATATGGATAAAAATCATTTGAACCCATATTATATGAATTGTTTGTTGCACATGTCTCTATAAAATGGTTGGTTCTCAAGTACCATACATAAGTGCAACTGAACCTTTAATAATCAATATGCGTCAAGAGAGTGTATTTTTCCTTTTTAATATTTTTATTAAGCCATGTATGTTTTCTAACCAATGCATTTGATATTGGGTTGGAAGCTACACATATTTTGTCATCTTTGCAGGACATATTCTTAACATCAGTTATTGAGTGAACTTTATTACAAAATCTTTACCGTAAAAGAATGTCTGAGCAACTGCTTCGGAAGATTGATATTCGAAGCTTGAAAGATATACATTAAATTGAGGAGGAGCATTATACGCACTGCACTCTTTTTCCCTTCATCAAGTTTTTTTTATCCCATTGGGTTTGTTTTTGATAAGGTTTTTAATGAGGCGGTTTATAGCGTATAATAAACGGTGAATATCCAAGGAGGAGTGTTGTAAATATAAATGGGCTTATGTCTATTCACATTTATCTCTAGTGGGCTCTAGGGTTTGAGATGTATTCATCTACCTATATATATACAATCCACTTGTAATCTTGGTGATTAAATGAATAAGAATATCTCATCCTCCTCTCTCATTCTTGTGTTATTTTTCATTACATTTATCATATTAATAACATTGTTTCTTTTGTTCAACTATTTAAAATTTAAAAGGATGAGCTTTGGTTTAATGTAAAATAGTGGAGAAACACTCACATAAAAAATTGGATAATCTTAAATATTCAACGAATGAAAGTATGGTGAAATTCAGACATAATTCTAACGTGGCCCCAGTAAGGAGGGTCAATCCCTCTCATTTTCCCTGCCACGTCAGCTTTTTCTTTCCAGCGACTTTCAGGCGATTGGGTGCCCAGTAAAGACGACCGTTAATAAAATTAATTAAAAAGTGAGAGTGTTGTTTTTATGTGTGTTTGTTTCGATCGTATATACGATCGAGTTAATAAAAAAACTTGCGATCGAGACTTCCCACAGTAACATGATCGAGTGGAGATCGATCGATCCAATCGATCGAACACCCTTACTGGAACCAGCCTAATGTCTAGCGGTGCAACTTCTTCCGTCGTTATTCCCTTAAAACAGATGATGAATAGACGGCGAATTTGTTTTCAGGAAAACGTGTCAAACACGTGCCTCGATCATAATATGCTTTCGGTTTCCTTACTTCATTTCTTTCTTTATTATTTACTAATTATGGATTGCCATGATTTTTCCTGTTTTATATTTCTTAGTTGTAATTCGATCCTGATTAGAGGTGGTAATTTATATTAGAGTAAATTGCATTTTTGGTCTTTAAGGTATGGCCAAATTGCAAGTTTTGTCCCTAACATTTCGAAAGTGGAGCGATAGTCCCCATTTTGAAGGTTTTGCTGCATGTTTGGTCCCTAATATTGAATTTAGGTACCAAACTTGCAACGAAAATTTCAAAGTTTTAGGGACTAAATCTGCAATTTAAGGACCAAACATGCAACAAAACATTCAAAATGAGGACTACTGTTGCACTTTCAAAACGTTAGGGACGAAACCTGCAATTTGATCATACCTTAGGGACCAAAAATGCAATTTACTCTTTATATTACACCATTCCGTTAAGCTAAGTGATTGATCACTTATTCAAACTTTCCATGAAAATAAAAATTTCACAATCAATACTCTTCTTGTATACCAACACCCCCAAACTATGATATAATGTAGAATTCATCTTTTTTGTAACATGGTCCTAGCTTTAGGAATAAAAAATCAAGTTCTTAGCGTGTTTGATACCATTTCTTATCAACTCGAAACTTTCCATTAGCATGTTTGCAATGGCTATTGATTCGGTTGTGAATTCAACAATGCCTATCAAAGACGTTGTTGTCAATGAAGTCACAATCAGAATGTCAATTTGTTGTACATTGTAAATTACAACTCTTCAATGCTCATGTAAATTAAAGATGAAAATAAAGAGTGTAGCTTGAGAAAGACTACTGTCAAGTTGTCTAATGGAAAGTGAAGCTTGATTTCCCCCATCTCGTGAAGAGATTAATTGGTAGACCCTCCTAAAAAATGAGATGCATTTTAATTCTATACTAATAACCTCTTTTGTATTTTAGTCATTTCTAACTTGTTCCGCTAGTACGTAGTTGTACTTTTCATGTATACGATACAATGTTTTTGTTGAGCTCGTGACAAATCAATTGAACGTTTTGTTGTGTGGAGCAAAAGTAACGGAAATTTCCTATTTGAATGTACAAAAATGTTACCTATAGTTCGAAATACGTACTTTATTTTCACTGATGAATCATCCTAGGTAACATGTTTCTTCAACTTATAAAAAATATAATAATAATTTACAAGGTGGGTGTGTAATGTGCATGTTTAAGTTTAGTAGCCGTTGGGTGGTTAGGTACGAGAGGAGTAAAGTTTGGTTTCTTAATGATCCGTCGTTCCAACTTCATAAGTACTATTTTTGATACAAAACCGAGCTCTTTCATAGGACTCTACTTTAGTGTTGTAGCACAGAAAGAAAGCAAACGATAGTGTTCAAATAGATCATCTTCCCATCTTTAGTTACATGTGGCGCCATTTTGTGACCTTTTACGATCCCTTTGTCTTTGTGTATATCGATTTCAAAATTGCTCTTTGCGTTCTCTTCTTTACTTTTCGAACGTATGGTCCTTAGTTGTTTTCTCTACTTATCTCAGATTGCATGGGCCTTCGGACAAAAATTCGGTTGTCTTTTCACATACAAAGATTTGTGTTTTATTTAAATCTGAATATACGGTTAGGTCTTGCAAATGGACGATAGGCCTTCTATGCAAGAAATAATTACTTAAAATGATTTTTCTCTTATGAAAAGGATGTGTCTTTTTTTACTTTTAAAGAGTATTAGCAATGAAAAATAATTGTTAGACCTAATTACTATGCCTAAAATTAGACCTAAAAATTTGATTGGTCAATTTATATTCTAAATTTAAGAGTTTCGATATTTAGGCCTACTAATTAGACCTATTAATATGCCTACCCAATAATATAGTAACACTTGTCATTAATTTAATAGTGCTGTCAAATCTTAATATTAATCCATTTTTACCCTTTATAACTGTCTTCCTAATTTTTTGCATTCTTTAACTTCTTTCTGAGTAATTTTTATAAGCGAATTTTTCCTTTACTTTTTCATTACACAAACATGTACTACAGATCTCAATAAAAAATCTCATACAAAAGATGAAATTATTAAAACAGTCTTTACTCACAATTGAATTTATTTGAAACCTCCACTTCTGGAAGATTATATACATGATTGTTTAAATTTTATACTGTAATAGACTTTATAGGACTTTATTGAAAGATTTTATCAAAACCCTATGGATTCAAATTTTCTAGGACTTTATTCATGTTCGTAGGCTCTGATATTGTTAAAAAGGAGGGCATGTGTAGCTACAATTATGATCTTCAAAATATGGATCATAAAATAAGATGCTAAAAATTAAAGGTGGACGGCACAAGAACTTTCGACAATTGCGTTCATGATACTGGCATTTCTAAGGTTAGGTGGAGCCATTGGAGAAGATAGAAAACAACATACAATACATTGAATTATTTGCAGTAATTACTAATGAGGGTATATTAGGGAGAACACAGAAAGTTGCATTAAAAATAAAACTAATGACAAGTGGCACCAATCAAATTTGTAGGCTTAATTTTAGGCATATTTATTAGGTCTAAGAATCATTTTTCTTTAAGTTAAATGTTTAATGTAATTTGTGTTTTTAATTTTATGTTTACATTTTTTTCCCTCCAAAAACACTTCATCTTCTATTACACAAAACACTTCACCTTCGAAACATTTTGTATTTTTTTTCCCTCCAATTATATTCACCTTCCAATGTTTAAAAAAAGAAAAAAAAAGTACAACACAACTCCTCGTCGTGCAGACGAAGAGCTGATTGGTGAAGGACGGCGAGACCTCACGGTGTCGCGGCGAAGGGCGACGCCGGACGGCGAGACCTCACGGCGAGGCCCACACCTAGAGCTCTAAGCATGTAATTAATGTTACACTTCTGAACCTGTATTCCTCTCTATTCATTCATGAGCATTATTATTTGTTTGATAGCATTAAGCATTAAGTTCCTATTTTCATCCTCAATATGCTACATAATACCACTAAGTATATACAAAATTGAGTTGTTTGTTTACAGTGTCTTCCTCTTGCAACTAGGCTTCTGAATTCTTAATAATTTCTAGTTGCTATATTATTTGTACTAGAAAAGTTTTTGGAATGTTATTACTTATTATCGACTAAAATGACGAGCTTCATGATTTTCCTCCCAAGATAAATCCGTAATAATTGATTAATGACATATACATTGTCACAAAAGGTGCAACTTCATAGTGTAGATTATGCTATATTATTTGTTATTATGGTTATAGGCAATTGTGGATAATATATGAAACCGTATGAAAACTCATATAAAGTTGATTGGAGAAAAAAATAAAATAAATGTGATCATATACGAAGTTCTCCATGTTATCCGATTTCACATAAAGTCAGGTGATATCGAAGCACATGTGGTCTTATGAGCCAAGATTATTCTAGTAATTGACATGACCGGTTGGACCATCCCGAGTCAATAATGATGCGAAATGTATAAAAGAACCATGGGTTCTTCAAGATTGATTGTATAAGTTTATGAAAGTTAATTGTTCATCTATCACCACCAAACTAAAGTAAGGATTATGTCCTATAAAGTTATGGAAAGAATATGAAGGGGTGTATATAGGCCTATACATCCGTCATGTGGATCATTTTGAGTTTTAAAATCGATGCATCGTCAAAATGATCATCAAGGATGCAACTTGAGGTTAGGGTGATTAATGGCTCAGCTTATAAAATGCAAGCATGGTTTCCCATATCGTATCTTTAGAAATTGTGGTAAATACTTTCATATGTTCGGCGATTATTGGAATAAGTGTTGAACTTTATGTAGCCTAAGTTCATACATGGATTGCTTTTGTTGAAACGTTTATAAAACGTCTTCAGTTGATTGCAAAGCCAATAATATTGTGAGAACAAAACTTTTAGTTTATGGGGCATGTTATGACTTATGAATTCGCATCTTGCCAACAATCTATAATGAATCTTCCCCGTTAGAATGGTTTTGGTCACAAACCATATTTCCCAAGTGAGATTTTGTAATTGTGCAATATATAGTAAATCCACCACAACATACAAAATAGGATGTTTAAATTGATAATTCATTCAGGGAGAGAGAATGAGCAACGGGAAATTTGGAATGAATTATGATATAAATGTTGATCCTCACACTAATGAATATGAACTTAAAGTTCAAGGGACAAATAATATTTCAGGTCTAGTAAATGTCAAACATGTTTAGTGACCTAAAGAAGTGACTAGATTATATATACAATGTTAGTGCTCCAATTATAATGTTTGTCCCAACATGACAATCAATGATTGGTAGTGTGTCTATGGCATGGCTGCAGCATGATAGACTAGTCGATTCCAAGTAAAAGTCCTCGAATGAATAAATGAAATGGAGCAAGAAAATTAAGATGGTTGAATCGAGGTAATAAAGACCCCATAGTCTCTTAAAGAGACACTAATCATGAAGGTTATTGAAAAAAAAACCCCCGGGTTGGTGAAAAACTACGAGATCTCAATAAATGATATAATGCGATGTCTAGTAAAGTATGGAATTGAAAAGAAATAAATCGACATCGATATTACTATTACATATGAATGATTATGCAAGTAAATAATACAGCGCTAAAATGAATGTGGGGATCTTGGATTAATGATGGCAAAATTTAATGACGCAAGTAAATAATGAATGATTGAAGTCTCATGTGATGACACATGTGATTGGGACTTAAAGTTAACATACATAAATGTGTAAAACTTATTGGATATGCATCTGTCTTTGTATTACTAGTTCAACAATGGAATATGAATTTGTGGCTTTAGCAGCTGCTGGTAAAGAAGCTGAATGGTTGAAAAACTTGCTTCTTAAGATTCTATTGTGACCTAAACCTATAGCACCTATTTCTATCCGTTGTGATAGTGCAGCTACATTGGCAAAGGCTTATAGTCAGATGTACAATGGGAAGTATAGACACTTATGTGTTAGACGTAGCATGATTCGTGAGCTTATCATGAATGAGGTGGTATCTATAGAGTTTGTTAGATCTCAACAAAATTTAGCTGATCACTTGACAAAGGGTTTGGCTATAGACTTGGTTATGAAGTCTGCTAAAGGGATGGGTTTAAGTCTAACTTAGTCACTGAATGTTAAGACACCCAACTCCCTCATGAGGAAACTTGGGAGCTGAGCTCAATGTGGAAAGCTGAACATTCAGTGGACTGGAGCACATGTTTATGTTACATCCCAAGGTTGTGCTCAGAAACTGCTGAAAAGGAGGATGAAGTCTTTACTTTTTAATGATTAATTTCTTTAAAAATGTGCTAAGTAGTAGCACATGAATAAAGAGGTAACCACCTATGTGAATGTGTGAAGTTTTGCCGCTTCAAGGAGCTTTGGACTTTGGCTTTTACATATTTAA
>OU343222.1:346402201-346511816 GCA_910596185.1 Chrysanthemum makinoi
TGCATTTTTCATTAACTATAATTTCCTATTAATAAACGCTATCGCGTAATCATTTATTTTGAACATTTGATCCGACACTTCCAAAAATATTCCTAATATATTTTTATACTCATATTAAGATTATAAAAATTATAATATTAGTTTACCCGTGTTTTAATTTATTTCGTATATAAATTGTTATATTTATATAATTACACGGTTTTTCGATAAATACTACTCGATATTTATTATTTCACTCAATTTTTGTAAGAAATGTATTTTTATAATTTTTATGACTTTGATATATTTTATTTTGTTCCGTTAAAATTTATTTTTAGCTAACGCTACCCTAAATAACTTATTATATACATAAATTACCAACTTTATTTATACATCTATACTTTTACTTATACAAAATACACTATATAATACAAGAATGTATTACTCTTTTATGTTTATATGTATGTCGACACAAATGGGCATGACTCAACCTTTGAGTACAAAATATCTACAAGTTACAATGATACTACTTATCCTTAATTTTATATACCAAAAACTACGCATACTTACTAATATCCTTAGGTGTAAAATAACAAAATACTCTCCCTTTCTTCTCCATTGTAACCGGCCATAAGGAAGACCAAGAAAGGAAGCCAAAATTTTTTCAAGACAAGTTATTTACACAACTCTAGTATACTCTTAATCAAGGTTTTGAGATAAAAACCTAGGGTATTAGGATAAACCCTTGTTCTTTAAACCTCATCACTTAAATAGTAAGCATTTCATGATCATTTTTAATTTTTCATATTCATACTTTGGTCATTTTATCATGCTTGAGAAAAACATGCAAGTTATATGATTATCTATACCACTTTATTTGTTTTTAAGTACTATTAATGAATATATACCATCCTATAATTATCCTTTGAAACATATCATTTTTTATGATGTCTAGGAACCCATGACACCCTAAGAAGGTGTATAGTAGGTTTAGAATAGCTTTGGCGTTGGTTTGAAGTGGTTAGAATAAGTATTACGCGAGAAAAATCCATTTCGACAACTATATATAAGGGTCTGATCATTTTTGTTAATTCTGGAATTTTCGAAAGTTGGTAAAAAATTTTGGGCTAGATATTTAAAAATATCTTTAAACGAAAACGTGGCCGCTGAATGGGTTAAAACGATTTATAACGAAGAGGTTATGCTATTTTTCAAGTTTAACGACGAAAACTATATTTTCAGAAAATCAGCATGCTGTCCCCCAATTTTACGAGTCAAAAAAATGAGTCTTAAGCGTTATTAAATGAGTCGATTTATCAAAAATATATTAGTATACTTAACACGAGCTAAGGACATATAACGTAGAAAACGGACTTGTAACGATTAAATTACACGCGTTTAAACAAGGTTGTCGTAACTATTTCATATAAGCATAACTAATATATTTTCTAATAGCCTAAAATTACGGCCGCGAATGACCATGTTGAGGGTCGTTTTTAGCATCGATGGAATACTTTTTAGAAAATGATGTCTTTTAGTAAAAGTAATTTTGCCTAGCCTATTTTCCAAAATGTTCAACCTTTCGTAAAACGGAGTTGTAACGAATAAAATACGGTCACTCAAACTTTGCCGAAAGTTACCCTTAAACAATATTTTGGTACAAGTACCCTACTTTACCTATGTTTTTCTCCATGATCGAGACCTCTATGATGAAAATTTAAAAGCTAGAACTTTGAGATAATGCTACAAGCGTTCCAAAACCGTTGAGTTTGTTTCCTAAAACTCGATATGCACCATTTTACGACTAGCTTTTCGAAGCCATTTAGTCACTTTCATGAATTGTCAAATGACATTATTTTACGACGAAAAACTATAATTTCATAATAAGTCACTAAATGATTATCCTAGGATATCATTTCAACATAAATACTTGTAAAGTAATTTATAAATTGTCAAGACGTTATAAGATTATTTTTCGACGATAAACGTTATTTTCAAAAATTCACAAGTGGTATAGATATCATCGAATTGTGCATGCATAACATTACATCATGACTTATTATATATCAATATCATTCATAATAGGTCGCAGATAGAGATTGCGCCTCATTTCAGTGTACTCACTTTTGCCATCGCATCATTGTACCAAGTGAGTTCATAGCCCACTTTCTATTACTTAATTGTTTTACAAACTCTTGGGGAGATACATGCTATATTTTTAATCGAACACAAATGCTTTGAACTGTACGTTATATCCAAATGATTTATTGTCACTAATAATCAATTGCCATGTTTGAAGTCCCTACATCATGCACCATTAGTGACTTGCGAGTGAGCGCGAATATTGTGAATAGGCCTATTGGAATTAACACTCCCCGTTCTTATTGACCAGTTTAGGGGAAATCGAACGCACTATATTAGAATCATTAAGGTAAATTGGCAAGTTTACCTATTAGGGCTTGCTATGAAACGATTTTACCAACTTCTATTGGTACGAGGTTTATGCTTTGGTTGTCATGAACTTAGTGAAATAAATGCTGTTTTGTTTTCAACGATGAGTGTGAAAAATGTAACTCACACTACAAATATTGTGTTCAAACGAATTAATTAAACCTATGGATTTCACTCAACATTTGTTTTGACTGTTTTAAGCATGTTTTATCTCGGTATTACATATCATCTGGACTTATCAAGAGTCGCTGTGACACGCGTCCACAGGATTTTTATGCACTTTAAAACATCGTTTGGCTTGGTATCAAAGCTTATTCCGTACATGTTGATTTTCATATTTGGTACCTACACTTTGTAACCTCTTAAGTGTTTATTAAATCAAAACGATGTGTTTTCTAACGACACTTTAGGTCGTTCGATATAACTGTAACTTTGATGCTATGACAGTCACCCCCAGGAATTCCATTCCGCTGTAAAACAGGTAATTTGGGGGTGTTGACACGGGAAGAGTTAGTTCTGGTGATAAAAGAGGTACACAATGTGTGATGATTTCGATGTTATCGCATCATCAGGGAGATAGGATGTGTACATTGTTGACGTCAGATGTTTCACTTGAGTGCTTAATCGCCAGTGATTCAGAGATATAATCACTTATTCTGAGTTGACATCTCAGAGATAGTCATTCTAGAGATAACATGATTGCCTGCTTCGCTTCAATGTTATCGTTATTCTCTCTTTTGGGCATTCGTTAATTCGGTTCTTGAGCTTCATACACTAACATCAAGGGAGAGAAAAGTATACATTGGGGTTATTCTTTGGCTATCAGACTTAATCTGCTACTTCGATGGTATAAGTTTCCTGCCTTCGTATATGTGTTATTCGGTTCGGGAGCTATATTTAAAGACTGACTGCATCCAATTCATCTACTTGGGGGAAGTGGTCTCTTGACAACTTTTTGGTATGGATCGCTTCTGACTTCAGTGGAATGAAATTTGAGAAGAGTTATTTATGTGTGGGATGATACGTTGCTGTTCTTTTGGATGATATAACCTCGAATGAAGAATCACAAAAATTATTCTTAAAAGGAGCAGCAAGATCGATGATAATGGTGTGCTTCTTTGTGCACCTGGCTAAGGGAAGCTTGAAAGAAAGCTTTGAATCTCTCAGCTAAGGATTTTCGGTTTGGGGGAAGCTGCCAAAGTCTCGCATTCTTAAAGCTCAATTTCGTTCTTTTCAAAGAGCCTCGAAGCTTTGGTGGTGGATGTTTAAGAGTTGAACGATTTCTATCTTCTTCACGAGGTTGTGTATATCCTTATCTCAGTACTCGAATCATCATCTTCTTAAACTATATCATCTAGTCTATCTTTGTAAATATTTATCAAAACCTATACAAAAATATAAAACCAGCAAAACAAAATAGAAAAGATAAAATCAACAAAAATCTATAAAAATTTGAAAAATCAGAAAATACCAAAAATATTGTTTTTCTCAAGACATGTCTTCTGGTATCGATAACATCTACAGTCTTAGAAATGTCATTCAATAATGGCACGTGCCATAGATGATGTTCGAGCAGGAGGTGTAAATATTCTTTTCCAAAACATGTCTCAAACCATGGCTTGCAGTTATTTCAGACTGTAACCCGTGCTTAAACTATGGTTTGCTGTTATTTCATATAGCAACCCGCTCTTCAAGGAAGGAAAGTGCTACGCTTAACCAATTTTCAAATATTTCGTGCACTTATCCTAAAACAAAATGAGGAAAGTATGTCGAAGGACAACTGTTCCTACTCAAATATTTTCCTTCTAAAATTCTTCATAAAATATTTTTCTTACAAAAGGGGGTAAATGAGTTGCTTGAAAATCATTCAGATTCAGATTTTTCGTAAAAATTTTAAAACTCAATCAATGATTTCAGCGCTTTTAAACTTTTTTAGAAAATAAGTCATTGATTGAGGGGGAGAATTTTTTCAAATCTATATCATCTAACGGGCTTATCTAATTATCCTATATACTTAAATGTAAAACATGTTAACCTACGTTGAAGGACTAGGTGCCTAGGATATGATTATTAGGATTAGATGATTAGAGTTTGATAAACATATAATTCGCATGCCTTTGTATGATCTGATTGATATGTTAGATTGACTTTTATTAGTCGATTGTTTGGGTGATGTCGACCACCATATATCTGTATGTGTGTTCACTAACGTATGCATGTATATTGGTATATAAGAATGTTCCCGATCCGGATCCCACAATAGAAGATGATTGGATGTCGAAAGGAAAGGGTAACTATATCTTGGGTTGACAAATGAAGAAACGGAGCTTAATCTGACTTTTATGGAGAGTTGGCATGAAAAAATGCAACGTAAGAGTTCTCACTGCATCAGCAGATGGTTTTCTTCATCATTAAATGAAGAAACGGAGCTTAATTTGACCTCTATGGAGAGTTGGCATGAAAAATATGCAACGTAAGAGGTCTCACTGCATCAGCATATGGTTTTCTTCCAAACCTCCAGCAACAACAACAAAAGCAGCTCAACCACCTAACGTATCTTTGTGCAGACAAGTAGTGGATGATAACATTTTTAAACATTCTAAAATACTGTTTTGAAAATGGAAAAATTGGTTTTGAAAAAAATTGGACTTAATTATGAAAATCACCGGACTTCATTTTATCAAAACTTAAGTCACTCAATCATCGACTACGGTCATCGATTGAGGGGGAGAGTGATTTAAAATTAAAATATTTTCAAACGATATTTCATCTATCAAATCCGGTTTGTACGTAATAAGTGGTGATCTAAAGATTTAATGTTATGCCATGGTATGATTTTCTTTAAAACCCAAAGATCTTTCAAAATGAAATTTTTTTTCTATTCTTGTTTGATTGTGAAAATGTTTTATTTACTTAAAGATCTCTTAAAAACTATCATACCTGACACTAACAATCTTTAATGTCTTTAATTGTCTCTTTTCAATTCAATTCATTCTTCAAAATTAAATCAAGCCACGTCTTTCCCCAAACTTTTCTAAATAATTTAAATCAATTGGGATCACAAATCTCAATTGGTTTGAAATTTTTGATCGGGGGAGAGATAGTGATTTAAATCTCAAATCTGTTTCAAAGGAATTGGTTTTAGTCCTTAAAAGGCACTCATACCTCCACGTGCCAAAACGATTTCAAATACTTATGCACATTTGAGGGGAGCATTTATCCAAAAACCAAATGAGAATTAAACCAGCCACATTTTCTCTCATGTGTTTCTAAACCTTATTAACTCACCTGGGATCCAAATCTCAAAGGTTTTGATATTTTTGATCGGAGGGAGATTTGTGATTTAATTATGAAATCTGATAAACAGGTAATCATTTGATTCAAAATTGCGGCTGCTCTCTCATAGTGCTAACGCTTTCCGAATCTCGAAGCACATATTGAGGGGAGTATTTCAAAGCAAAATAAACTATCAAGGTACAAATGCTTTTATGTTTAACATAAAGTCCTTGATTGATTTTCTAATGGTTCTTAATGGCTATTGTGATGTGGAGTACTTTAAAATACTCCTTCCTCTATCTGATAAATTATTTCAAATATCCTACGCACAATTAAGAGGGAATTTACCAAAGAAATTCAAATGGATTTTTCACGGAAGTTGTGATCAAGAATTTGTTTCAAAGAACTCTTGCCTCCATGTGCTAAACAATTTCAAATCATATGCACATGTTGAGGGAGAGCATTTCTAAATGATCAAAACAATTAAGGTACAAAATGCTTTGATATTATATCACAAGTACCTTGATTGATTTTCCAAATGATTTTCAATTGGTTTCAAGAAGGAAAGAACAATACCAAAAGACCGACCAATTTACTTAATGCATGGTGTTATAAGGATGGTTAGGTTAGGTATTCGTTCCCACGATCCCGTCAGTGCCGGAGGATCTACCCAGGGACAATCCACTAGATAGTGTAGAAGTCCTTAGGTATGATGAAAATAAAAGGAGAAAAATGAGAATAACGGAAAGTGCGGACTGAGACAAAGCTAGTACTGGAATAAACCCAACAAGGTTCTAGTTATGAAGTCTCGGTAAGCACTGAAGGGGTTGAAGAATGAAAAAGAATTAACTTGAAAAGGTGAAAAGAAATAGCCCTCCAATAATTCAACCTTAGGGCAGAAACCGGGTACAATTCATAATAGCTACTGGTGGTTACTAAGGTAACACTGTATTGAAGAACGACATCATGGACCCAGTGATACATTGCACTAAACTTCCCAAGCTACTCAAGTTCCTCTTAAAAGGGCTTGTTTCATTCTCACGGGGAACCGACATTATCTATCGACTTTCTCTTAGAGATTGTTGATATTGAAGAAGAGACCCTCTCCCTAGTCTCCGGCATAGGAACCAAATGTGCACAATTGAGTCTAGAGCCAAGAGATCATTCACAAAATCTCATTAGGATACAAAATTAAAGAAGACTTACTGTTTCACACAATGTGGAAAGTAAGTATATATATTGAGAGTCCTACGCATTATCCTTGTGGTATTGCCAACATCCAAGTGATTGAAAATATTCAAATGAAGATGGAAATCCTTCTAGAGCCAACATCAAACAAGCTCTTGGTGGGTGACATGTGAGATCTTTTTTAAAAATCAAACTTGTGACAACGGATAGAACGTGGGCGATTCACTTGTAAATCACCTTGGTCCAGGAAAAATGAATTGACGAATATTTTGGAAAAACCATTCGTGTGCAAATCTTCTTTTCTCTAGCACATCGATGTGTTTCAGATTTCAAACTCAAAAGTATCTCTGATTGAAAATACTTTTGGAAAAAACCTTTCGATGTGTAAATTTCTTCTTCTTTTCTCAGCACATCGATGTGTATTCTCTTCAAATATAAAAGGTATTTTTGATTGAAAATTGATCTTTCTCATAAAACGTTGTCGTATTGCAAACTCTTTCTTCTAAGCAATACGTTTGTTTTTCAAATCAATTTTTCATCAATAGTGAATCTCAATTCGGGTTCACTCACTCCGTGTTTGTCTTCTTTGAACGTTCCGGTTTGAGAACAGCTAGAACAGCTGCGACCTTGTCAGGAGATTCTTTGGAATTATACCTGATCACAGGCAGTACGTGTACTGATCACGCGGGGAACAGTGGGCCGTGTACCTCAATTTCACCGAAAGTGATCAAGATATTTCGTGTGTTTATTGCTAACGTTGTTTGCAGGTACATTTGGATAGTTTGCAGCTGATCATAATTAAGAAGTCAATCCAAAGCCGCATGCTCACAGCATCCACACTTAATTGAAGAAATCATGACTAGTGCATATCTACATAACCTGCTCTAATATTTTTTACTATCTTCTGCTACGCGCTGCAAATATCATGACCATAAGCTTCGCCACTTGAGGGAAGATTTCATGATCCGGAAAGTGTGAGCATGTCGGTCCAAAAGTCACAACATCACATGATGGCAACACAACAAAAGGGTGATCCAGAGATTTACTGTGGCTGATGATCTCAAAGAATGCTCGAAGATCATCAAGATGTGGATCAGTTACAAGACCTCCATTTAAGTACAAGTACATCGGACTTTAAAGAATCCACTGCTAAAGCAAAAGATGAGTGTTTGAAGAATTAAAGTCTACTAGCTCAAGACTGAAGATAAAATAGAATGCTAGGATTCAAATTCAAATCATGGTGACCTCTCTTAGGGGAGATTGTTAGGATTGGAATTCCCATAATGAAGTGTCGGTCCACCCCAAAATAATCTAGCATAAGTTAGCTCGTAGACATATAGTTATTTACGTGTTTAGTAGTTACTTAGTTAGTTTAGAGCGTAGATTATTTTTAGAGTAACACCCGTGGAGGAGACAGGGTCTTTAACCCACTTTATGTCCTGATCCCAGCCCGACAGAGGGCAAGTATATGTAACTATAATACCCTCTAATCCCAAGTTAAGGTTGGAACTGGGAATCTAACCTTGCATTTTGTGATTTATTTTCTCTCTCAAGAACTCCCTCTCCTCTCTTCAACTCTCTAAACATGGCATTCATACACTATCATACACCTAGACCACCCGAATCATCTAAACAACATAAAGTACACGATCCTACAGATTACTACACTATAACACATCGGTACACTCCCGTAGTGCATAAGGTAGTACATAGGTAAACCGAGACGTTATAGATAAAACCTTTTCAGTAAAAACTGCATCAATCTATCAAATCAAACAAAGGGAAAACGAAGCAAAAAATCGAATATGAACACGAGTCTGAGATAAAGAGTGTCATTCCCCGAGTACCCAATTCGAGAGTTTCTAAGCATTACACAACACAAGCTCCTTAATATGGCAGAGAAGCCTTCACAATGTCGCCTACTGATTCGCTTCCAGACGGTCAAGTTTTGTCACACAAGCTGACCACTTGTGAATGGTCAACCGTAACAAACTTCAAACAGTCTGGAACCAAATGCAATGAAGTCCAGGAGAGTATAGTGTTTCCCCAGGTCGTTAAGTCCCAACGAGCTGTGCGAGAATAATCAAACGAATAGTGATCGAGAGAATTTGAATGGGAAAAGGATTGTGATTGATTATACTCAAAGAAAAAGTTTATAAATTACAGGGGCTTAAATGCAAATTAAAGAAAATTAAAAAGATAAATTATATTAAATAAACGCTATCACTATTTTTAAAATCTAATGTTTTTGATTTTTCATTTATAAAACTTAAATTAAAAACTACGTGACGTACAAAAGAAAATGTGAAAATGAAACAGTATTAATCCTAAAAATATAAAAATAACATTTTTACAAACCTAATGTTTAAGAGAAAATTTTTAGAAAAAGAAAATTATTTTTAAAACTATTTATCTAATTATTATTAATTAAAACTATTTTTACCTATTTAATATACCTAAAATACAAGAAAATATGAAATAAAGCTAGAAAAATGAAATTATGACTTAGAAAATCTAAAATAACTAAAGAGAATTTTCAAAACTAATTTTGTATTTTTTCGATTATTTTCTATTTTCTATGAATTAAAAACTTTTTAAAACTAATTAAATTGCTAAAAATACAAATTTAACTAAGAAAAATCTGGAAAAATATTTTTTTGCTTTTTATATTTATCTTAACCTAGGAAAAATGAAAACTTATTTTTTTGAAACTTTTTCGATTTATTTGTATAAAAGCTAATTAAAAAGTCCTAAAAACTGTTTTAAATAAGGAAAAATAGCAAACAGTGATGAAAAATTATGAAAAATTCAGGAAAAGTCTAAAATAATATTCTAAATCTAAGAAAAATATAAAAACAGTAGCTTATGTGCGAGAATAATGGGCTAGATGACAAGTGCTTATAAATAAGCACTTGAAATAAGCTAGAGGGACCAAATGAGCACCAACTGAACACAGAAGCTATAATAAGCTAAAACTACTAGAAATGAACCAAATTCAACTAATCTATACTACTGAATTGCAAACTACAAAGATTTGGCCTACTTGATTTTAAAAGAAGTTGAAGCAGTTTTCTACCTACTTTGAGCTTATCAATCAACTTAAAATGAGCTAAACTGAAAACCAAGAATGTGGGACTAAGACCACCGGCCAGAGTTAAAATACCAGTTTAAGAACCAAATACTGAGGAATGAAACCTGTGCAAGGCTTGCAAGTTGCTGCAAAACCTGACTTCGGTGTATCTTTGAGTGTGCACGGAGGACACTAACTTATTAGCATCTGATTTGAAGCTTATAAAAGCTTAAAAAATTTCCAAAAATCACTTTTAAGCACTTGACCAGGTGAAGTTTTAAAACCAAAGTTTCAGAATTTGAACCAGAATTGAATCCTCTAAAATCCACTTAGGTTGGGTGAAAACGAGATATTCAACTTTTGACTTTTGACAGATTTGAGAGCTTTGACTTTGGTGAACTTTAAGCTCAAGTTGTAGGCTGAATGTGATGTTATAAGCTAAATGAAGCTATATTAGCTACTCTCTTGATATCTAAACACAAATCAAGCTTTTGATCTTCATAAATTCCAGTTATGCAGTTAGAGCGATTTAAGACAATTTTGACTTTGAATGAGTTTTGATGACAAGTGATGACTAGAATGATTCAAACATACCTAATTAGACTAAGTAACAGGTTTTAAGCACAAGCCAAAGCTTAAGTTCAAACAAGCCAAGCTGTACAAACACACTTTATCTTAGCTGTTTTGAACTTTTAACTATCAAATTCAGATTTAAACAATGATTCCCACAAATTTAGGTCCTAATATCATTAAAACACCTAAATCATGCAAGTACATCAACTATAACTATCATTGAGACATCACAGTGATTATGCTGATTCAAAAAAATAAAAAATAAAGTGCAAAAGAATTTGAACTCACAACTTGTCGGCAATAATGTAGCTTGAATCAAAACCATAACCACACTAATTTAAGCTAATCCTACCCATTCCAAGCTCTGCAACACCCCATTCCATAGCTATTTCCAATTGAAGCTTTGCAGTTGACTTTTGTTGACCAAGGACAATTATGCTTAAATATGAATTATAAACTTACTCAAAGCTATGGACAGCTTAAGTGAGCTTATTTGAGTTGTAATAAAGCTTATTGAAGCTTGAAAATTAATAAATTTTAAAACAGGCTTGATTTGAGAAAATGGAAAACGAAACTTCATAAACTTTGAATTCTCACTTAAAATTGATTCAAGTGATTTATAATACTTAAATGAGTACAAGGAAAATAAAGAGGTACAATTTAAAGCTTAAATTTGACAAGGAATTGAAAAACGACATACATGAGAAAAATAAAACTAAGTACTACTTTTTTTCTACTCTCTCTTCTTCCTCTTTTTATAGCAAAAGTCCTCCCACATGTACTCTGAGTGTATCCCACCTTTATTTTGGGCCATTGGATGAGTTGAGACAATGTTGGCCGTTTGATCAAATTTTGGCGCCAAAATATTTGCAGTGGTTCGATATGGGGAAAAGGGCATTTAATGCATCTTGGCAGGGTGTTTGGAGGAGGAATATTGTAGGTGTGATGATGATGGAGTGAGGGTTGAAGAGTTGCGGTGATAAGGTTGCGGGGAGACAAGTTGGAGGGAAAGGAGGTGGAGTTTGACCATATTGACGGTTCTATTGTGTGGGGGTCAAAATGGGGGTCAATGGTTTATGGCGAGGGTAGAAGTTTAAGGCTTTGTTTATTAATACAAGGACCAAAGTGCAATTCTTCCAAACTTGAGGACCATTCTGCCAATTCTGATTTCAGGGGGCCAATCATGTACATTAAATATAATCCAAGGACCAAACTTGACAATCTCCAATATTCCAAGGACCAAACTTGTCATTTTTGAAAGTTTAGGGACCTAAGTTGTAATTTTCAATTTTTGAAATTTCAGGACCAATTTTGACAACTTATGATCCCTAGGGACTTGGTGATATTTTTTCTTTATTTTGTTTTACCAGGGACTGTTTTTGACAACTTTTGAAACTTGGGGACTAAAAGCGCCAATTATGCAAACTTAGCTCGTTTTCATCGATTTTAAACATTTTGCATTTAAAACATATAAAACACTTATTTGTGATATTTTATATTTTGATGCATTTGAGTGTTTTAAGATGTTTTTGCAGTTCAATTGTACAAAAATGATGAGTACTTACACACTCATCAATCCCCACACTAAACTATTGCTAGTCCCTAGCAATCTTTTGAGAAAAATTAATGGATTTGAATCTCTTTACCAAAAGCCATTACTTCTGGAGTAGCCAAATGTTTTGAGTTCAAGTAAGAACCGGTACACGATAACCAAATGATTTTGAGCAAACCACCGACTTCAAGCGGTTTGATTTGTCTTTACGAAGCCGTTTGCTACGGACTAGCCAACTCTTTGATAATATATACTATCTTTGGTGAGCTGATTACCAATTATGGTTTTCCACTGCCTTTACCACAAGCCATAAACTTGCGGGCTAGCCAACTCTTCACTAATTAAAGATATGGTGGGCTGAACACCATACAATTTTGGGCAAATTGCAAGCCGTCAACGGATTTGAGATATCTTTACCAAGAGCGGTTTGCTCCTGGATTAGCCAATCCTTTTGTTTATTAGACATGGCGGACTGATAACCATTTGTTGAGTAAGTGAAAAACACTTACTCCAAAAAAAATTTGGCCAAAATGGGGGAATTAGGTGGTATAATTACATGATAAAATTCGTGAGAATTCCCCCACACTAGAAATGAATATTGCCCTCAATATTCAAAGTACCGGCGGTTATGCGGAAACATAGAACGTAAAAGGGAAATACTACGGCCATTATTTAGCAAGAAGATTTTTTTTAAACTTTATATACAACGTGAGGGCAACTCCCCACTAGGGTGGTAGAAAAAAGAAAGAAGTCAGAAATATGGGTGAAAACCCATATGGCATGCTCTTGTTTTTGATTCCCAAGTCACTAGCTTGACTCGATCCCCGCATTCATTGGTTCATGGGGAAAGTTTGTAGATCGGGACAACCATGGGTGGAATGTCCTCTCCAAAATAATGCTTCAACCGATGACCATTCACTTTAAAGTTTGGACCATCGGGTTGAGATAACTCAATGGTTCCATATGGAAATACTTTAGTGATGGTGAATGGTCGGACCGGCGAGTTTTAATTTTGAGTTGAAAAAGAAGGACTCGATCACCGGCGTTGAAAGCGGTTCTTGATTTTAGAGTCATGAATCTTCTTTGTCTTTTGTTTGTAGATCAAAGAGTTCTCGTATGCTTGATCACGGAGTTCATTTAATTCATTCATTTGAACTTTCGGTGATCACCGCTATCTGAATATCGAAGTTGGCATGTTTCAAGGCCCGGTATGCCTTGTGCTCAAGCTCAACGCGGTAGATGACATGCCTTTCTGTACACTAGCTTGTATGGAGTACACCCGATAGGTGTTTTATAAGCTGTACGGAAGGCGAGTCGTCATCTAGCTTATCCGACCAAGAGGCACGGTTTTAAGCCTCTGTCCTTTCAAGAATTCTTTTAATCCCCCGGTTGGAAACTTCCACTTGCCCACTTGTTTGGGGTGGTGCAGCAGTAGAGGCGGTGAGTTACACCATACTTTTGCATGACTCTATCAAAGCGGTCATTGCAGAAATTCGTACCACGATCACTGATTATAGCTCGTGGAGTTCCAAACCTAGCAAAAGAGATTTTAAGAATTTCACAACAACTTCGGGCATGGTTTACGCTTCAACCCATTTTGACAAATAGTCAGCGGCCACGAGTATGTATTTGTTTCCTCGAGATGATGGAAATGGCCCCATAAAGTCAATGCCCGAGATGTCAAATATCTCACACACTTGAATGGCGTTTTGCGGCATTTCATTTCTTTGTGAGATATTCCGTGACGTTGACAAGCGTCACAGGTTTTGACAAATTCATGGGCATCCTTGTAAATCGTGGGCCAATAGAATCTAGAATCAAACACCTTCTTGGCGGTGTAGTTGGGGCTATGATGTCCCCGAGGTCAGAATGGCAAGCCTTGAGAATGTCATTGGCTTCACGACCATACACATCGCTGATGACTTGATCCGCGCAAATTTTGAATAAGTAGTAGGTTAGAAGTAATGTTTTACATCCTTAAAGAATTTGTTTTTCTGTTGGGGCGACATCCCTTTCACCACAAAGTTACCCGCATGGTAATTTGCAAAGTCAGCAAACCATGGGGTAGAAGAGTCTCCACGAAAAGCAACCACATTGAGTGTTTGAGAGGAAATGTTTGTTTATTTCCTTTTTCTCGAACACACTTCGGTGAGGGTTTTCTAGGCGGGACAATGATCGCCGACAGGTTCTCGGCTCCTTTTTTATCATTATAATGATATCAAATTCTTGTAGGAGGAGAACCCAGCGAGCAATCTCGCTTTGCATCTTGTTTTGCAAAGAGATATTTGAGCAGTGATCCGTATACACCGCGCATTTGGTCAATATAAGGTATGGCGAAACTTTTCAAGCGCATACACCACAGCTAATAATTCTTTTTACGTAGTGGTGTAATGGGTTTGAGCTTGATCATAGTCTTACTCGTAGTGGATGGCTGAAAATGCTTGGTATTTCGTTGCCCCAAGACTGCACCGATAGCAAAATCACTTGCATCGCACATGAGCTCAAAGGGTAAATCGGTCGGGGCAACTAGAATGGGTGCTTCCGTAAGCTTTTTCTTTAATGTTTCAAAAGCTTGATGCACTCAGTGAGAAGATAAAAGGAGCATCCTTTTCAAGAAGATGGGTCATAGGCCGGCGATTTTAGAAAAATCTTGTATGAATCTGCGATAAAACCCGGCATGACCTAGAAAACTCCTAATACCTTTGGCGGTAGTAGGATGAGGCAATTTGGCAATAACATCGACTTTTGCTCTATCAACCTCAATCCCGTTTTTGGAAATCTTATGGCCAAGGACTATGCCTTCTTTGACCATAAAGTGGCTCTTCTCCCAATTTAGACAAAGATTGGTGTCTTCACACCTTTGAGCATTTTCTAAATGGGAGAGACATGTTTGAAATGAGTCCCCAATGACCAAGAAGTCATCCATAAACACCTCCATTGTTTCCCCGATCATGTCGTGGAAAATTGCCATCATACATCGTTGGCGTGCCGGGAGCGTTACATAGGCCAAAAGGCATGTCGTCGTAGGCAAAGTTCCGTATGGGCGGTGAATGTGGTCTTTTCTTGATCAGCGGATCAATGGGGATCTGAAAATAACCCGAGAAACCATCAAGGAAACAATAGTATTCGTTTCCCGCTAATCTCTCAAGCATTTGGTCCATGAAGGGTAGAGGAAAATGGTCTTTACGGGTGGCTTCGTTTAACTTGCGATAGTCAATACACCGCGCCATCCCGTAACCATTCGAGTTGGAATTAACTCGTTTTCTTCATTTGTGACAACAGTTATGCCACCCTTTTTGGAACCGCAGTGGATGGGGTACGACCCAGGACTATCGAGATCGGGTAAATTACACCGGCATCAAGAAGTTTGAGAACCTCTTGTTTGATAACCTCATGAATCTTAGGATTCACCCTTCTCGGATGTTGGACTGCTGGTTTGAAGTCATCCTCCATCAAGATTTTGTGAGTACAAAACTTAGGGTTGATACCCTTAATGTCGGAGAGTTTCCAAGCAATTGCTTGCTTGTGTGACTTCAAGACCTTTATGAGAGATCTTCTCCTCCTCAGTCAAGTCTTTAGCAATTATGACGGGTAATTTATCATCACCCTCCAAGAATGCATACTCGAGATGAGGTGGTAGGTCCTTAAGTTCAACCTCGGGAAATTCTTGTAGATGTTTTATGCGATTTGATTTCCTCAACCGTGATCTCTTTTGGAGGGAGTGAAGGTAATGGATCTTCATTTAACAATTGCTCAAGATAAAGGATATCCCCCTCCGAATCATAAACACCATCAATTCCTGGCGGAATTGATTCATCACTAGCAAGAAACTCATCGATCTCTTCCAGAAAGAAGTCACCTCCCTCAAGCGGGTGAGAGAGGGAAGAGTCGGCAATGATTGGTTGAGAAGATGTGGTGGAATCCCCACTCACAGAATTATGAAAATAACCAAAAAACTTGAGTACTCCTCGAAGCAATATCAATTACATCGATTCGATTAACGATTGACATCATAATTTGAGGAGTACCTCGAAGTTTGATCAAGGTTGGTACAGACTTCATTACCCACACTAGCGTGATTTCTTGCTCAAATACATCAATGAAGAGCCGCGCCCGTTCTCAGAATCCTCGTCCAACAATGAGAGGAACCCGAGGATCGGCATCGAAATCAACAACCACAAAGTCAGCGGGAAAATGGAACTTTCCTACTTTCACGAATACATCCTCGGCGATGCCAAGAGGACGCGATATAGAACGATCTGCAAGCTCAAGTCATGCGGTAGGAATAAGTTGGAAGAGAAAGTTTCTTCCATCTTGAATAAGGCATCAGATTGATGCTTGCACCAAGATCAGCAAGGGCAAAGCATTCAATCATCCCGGGAAAAACACAAGGAAGAAGAAATTTTCCGGGATCTCCAAGCTTCTCGGGAAGCTTCTTTATGAAGCTGCTGGCGGTTCTCGTTCAAAGAGTTTTAGCCATTTCAAACAATTTTTCCTTGTTGCTTAACATGTGTTTGAGAGTTGATGCAAACTTGGGCATCACCATGATAGCATCCGCAAAGCTTATGTCAAAATGTAGTTCTTGGAAAATTTGAAAAATTTTTCCATTTGATGGTGGCTTTTGCTTGGAGCTTTTGCTCATTTAAGCGTGAGGGTAAGGAATAGAAGTTTTGGATTTGGGGTTTTCAACTGGAGGTTCAAAAACAACTCGGGTTTGGTTTTGGGTTTCTGGACAACTTGAGGATGGACATGTGCTGTACTTTGTGAGCTAGTAGGTTGCACTTGGTCCTTTGTCGCCTCAGGTTCACTTTCCACTACCTTCGGAAGAGAAGAAGAAGAAGAGGTAGTAGGAATAGCGGGTCCATCATATGAAGCACCACTTCTGTTTGTGATCGCCTTTGCATCGCCCCTCGGATTAGCGATCGTGTTGCTAGGTAAAAGTACACGAGCCCGGTCGATCATTTAAAAACTTCTTAATGTCAGAAATCTGGCTAACCAACAACCTATTCATTTCCTCTTGGGATTTCATGAATTGCTTCAACAACTCATCGATGATGGTCGGTTGGAACAATGGCTTGATTTTGCGTAGAAAATTCTGCCTCTATTGTTTGGATTCGGGCCTTGATTTTGGAAATTTCCTTGATTATTGCCATGAAAATACCCTGGGTTGAAATTTCCATGACCTTGGTTTCTATTAAAATTTCCTTGGTTTTGGAAATTTTGACTTTGATTTTGAAAACCGTTATTTTGACTAAAATTACCTTGGTTTTGAAAACCTTGGTTCATTCTATTCTGATTTTGATTACGGTTTTGGTTTGGTTGAAACGGGTGGTCCAGGGTAGTGGTTAGGACGGTAGTTCGGGTCCATAGGAGCACGGTATTGGTTGCCTCTGAATTAGAAATCCCTACAGCATTTGCTTCAAAAGGGTTACCATCGGTGGCATACAGTTGTAATAGGCATGGGGGCCACCGCAAGTAACACAGACTTCCACTTTCTTAACTTGAGCAGGAGGTGAAGTTTGTGGAAAAGAAACTTTCTTTTGGTTGGAGAGAACCAAAGCTTGAATTGCTTCCGTGAGTTTGTCAATCTTAGCATCGGTGCTAGATTGACTCACGAGCGATGAAGAAGAAGAAGGACCAACACTGACTTGGGAAACAACCGGCTTGCTTCGTGCGGTGCGGACTTTAGACTTGTTTTCAATGATCGCTAAAGCTTCTTTTACAGTTTTGCTCAAGAAATTTCCTCCAGCGGAGGAATTGAGAGAATCTTGATCAGATTGACTCACTCCATTATAGAAAGTATCGAGTTGCATTAACTCGGAGAAACCGTGGTGAGGACATTTGCGGAGCAACTCCTTAAAACGATCCCACGATTCACTGAAGGATTCATCAAACTTTTGTGTGAACTTGATGATTTCGTTTTTAAGACTCGTGGTTTTGGAAGGTGGATAAAACTCGTTCACAAATTTCTTCGGATCTTCCCATGTTTCAATTGATTTAGGGGTTGTTTTCAAGCCAAATCCGGGCTTGACCCTCAAGGAAAATGGGAAGAAGAAGTTTAACGACATCGGTAGGGACATTATTGTATTTGATGGTAGATGCAATCTTGTTAAACCATCGAATATGAGCATGAGGATCATCCCTCTCAAAACCATAGAATTGACTTGAGGTTACAAGATTGAGTAACCCGGTTTTGAGTTCAAAATTTTCAGCCACAATGGCTGGGATAACAACATCTCCATACCCGTCGATGGGTGCACGGAAGCTCACATAGGGCGTTCTTCCGCCATGATAGCGGAAGTAGTGTGAGCAGTCCGGATCTCAGATCCGACTGATGGAGCAGAAAGTCTCGGACCGCCTTCTTGGAATCTTGACAAGCTCACGAAATGGGCTTACAGACCTAGAAGAGCGGTGCGCGCTACACTAGAGTTAACTCAAGAGATCTCGAGTTAAGGAAGAATTATGAAAAATGGGGAAAGAAGAATCTTTTTGAGTTTTATGGTTTTGACAAGTAGATATAACAACAAATCCAATTAAAACAATATCGAGGCAAAACGACAGTGAACTTAAACCAATAATCACAAGATGAATGGCTTCTTTGAAAAGGTACACCACTCACAAGGACACAAAGGCAAGTTTTAATCTTTGGTTCGAGAACTTATTATGGTCGTACCCCCAGTTAGGTAGTACACTGCCTTGGTTTGCGGTGGTAATTTTTATGTTGTTATTATTAAACAAAGAAAACGACAAATCTTTTTGTATTTTTATCTTTGATATATATATAAAACAAAAGAAAAATATTTTTGTGTTTTATCGTTTTGGATGTTTTTGGGTTTTTGGATTTTTTATAAGAAAATATATATATAGATATAGATGGTATAAACAAGGAGTGAATATTCAAATCACTAATCTGCTAAGCGTAAGATAATTAGCAGACTCCCGGCGTGGCCAAAATTTGTTCGCAGAGACGGTCAAGTTTTGTCACATAAGCTGACCACTTGTGAATGGTCAACCGTAACAAACTTCAAACGATGCAGGAACCAAATGCAATGAAGTCCGAGTATAGTGTTTCCCAGTTCGTTAAGTCCCAGCGGTACGTGCGAGAATAATCAAACAAATAGTGATCGAGAGAATTTGAATGGGAAAAGGATTGTGATTGATTATACTCAAAGAAAAAGTTTATAAATTACAGGGCTTAAATGCAAATTAAAGAAAATTAAAAAGATAAATTATATTAAATAAACGCTATCACTATTTTTAAAATCTAATGTTTTTGATTTTTCATTTATAAAACTTAAATTAAAAACTACGTGACGTACAAAAGAAAATGTGAAAATGAAACAATATTAATCCTAAAAATATAAAAATAACATTTTTACAAACCTAATGATAAGAGAAAATTTTTAGAAAAAGAAAATTATTTTTAAAACTATTTATCTAATTATTATTAATTAAAAACTATTTTTATCTATTTAATTATACCCTAAAATATAAGAAAATATAAAATAAAGCTAGAAAAATGAAATTATGACTTAGAAAAATCTAAAATAACTAAAGAGAATTTTCAAAACTAATTTTGTATTTTTAGATTATTTTCTATTTTCTATGAATTCAAAACTATTTAAAACTAATTAAATTGCTAAAAATTACAAATTTAACTATGAAAAATCTGAAAAAATTATTTTTTTGCTTTTTATATTTATCTTAACCTAGGAAAAATGAAAACTTATTTTTTTGAAACTTTTCTGATTTATTTGCAATAAAAGCTAATTAAAAAGTCCTAAAAACTGTTTTAAATAAGGAAAAATAGCAAACAGTGATGAAAAATTATGAAAAATTCAGGAAAAGTCTAAAATAAAGTTCTAAATCTAAGAAAAATATAAAAACAATAGCTTATGTGTGAGAATATGGGCTGTTGACAAGTGCTTATAAATAAGCACTTGAAATAAATAGAGGGACCAAATGAGCACCAAGCTTTCCAGAAGCTATAATAAGCTAAAACTACTAGAAATGAACCAAATTCAACTAATCTATACTCTGAATGCAAACTACAAAGATTTGGCCTACTTGATTTTAAAAGTTGAAACAGTTTTTTCCTACTTTGAGCTTATCAATCACATCAAATGAGCTAAACGAAAACCAGAATGTAGACCTCAAGACCACCAGCGGTTAAAATACCAAGTTTAGAACCTAAATAGCAGGAATGAGAGCTTTGCAAGGCACGCAAGTTACCTTTAGTACACAGCTTCAGATTATGCAGGTGGCGCACTATTAACTTATTAAGCATTTGATTTGAGGCTTATAAAGGGCTTAAAAAATTTCCAAAAATCACTTTTAAGCACTTGACCAGCTGAAGTTTTAAAACCAAGTTTCCTTGAATTTGAGACGGAAGATCCTCTAAAAAATCCACTTAGGTTGGGTGAAAAAGCAGAGATATTGCAACTTTTGACTTAATGATTTGAGAGCTTTGACTTTGGTGAACTTTAAGCTCAATTTGTGAACTGAATGTGATGTTATAAGCTAAAGTGAAGCTATATTAAGCTACTCTACTGATATCTAAACACAAATCAAGCTTTTGATCTTCATAAATTCCAACAGTTATGCGATTAGAGCAGAGTTTAAAGACGATTTTGACTTTGAATGAGTTTTGATGACAAGTGATGACTAGAATGATTCAAGTGTACCTAATGAGACTAAGTAAACGAGTTTTAAGCACAAGCCAAAGCTTAAGTTCAAACAAACCAACTGTACCAAACACACTTTATACTAACTGTTTTGAACTTTTAACTACCAAATTCAGATTTAAACAATGATTCCCACAAATTTAGGTCCTAATATCAAAAACACCTAAATAATGCAAGTACATCAACTATAACTATCATTGAGACATCACAGCGATTATCAGATTCAAAAAAATAAAAAATAAAGTGCAAGAATTTGGAACTCACAACTTGTCCAGCAATAATGTAGCTTGAATCAAAACCATAACCACACTAATTTAAGCTAATCCTACCCATTCCAAGCTCTGCAACACCCCATTCCATAGCTATTTCCAATTGAAGCTTTGCAGTTGACTTTTGTTGACCAAGGACAATTATGCTTAAATATGAATTATAAACTTACTCAAAGCTATGGACAGCTTAAGTGAGCTTATTTGAGTTGTAATAAAGCTTATTGAAGCTTGAAAATTATAAATTTTAAGACAGGCTTGATTTCAGAAAATGGAAAAACAGAAACTTCACCAAACTTTGAATTCTCACTTAAAAGTCAGTTACAGTGATTTATAATACTTAAATGAGTACAAGGAAAATAAAGAGGTACAATTTAAAGCTTAAATTTGACAAGGAATTGAAAAACGACATACATGAGAAAAATAAAACTAAGTACTACTTTTTTCTACTCTCTCTTCTTCCTCTTTTTATAGCAAAAGTCCTCCCACATGTACTCTGAGTGTATCCCACCTTTATTTTGGGCCATTGGATGAGTTGAGACAATGTTGGCCGTTTGATCAAATTTTGGCGCCAAAATTATTTGCCAGTGGTTCTGATATCAGGGAAAGGGGCATTTAATGCATCTTGGCTTGGGGTGTTGGAGGAATATTGTAGGTGTGATGATGATGGAGTGAGGGTTGAAGAGTTGCAGGTGATAAGGTTGCAGGAGACAAGTTGGAGGGAAAGGAGGTGGAGTTTGACCATATTTGACCGAGGTTCTATTATTGTGGAAGGGGTCAAAATGAGGGGGTCAATGGTTTATGGCAAGGGTCCAAAGTTTAAGGCTTTGTTTATTAATACAAGGACCAAACTGCAATTCTTCCAAACTTGAGGGACCATTGCTGCCAATTCTGATTTTCCAGGGGCCAATCATGTACATTCTGAAATTATAATCCAAGGACCAAACTTGACAATCTCCAATATTCCAAGGACCAAACTTGTCATTTTTGAAAGTTTAGGGACCTAAGTTGTAATTTTGCAATTTTAAATCTCAAGGACCAATTTTGACAACTCATGAATCCTTAGGGACTTGAAATGATATTTTTCTTTATTTTGATTTACGGGGACTTTTTTTGGCAACTTTTGAAACTTGGGGACTAAAACTGCCAATTATGCAAACTTGATCACGTTTTTCACCGATTTTGATATTTTTAAATTTAAAACACATAAAACACTTATTTGTGATATTTTTATCATTTTGATGCATTTCAGTGTTTTAAATGTTTTTGATTTAATTGGTACAAAAATGATGAGTATTTAGACACTCATCACCTACACTTTATCCACTACATGGCTAGACATTGAGTTCTTCCACGAGGTAGAACCAAAACTATCACAACGTTGCCTACACTTTATATGGTACAAGGTAGAACCAAACCTATCACAATGTCACTTACACTTTATCCGGTAATAGGCTAGACACCGAGTTCCATTACAAAGGAGGAACTACAACCCAACACTACAAACCAAATGAGACAAACTCCTTGTGGAAAACTAGAAGGAGGGGGCGTTGAATAGTTTTACCAATTAAAACTTTGTTTTAAAATATTTAGATCGACTTATGTCAATCTATTTGGATGTGTATGTTGGTCATTGATAGATAGATATATAAATGTGTAATGAAAGATGAACAGTAAGAAGCACATAACCATGACAAGAGTATTTATAGTGGTTCGTACAAGGACACTTCCTTGCCCTACTTCACTCCCGAGTCACCTACTTTCGAGTTAAATCAAAATCTACGACACCAACTCCTTATGGCGGAGAAGCCTTCACAATGTCGCCTACTCTTTTTCGGTACTAGGCTAACCAGGGTTCTTTTCCTCAGGAGAACCACACCTACCACAATGTCACCTCCTTTATCGGTACTAGGCTAAGTACCAAGTTCCATTACAATGGATGAACTACTACCCAACACTACACAACACCTAACCCAAAGGGGCCAGCTCCTTATTACAACACATCAAGGATATCAATATCCTTGGAAACAAATCACCATTTGTATGATGCACCTCATCGATTATATGACTTTAGCATCCTTCACTAATTCCACTTGATTTGACTCCTAGGAATCTTTCACTAATGCCCTTGACCTCGAACGCGGCATCTTTCACTAATGCCTTCGTCTTGACTTCTTTAGCATTCTTCACTAATGCTTTTGAGATGGACGTTTAAGCACCTTTCACTAATGCTTTCGTCTTGAATCTTTCGGCATCCTTCACTAATGCCTTCGACACAACACTTTATGGCAGAAGAAAAAGTATCAACAAAAACATAGGTAGTCTTGATGATGATGGAGCATGGCAACTCATGGACTTGAGCTTGCTCGACTTCAAGAAGTGGTGATCTAGCCTTTAAGAGGAACCTAGAGAATCACACAAAAACAAAAGACAAACTACATAGAAAGATCACTTAGGATCTATGGTTAGAAGGTTACAATACTTGGGAAAGTATGTGTGGGGTAGCAACCCAAAAAGGAAGAAATGGCTCTCTATTTATAGAAAAACATCTTGTTCCACGGATCCCTCACTTGGGGGTCCGTCAGTGTAACTTTCAGGGGATCATGGGGACGCTCCCTTGCCCATGGGTTTTGGTTCATGGGTTATGGATCATGGGTATCCAAGTAGATACAATGTATCTATAACATGCAATGCATCTAGTCCGTGGTTCATGGATTAAAACTATGGGCCATGGATTGAAACCATGTATGACTAAAGCATAATGTCATTCAATGGGTTATGGGTCAAGCTCCATGGGTATGGGTCATGGACTTTAGGTTGTACTCAACTACATTCAATGTATTTGGTCAATGGGTCAAATACTTAAGTTTCTACCAATTGTATTACCAATTATAATACATACTAGTTATGTATATGTTTGCCCAATATGTAAACACTAGTTGTTGTACGTATGTATTACTAAATCATAAAATCACTTATACTTGTTTTAGTGTTTTATGTGAAAACGTAAGTCTGTTAGGAAACTATTGGCTCAAACCATTTACGTATTTTATTTGTTTCGTTAAAATGATTTTACGTTTGTTATCGATAAAACATTAGAAGATCGTAAAATATAAATAAACGTTTTTACGGCTTATTTGTATTAACAATCTCCCCCTTTTTTTTGATGACAAAACACAAAATTATTTTAAGGAAAAACTAAAATTCGTAAAAGTTCGAATTGGAGTTTTACTCTCTTTCTCCCCTTTTGTCGAAACAAAAGCGTACATAATGTTTTAAGAAAAACATGTAAAGGGAAAAAATATAGAGCAAGTGCGGAAGATTTCTCGTCTTAACTCCTCTTGTGAGTCCATCCCTTTGTGAGGGCGTCAAGTAAATAAAAACTACTAAACTAATGCATTGCAACTATGTTTTCAAATGGTTTCGTTTTAGAGACGATAATGCTCCCCCTAGATGATTGCAACTTTGCAAGTGGACGTAACGAAATGTAATCCATATGAGGACTATATTGCAAATGATTTTGCAATGTATGGTTTGACACAAATCTCCCCTAGCTTAGGGTGTCAAAGTCTTCATGTGTATTTTGAAAATCTACAAAAAAAAGGTTAGAAAACAAGTATATAGTGCATAATTTCCTGCAAATAAGACTCAAGTTAGTAAAAATTGGTCTTCTGTTGTATGGATCCCACGGTTCCCTCCTTAGAGGGATCCGTCTAGGCAAATCTCAGGGATCCATCTATCTGATGACAGATTTCAGCAATGGTGATGTACCAAATAATGTTAACATCAAGGAGAGTTATATATTCAAGCAACAAATATATAGTCAAATCAATGTGGCATATAAACTATCATTCAGTAAAACATAAGAGATAATCAACAAATCTCTAAAACTAAGAGAATGATTTAGCAACGTAATACATATTCTACTAATACTAATAAGTGACCAAAACTTAAGAAGCAACAACGTGCTTGAGTCTAAGGATGAGTAGACTTGTTGATTTGGTCCAATCTTCAAGAGGATAACGATTTAAGTTAAGTTTGAGACTAGGACCCCATTTTAATCCTTAGGCTGATGGTTGTTTGGGTTTGTTGACCTCATCGAAACGTTCGAGGAGGTGATAAAACATGAAAAGTTGCTCCTCACTTAGTTCATGTATCAACCCTTCAACATGTTGACAATGATAGAAATCCTTGTCATGGTTTTGAAAAGATGGTGGTAAGGATGGAGCGACGTGATGTGGAGGTTCAAGTGAAGTAGGTTGGGGATCCTCAAATGAAGGAGGGATTGGTGGAGGCACATTAATTGGTGGCTCAACAAGGGTTGATGGTGGAGGTAGGGAAGTGTCAACTTTGTTAGGATTTAGTAAATCCAGTTATTAAAGTGTCGGTCACCTCAAGTATATGTAATCGTTAGAAAGCTCGTAGTCGTAGTTATTTAATGTTAGATAGTATTTAGTTAAGTAACACCGTGGAGGACGGGCCGAGGTCTTTACCTTGTATGCACGATCCACAACCCGTAGGTGGCGTTTATGTATGATACTATAAATACCCTCTACCTCCCAATGTAGAGGGTTGGAGCTCATATAATTTTACTTTCTCTCACTAAGTTTCTAAACCTCTAAACTTTCTCTCTCTAAAACTCATAATTATGCAGCCTCTATCATCATGGTTTGATGTGTTGTGAAATCAATATGTTACAAATGGTATCAGAGCCATGGTTGATCATCTCTCACATATTCTTGATTTCTAGTGGTTTTTTATGGTTTTGGGTTTGAAAAAGTTTAGTGGTATTTGCATCATTTGGACCATTTCTAGTGTTAAAGTTTGGATTTTGATTGTACTTTTGTGTTTTGAATCATCATAAGTGCTTAGGTTTTGATTTGGAAGGCTTGAATCATTTATTGGTTGGATTGTTTTGGATTTAAAGAGGCGTTTTGGTTTGTTTAAAAGGTATTTGTTTTGTGTCTCCATAAAGTACTCAAATGAGCAATTTGTCCTTGTTTAGGCGATTTGTGTCTTTTACAATCACTTATGCTTGATTGTCGGGTAGTGGAAGACTGTACTTAATGCGATTTGTTACGGTGGCGATTTGTCATTTTGTACAGCTTGCTTATTTAAGCGGTTGTGAGTTTTAGCGACTTGTGTTGTTTATGCGATTTGTCATTTTAATGACTTGTCATTTTAAGAGGTTTGTTGGGTTAAGCGATTTGCTTCTTGAAAGCGGATTGATTGGTTGCGATTCGGTCTTATCGGCGATTTGTCACTTTGGCGATTTGTTTCTTTGAGCAAATTAGTGTTTTTCTTAAAACTAAATTACGTTCGGTTTTCTCTTGATTTAGTAAAATCCCGTGAAAGAATTTATTTCCCGGTTTAATTATAGAGTTTTAAATCGTAGAATTTCTAATCATGTCTACAACCATTACCCATATCATCTCTTCATTTCTGAAGACGTTCAAGGCTGCTGGATCCGATACTCGTCCACCTATGCTTGACAGAATTGATTATGACTCATGGGCTCAACGAATTAGGTTATACTATTTGAGAAAGGAGAATGGGGTTAACATTCTCAAATCAATTGATGAAGGACCTTATCAGATTGAAACTACTAGAGACATACTTGAAAGCTATGCGGATGGTACGGTGATCTTAGGTTGAATGAGACCAAAAAAGGCGTATGATGAGCTTCATTGATAAGGAGAAAAGAGATACAATGCTTGTCGAGGACTTCAAACATGATACTTCAGGGTCTTCCAAAAGACATCTACAAGTTAATCAATCACAACACTAAAGCCAAGGCAGTTTGGGACAATGTTAAGAGGAGTTCTCTCGATTCTGAATTAACTAAAAGAAGCAGAGAATCTCAAGCGTATGATGACTTTGGAGCACTTTAAAATGAAATCAGGATAAAGTGTCACTAAATATTACGTGAGGTTCCACATGCTTGTGAATGACAGGAGGAATATCAAAATGACTATGCCAAATATTCAGCTAAATTCAAAGTTTGTGAACAACATGAATCCCGAATGGCACAAATTTGTCACTTGAGTCAAGTTAACAAAAGGTTTGAGGAACACTAACTATGGCAGCTTGTATGCATACTTGCTTGAGAACGAGACATGCTACGTTTGAACGAATGATCTTGGAAAATTCAATTCAAATTCTGGTAATGCAATTTTGTCAAATGATTCAACAGCCTTCTACACCAATGTAGGGATTACTACCAAAGCTTCACAAGTCATACCTACTGGAAATGGTAACCACAAACTCATTCCCGATCCAAGTTTTAAGCAACCGCGATCTTTGAAGCAACCATGGAATATTTCATCTATCAACTGGCTCTTATGGTTAAGCAAAATCTGAACCTTACTCCACACACTAACAATGATATCGAACGCATCCAATCTACACATTCATGCTATTGTCAGAGATGGTAAGATCATGGTGCAACCAGTGCAAGGAAGACACTATGAACAAGGAAAGGGTGGAGTATGTGGAGGGTATGTGGCTAATCAGAATAGTGGAAGGAATGCAAATCAAGGAAAACCAATCAAGTGCTACAACTTTGGGGGTGAAGGACATATTGCAAGGAACTGCACGTCTCCAAAATGTCCTCAAAATGCAGAGTATTTCAGGGACAAGATGCTGCTGGTGCAAGCTTAGGACAGTGGAGCGGTTTTGGATGAAGAACGTTTGTTGTTTCTTGCTTTGAGGAAATGCTAAAACCTATAGCGCGTGATGTGGATGATGCACCAATTCAAGAAATAGGTCACAATCATCAAAATGCCTTTCAGTCGCTGGCGGATGCATTTGACTCTGATGTCGATGATGAATCTACCTGACGCGACAATCTTCATGGCTAGCATTTCATCAATGGTCTCTCCAAAGGTCTCATCACCACAACAAATTGGGTCCATCCAAAGACTCAATCATTTCAGAGGTATTAAAACTATACGATGAAGTTGATGAGCAAAAGATACATAACGAAGTACAATCTCATGTAACTTATGAATCAGATATTGATAATGTGGATAATAGTAATATTGTCCCATATGATCAATATGTGATACTGATAACGCTCAAATTTTGCATGTTTTTAGTAGCGTTATCCGTGATTTTATGTGTGTTATTTGGTTATAATCATATGCTTTTGATTCTTAATCGTACAAAAGTGCGTTTGCTAGTTCATTTGTAGCCAAGTACAGGAAAATGGAGAAAAAGGCGGAAAAAGAAGTAAAATACGAAGATTTCTCCATATACGAAGAATTCCCGACAAAAGCAAGACTTGTGGAGTATATTCGAGAAGATAAAGTCATCAAGTTAGTGGTCCAAAGACTCAAGAATAAAGTTCAAGAAGGAAAACGAGAAAGAAATGAAGAAAAGAAGCTTAAACGAAGACATATTGGAAGACTCATTGTTCCTGACACAGCTTCACCATTTTGGCCATAACCTTTGCATACGGACTCCGTTTAACCCCCGGTTTGCAGCCACGGAAAGCTAAGAGAAAGATCTACAACTTTGGTTCTTATGATTTTCTGTCAAAAAGGCTCCAACCGTTCGGTCGAGCCCCGCAACCGGATCGGTTAGAGAATGGTCAAGAACACCAACTGAAACGGTTGGAGCCCAAACGATTAGGTTGGAGGGCCTGTTTCTGCCATTTCTTCATTACTAAGACTCCAAACTTGTCCCAACCTTCCCACTCAGTTTCTAGTCCCTTACAAGCTCCTTGGAGGCCAAGTTGAGCATTGAATACCCCTAGCCTTGGAAGTAGTATAAATAGAGGCCTTTGCAACCTCATTTAATCATCCCTTCTCCATCCTTCTCATCCCTTTCACCTACCATCCATCTCTAGGTGTGAAATTCGATCCTCCACCCTTAAGGACGAATTTCCACCTAAAACAACATCCCTCTCTCAACTTACCTTCACCAAAGGTGTGTAATTCTAGCCTCCACCCTTAAGGACGAATTTCCACCAACCAATCTCTCCCAAAAGACCACAAACCTCTACCATTTCTAGAAGTATGATTGGTTAGAAGTTGTAGTTGATTGGAGGCTTGAAGGAGTGCTATAATCCTTCACCCTTGCCTAATGTAATCTTACTTTGGGTAAATCCTTGTTACTTTTATGATGTTGAATGTTATGATTCATGTTTGGTTCTTTGGTTGTGTTGATTATGTGATTCTTGTGAATGTTGTCTGGATACTTGTTTATTTCATATGAGAACTTGTGATAAAAGGATGTGTGGATAATTGTAGTGTTTGTTTGGAATATGTTGATAACATCATATTTGGTTGAATTGGAACTTGTTCTTGTTTATTGTTTTGGTTGATCATTGTTGAGTCTAATGTCAAAATATTCTTAACAATGGTTAGTTCCAATTCATTAATCGACAAATGATTTTGGTCTTGTACTTTGTGACGATTGTGCAAGAGAATTAATAAACATAACAAGTAAAGGTTTAATTTGGATTAAGGCCGAAAGGAATCTTTTGAATATATGTTCTCATTATCTTTCAAGTAAATGGAACTTCACAAATTAATAACATCAAAGTCTAAGGCCGAAAGGGATTCTTTGTTCTTGTTGGTATAAGGCTCATGACATGACCACTTGATTGAGGCTTATGCACATTTGATTTATAAAACACTAAACTATTATTATAGGTTCTATCTTTGATAATATGTTTTCCAAACTAAACATCCTAATATCCTTGTGATCATTTGTCTAAACATGTATGTTCTTTGTGTGCTTTTTCTTGGTGGTTTGATCCGTGACAATCATAACCACGACCTTGATACTGCTTGTTCTTATATTGCTTTTCTTGTTGGTTTGATATGTGACAATCATAACCATCAACTTGTTACTTGCTTAAACAAACAAACGATATTTGTAGTGCAACCAAGTCTCTTGGGACGACCTTGATTTACCATATACTATACTACAACTTGACTAGGGTATACTTGCCCGAATGTGTTCCTAGTTAACCGGTAATTCATGTTTACAAATTTAAAACCCCGATGGAACCCATCAAGTTTTTGGCGCCGCTGTCGGGGACTTGCGTTTATATTCTTGTGTTTGTTTACTTGTTGAATTGATTGCTCTTGATGTTCGCTCATGATGTTTGCCTGAATGTTTGTTCTTTTTCTTAAAATCTCTCATTTTCTCATAATTGCTCAAATGATATGGGCGTTAAAATCAAGTTTTTGATGTCTAGATTTTGTTTCATGTGTTCTAAAAAATGCTCGTTTCATTGATTGCTTTCAAAGTGTGCTAAAAATGTTTGCGAAAAAACCACCAAAACTGACCAGAATCATCTAACCGGATCGGTTGCCTCTGCAGCCGAACGGTTGGACCACCCAAACCACTCCAACCGATCGGTCACTACCCGTAACCGATCCGGTTGGAGACTTTTGTCCCAATTTTTATTTTGTGTGTTTCTTGTTTCGTGAGTTTTATGTTTTATATGTTATGTGATCTCTTGCATGTCTCTTTGTTATATGTTTGTGTTATTATTGTCTATGTTAGTTTCGTATTAATTTTGAATAAGACTATCTTGTTTAGATTCTCTTGTTTGATTTGTGTTACGTGACTAATTGTGTGTGCTAAGTCGAATGTGATTTTCATTTTCTCGTGATTGTTCTTTTATTTGTCTTAAGTGTCGTATTTTGTTTTTGGTGTTCTTCTAGTTAAATATGTGTTTAAGTGTTTTATTTACTTTGTGTCTATTTTTCTTTGTTATCGTCTGTGTCCTTGTTTTAATTTTATCAATAAAAAGTTTTGAAATAAAACTAGTTCTCTAAAAAAAAAAATCTCCTCCAACCGATCGGTCATCGCCCGTAACCAGTTCGGTTGGAAGGTTGGTCACATTTGGTTCATTCCAACCGATCGGTTACTCCCGAACGATTGGTTGAACTAATCTTATAAAATATATATATATATATATATATATATATATATATATATATATATATATATATATATATATATATATATATATATATATATATCCGTTTTCATTTTTTTTATGTGTTTGTGTCTAGATAGAATAAGTTTAAATGTCTTTTTGTTTTTGCAAGAGTATCATTTCTTTTATTTGGTTTTTCCATTTTAAATTTTGTCATTTTTTAGTACATTGTGAATAAATAAGTACATGTGTTTTAAAAATAAAAGTGTTTTGAACTTTGTGGGTATGTTCACTGGAAACCCTCACGAGACTATAACTCGGCCCACTCGCCACCGAGGTTTAAAGGCTTGTTGCATACGCTAAATGCAACTGTGATGCCTACGAAAGTGAGTTTTAGAATTTTACGCGTTTTTGTAGTTTAGTTTATTTTTGCAGATTTAATAAGCTTGTGGAGGAAGGATTGGTTGGATCGTGAACCTTATACTCTTGATTGGACATGTTTGAAAGAGGAATCGATTGATCTCAAGCGCTTATGCTAGCGTTTGCTTAGCATCTTATTATTTGGAGTTCGATCATGATTACCTTGGCCCGGGAGGTTTCGTTTCACTTAGACTTATTATTTGAATTTTCCCTATTTTTACATGCTTTGAAGTTTTCACAATTGCTTTATTTTGTTTCTTTGTTATTTTTCCTTTGTTGGGTGTTGGTAAATTATTTTTAATAAATTGACTTCTTGTTAGCCTTAATAGTTTTTATTAGAAGTGATGGTCATTCACATTTAGGAACTTTGTAACGTGTGTTAGATATCATGCTAGAATAGTCAAAGGGCTCATGGATTGGGCTAAGCTAAATGGTTAGACGTTTAGTTAAATTAGCCTTATATGTTCATGTAACCAATCCATGTCCAAGCCCATCTCACGGCCCATGGCCAAGCCTTAGGGCATCATCTCTCTTACTATAAATACCCCTCAAGTATGTCATTTGAGGGGTGTGCTTGAATGTGTGTGCTTGGGTGTGCTTGAGTGTGTGTGTGTGTGTTTCATATGAATATTGTTTTCATCTTCTACTCTTTGTCTCTCTAAACATACATACGCCTAATATCATTCAAGTCACCATCTTTCCATCTTAATCTTTCTTCTTATTTCTACGCTTAGTTTGTGTTTGTGTTGAACGTGTATACGAGTAACAGTGGGTTACGTCGTGTGTGGGTTTGTGTGGTAAAGTAATAAAGTTGAATATTTTTAAGGTCTTTACAATTGGTATCAATCGCCTAACAATGGTTTAGGAGTTTTTGGTTGAAGTTTTTTTTGTTTGTGTTGTTATACGTAAGCTTCTGGACTATATTGGTCACGCTTAAAACTTCATTTTTGCACTTAAATCTTCAAGATTCTTATGGTTTGGTTTTATAGTGTTAAAGAGTCTTGTTTTGGGAAAAAGTTTGAAGCTTAATGCGTTTTACATCGATTTTAAACCGTGATTTTTGCGTTGTTCATTTCTACGCTAAGAGATATAAGCACTTTGGGTGAAAAAGGTCACCAGATTGTGTTATTGAGTGTTTTAAGGCTGTTTGTGCAAGCCGAACTATTTGAATCGTTGGAAATTTTTACGCGTAAGTCAAAAACTAGTTTTACGCTGGCCGGAAAGTCAAACCCTTTTCACGCTGGGTAAGTTTCACGCATAACTTTTGCTAAGAATCTTCGAGCAACAAAGGTGACTCGCTTCACTTGGATAAGTGTGGAACACTTCAATTTCGGATATCTTACTACCAGGACAGAGTAAAGGATTTTGGTTTTAAACCAATTCACGCATAAGCGAAAGCTTACGGTAAGCACTCACGCATAAGTTAACTCTACGCGAAGGTACTTTACTTCTACGGCTTAACGTTACGCATAAGACTTACGTTTAACCTTAAGTTTACGCGTAAGTTGGATTTCTATGCATAAGGATTTCTACCTAAGCTCTTTACGATAAGGACCCTAACGCGATAAGATCCTACGCATAAGCATCCCACGCAAGCACTCATCTCTCACGCATAAGAACAGCTTTACGAGTAAGATTGTGACCAAAACTTCAAAAATTTATAACTTTGAACCGTAACTCTCGCTAGCGTTTCTACCCATCAAAGCGACCGTAAGAACGAGAAGATTGTCACCGAATATTGGTCAACCTTCAAGTTCTAAAAACGCTCAGAATAGAAGTTATTGAGGTTTTTAAGTTTTTTAGAGCATACTTTGACTACAACAACCGAGCTTAATCTTCATCAACCAGAACTCCTTTATCGTTGAATCGATCCTACATCAACTTTATCATACATACCTTCCTCAATGGCAACTCTCGCATCGTCTCAAACCGCTTTTTTGATTCATTCTTCAATGACCTAAACATTAGTCCAACTACACCAAATAACAACAACCAATGGATTTCATCGTATAATCCGCTGTTTGCTCAACCAAGTATGCATATGGGTCAAGGAGGACAAATGGTTGATGTTATTGGGAATCGAATGGATTTGCTACTGGTATACAAATGGGGAATCGATGCAATATGCAGGAGCTTTGATGGACATCAAGGGGTCGATTGTGAATCGAATATGGGATATCAAAATGGGAATAACTGTTTTATGACTTCTTCAAATAGCCTCTAACAATCACAACAAAGATTCGAGGATTTTGATCCGAATGCGGTGTCAAAGCATCGACGGCTTGAAAGGATCCAGTACATGTTGATGTTAGCACGAAAGAAGAATCGGAATTGAATTGATCGATGCGAACACAATTCATGAATCCAATACGGGCACATAAAGTAATCAATACTGCAAACTCCAGTCATACAATCAATCACAGGACTCAACATCAAGCGGTACTTTTGATACACCTCCAGTTTATGACACAGATTCACTCAATGAGGTACCAAATTATAGTAATGTTGCTAATCGCTTTTACTATGATGAAGATTGCGACATCAAGACCTACTTATGATACATACCGGACAATCCGAAGTTGTAGCAATACGAACTCAAACTCCGTGATGTGGATCCTAATGGCGTCCGTGGCACAAAATCGAGACTGATGAGGAAAACCGTGCTTATTTTGAATCATTAATCAATAATTGTGGTATTGAGATTGAGAAAGTGAGTAAGGTCAATCATGAGGTTAAGGCCATAATCGAAATTGACCAATGAGCTTGAGAGTTACAAAGAGAATGCAAGAGCCTATGAATTTCATACAAATAAAATATCAGAATTAGAAATTGGCTATCGAGATTCTGTTTTAAGAGAAAAATAATTGCAACTCAAGTATGATACACTTGATGTGAATCTGAACTTGAAAATAAAATCTTTAAACAAGGAAATTTTTGAACTAAATGACCAACTTTCTAAACAAAAGCAATCAAGTTTTCGATCTTGAAAAGAGAAGAAGCAGTTGATTGCTGATTTTTCAAAACGAGAAGATTCTCTTCTAGATGAAATTCTGGACAAAAATGAAACAATAAAAAATTGGATAATTTGCTTCTTACAACGGGTCATTCCGCTAAGACAAACAAGATGCTTTCTAATCAAGTAAATCCAATTTTTCATACTTCTCATAAAATGGCTCTTGGTAACTCACGCCCTTGTTTTTCAAGAAAGCTTTAAATCTCGAATGTGTTGAACAATGGAAAACCTTTGCATGAACCCATAATTGTGCATGATTCTCATGAAATGGAACTATCACGAGGAGAGTAGATCAAAATAAAACAAAAACATCCGGAAATCAAACCAATTGATTATAACAAATGGAACAAAATTAATGGAATTACTTTTGTTAATCAAAAGAAAATCAAAGTTTTCCATCACACCAAGTGTTTCAAACAAAGTGTCAACACCAGCCAAAACCGTCGTTGTCTCAAAAACTCTTTCGAACATTGAACAAATGTCTTCAAACAATCCTTTTAACACAAGTGATGCGAGAAGTATTTTAGAAAATGTGAAAACTAGGATTGCGGATCTTCAAGAGACTGTCCAAACTAAAACCACTATTACACCTAACAACTGGTTCTCTAGTTTTGATATCGAACAGAGAAAGTTTTTGAAACTCAAATTGCCTCACCAATGCCATCGCAAGGGTAATTCATTTTGAACAAGCATTTCTTAAAGAAACAGCTGACTTTGTCAAGGACCATAAATCCCCCGTAAATCAAGCCAATGAAAGTGTTGAACACACCAAAGTTTTGGAAAATTTAAATGATTCTCTTCAAGATGTTATGACTATCGATATCATGTCCATTATTTTACAAACATATTCTGTTGAAGATCATGAAAAAATCCAGTCTGAGACCTCCGAAATTATTTCAAAATATGAAAAAGCTCTTGAAAAAGAAAATGTCTTATATTTTAAACAACTTGATCGAAAATCTGAGGAATGCAAGTATGACAAACTGTCGTATGAGCGTGCCTACAAGGACATGAAAGGGCAAAATGATCTTTTGAGAGCTCACCGGGAAGTCTACAAGGAAAGGTTGTGGATACTAAGTTTGCAAAACCATTGACTGAGGAGAAACCAAATGTTCCCAAACCGGTTTTCAAACCAAAAATGTCTATCTTTCAGTTTCCTCCAAAGGTCAATGAGAAAAATGATTTGTCAAAACAATACCCACGTCTTTGCCTATTAAAAGAGAATTTAAAAGTTTTGAAAAGGAAAAGCGCTGTTGAAACACCAAAAAGTGATTACACCTGGAATTTCTAGGAATAGTACACGGAATGTGACCAAAAATCCAGTTAAAGAATCAGTCGGTTCTAACAACATGGTCAACAATCACTATCTAGAAGAAGCTAGGAAAAAGGCAATGAGACTTCGAAAGGACATAATTTTAGGTGCAACATCTAGGGTGATGAATTCTACAAGATTTCAAGGCAATGCTAGTAGTAGTAAACCTTTACCTAGGAATTCTCAACATAAGACTAGGGATTGGCTTGCATCTAAGAGTAGTTCGCAAGAAAAGAAAATGCTATGCCCCTAGAAAACAACACTAGGAATTCTAAGTCTTTTCGAACAAGAATCAATTTCCAAAAGACTGTAGTGACAAAGTTAAAGCTGCTGTTTTAAACAAGAACATTGAATTTTCTCTGCATACTACATGTAAAAATGTGTCTTTTCAGCTAATCATGATGCATGTGTCTCACTATATCTCAAGAAAGATAATTCTCGTGCCAAGGCACAATCCACTAAGACACCAAATAGAAACAAGCCCGTTGATAAAAGACAAACAAAAGACACCTAATAGGACGATCTCTTCAGGCGTAGTTTTTCTAAAATGAGTCTTCCACTGCATCGACAAGAAAACAACTCCTAGATCTTACCTTAGGTGGAAACCCACGGGAAAAGTTTTCAACCAAGTAGGTCTTAGATGGATTCCCACCGGAAAGATTTTTGATACTTGCACCAACACAGATAATAGTGACAATCATCGGGATAAGGAAGTAGAAACCACTACAACCGTTGATAGTGATCTCCTCAGCAGGGAAACATATACTATACCCTAACACTGTTATTTGTGAAAATTCTTCTTACGTGGATGCGGTACTTGTAAAAGTGATGAAGGTTCATATACCCCGTGTGGTAAAGAAGAACTTTATGCCAATTTCACATGTGGAAATCCTTTTCTAGTTCCACTCTTAACTCCACTTTTACTTGTCCCAACTTAATTTCTCTTTCTTCAAATTCTTCGCTGTAAATATTTTTGAAAAACGAAATACAAAATTTGAAAAACCATCAAAAGCAAAATACAAAAATAGAAAACTTTCAAAAATACAAAAACATTATAAAATTTCTCAAAATCCAAAAATATTCTTCTCACGACATGTCTCTCGTATAATCGATATTATGTAATGCTTTCTAGAAATGTCAATCAACAATGATACGGGTATGTACAGATGCTTGAGCGAGAGTTCTTTAATGTTTTCAAAACATGTCGTTTCTCAAAAATTTCTTCATTAATGGCTTTCGTATACTTCAGATCGAAACCGGACTTCAAATTAATGGCTTCGGACACATCGTTCAGGGACCCGCTTCAAAGAAAGGAAAGTGCTTATCAAAATCAAAGGTCTTTAAATATTTTTTCAAGCACTATTCCTAAAATCATAATGGCTTGAAGTTACTTCTGACTGTAACCCAATCTTTAAAGAAAGGAAAGTGCTACGCAAAATCAATTTTCATATATATCGAGCACTTATCCTAAAACAAATGAAGATAATTTTTCTCTAAATATCTTCAAAAGATTTTAAAATATTTATCTTGCGTACCATTGATTCTAAATTTTTCAAAATCTCTCACATTTGGTACCAAGATAACTCCCTCTAAACCCTTAATTGATTCTAAATTTTCTCTATGAAAAATATGCTTTCGTTAAGGGGAGTATAAAACAAAAAATTGTTCCAAAATTCATGCTAAATCAGGTTTCTCCAAATGCTCTCCGAAAAACATATCTTTTAATCATTTTGTTTCAAAAACATCATGGATATGCTATTTTTGAGGGGAGAAACGTGATTAAAATGTGATCAAAAAGTTTAATGATCGTTGTTGGAATCTCAAAAGAGCTCGACTCAGTCGGAACCAATGAATTGACGAGTAATCAAAGTCAAATATGTACCATTTCTAGAAACTTGTGATAGACATGCACTTTCATAGGTCTAACCTCCTTTTCAAGGAGTGTTTACATCTTCAAGTTAGTTATTAGAGCTAATTGTCACCTAAAAAACTGACAATGGAACTCTTTAACGAAGCAACGAACCAGTGTCTCGTGGGGAATTGTCTATCATGAGCCGATCAATTCAAAAAGTGCGAACTCTACCCTCTATGTGCATATTTGCCAAAACTTATAAGCACATATGAAGGGGAGTGTTTCTGAAAATATAAAACTCTCAAAGTGTTCCAAACATGTTTTCTATCATAAACACTTTGAGAGATTTTCAATTAAATGGTTTTATGGCAACAATAGGACAGTCACGGAGTTATAAGGTGACTAAGGATAGGAAATCCGTCCTATGATCCGCCAGAGCGGAGGGATCTACCCAAGGACAATACCCATAGTTAGTATTAGAATTCCTTAGGTATGATTGAAAAAGGAGTAATGTGAGAAAGGAGAAAGAAGGGGTTGAAGAATTAAAAAGAAATGTAATGAAAAGGGTGAAAAGAAATAGCCCTCCATATTCAACCTTAGGCGAAACCGGGTTCAATTCATACGCATCTTGGTTGTCACTAAGTTGACACGGTATTGAAGACAAAGACGTCATGGACCCGGTGGACGACTGCACCTAACCTTCTAGCCACTCAATTCCTCTTAAAAGGATTTGTTTCATTCTCACCGGGAACCCTACATAATCTATCGGCTTTCTCTTAGAGATTGTTGGTATTGAAGAAGGAGACCCTCTCCTTAGTCTCCGCTCAGGAAAACCAAAATGCACTATTGAGTCTAGAGCCACGAGATTCATCAAAAGATCTCATAGGAACACATGACATGACATCGCTTGTTGTTCATCAATAAGAACACAGGTGATATATTCTAGAGTCCTACGCAGATCTTAGCAATCTGCCAGAACATTTAAGAGAAGTTTCACATCTCTGATCTTTAGTGATTGAATGGAAACTCCTCGCCGGGTCAACATCAAGCGCCACGGCAGAGGTCACTTCGGTAACTCCCGTGGATTACGCTTAGTGTCTCAAACGGTCTACATGCGTGAGGTGATGCTTTCTGTACCTCCGACTCATCTCGAATCGTAGGGTGTATTTCGGTACATCACGTTATCTCACTTGTGGGACTCCAGTTTAGGAACGGCCTCTGTGAGAATTAGAGATGTGTTTTCACACTATGCTGTTAACACCCTCGAAATTAAAACTTGTAAGTGCCGAAATCCGCTTATTACTAACCTGTTTTTATGTTTTCTTCTTATGGAAGCTCCGAGCGGATGGATCGTGCGACTGCCACATGCTCATACTCACAACACATGAAAGTTCTCATCAAAATCAAAGGCAACTCAAAGTTAAAGATGATTCTTCGTCAATGTCAAAGAATCTACAAAGTGTAAAGACTCGAGAACTTCATCATTGGAAACTCAAAGTCAAATAGAAGTGTGAGCATGGTGGAGAAAGACGTGGAGACACCTAACCAACGAAGTTGACAACGGCGGACAACTACATTAGCGATCACAAAGCATGAAAGAACAAAGAATCAAGACTATTCTATATCTACACACAAAGTTCGAGCTCAAGAAAAGTAAAGACCTAATCAAGTGGAGCATCATTTGAATGACCACCCCTTAGGGGAGATTGTTAGCCTTAATAGTTTTATTAGAAGTGATGGTCATTTACATTTAGGAACTTTGTAACGTGTGTTAGATATCATGCTAGAATAGTCAAAGGGCTCATGGATTGGGCTAAGCTAAATGGTTAGACGTTTAGTTAAGTTAGCCTTGTATAAGTTCATGTAACCCAATCCATGTCCAAGCCCATCTCACGGCCCATGGCCAAGCCTTAGGGAATCATCTCTCTTACTATAAATACCCCTCAAGTATGTCATTTGAGGGGTGTGCTTGAATGTGTGTGCTTGAATGTGTGTGCTTGTGTGTGTGTGCTTGAGTGTGTGTGTGTGTGTGTTTTCTTTGGAACAAAGTTTCCTTTCTTCTCTCTATCTCTCTACACATATACACGATCTATATATCATTCAAGTCACCAAGTTCTTCTCTTCATCTTTCTACTCATAGCGTAACTGTTGTGGTTTACGCATATAGTGTGTTTGTGTCTAAAGTTGTGATAAGGTATACGTGATAAAAGGGGTTTTACACTTCTTTTTGTCCCTCGAAAGTAAGGCTCACCCGTTGTAAACAAACTGTGTGAGAGGTATAAGGCGGGTCTCCCTGATTCCCTAAAGAAGTTTGGTTTTTAATATGCTTGCTGACCTGCTACTCCGCTTCTTTGTACGTTTCAATGGAGCTAGCGAGAACTCGTGGGACAAGAATAAGTCATGTTTGCTTTTTAAAAATAAAAAATATATAAAAAAAAATGAAAAAAAAAGTTGTAACTAGATTATTAAGTTATTTTTCTTTTGTGTGCTTAAGTTAAGTGTGGGGGGAAATTTTATTGTGAAAAGCGAAACTAGTTTTTAAATTCCAAAATTTTTGGGCCAATTTTCAAAATTTTGTGAACTTGTTTGCCCTTGTGATCTAGTTGTTTTCACGCTTATAGGATAATATATTAGAATAACTAGATCAATCCACTGGTGAAATCGGTAATTTTGAAAAATTTAAGATGTGTCCTGATTAATATTGCAATCCATTCTTGGATCGATGACAATTGCTAGCACATTTTATAGCCCATCCACTAAATTGTGAGGATTTGAGCCTATTCCATATATAGCATACGTCTTTTATGCTTGGATCCTTTTGCTATGAGTGTGCCGGTGATTTTATTTATTCTAGAACTTGTACTTGTAAATCATTACCAGACCGTAGTAAGATCGCATTCGTGTGATATAAGTGTATATGCGTGATAAAGATGCACCCTTAGGAATAAAACCAAATGGCCTTCCATTTTACATCTAATGATATATTAGCTAGCCACATCGGTTAGTTAACCACCTTTATATGGACCCATTTGTTAGCGCTCATCTTTAGCGCAAGATACCCTTAGTTACACCCTTTGAGCCATCCTTTTCGTTTTTGATAAATCCAGAAAAATACAAAAATATTTTACACTTTGAACCTTAGCCTTCCCCTTGTCAATGTCTTAATGGTTGGTTGCTAGTTGCTTGGGATGATGGATTGTTTTTTATGGTTATGAGTTATCCGCACTTTACCATTCGTGTGTGCCATTCCGACAAAGACGAAGGATGCATACTTCTTATTTGTATTTTTGTGGTGTATGCTTATACGAAGTGTGGGGGAGATGTGATGTATGAAAAAAAAAAGATAAAAAAAAAATGTGAAAAAAAAAGAAAAAAGAATAAGTCATCGAAAAAAAAAGGAAAAAAAATATATGTGATGACAATGATAGCAATGTGCTATATTATTATGTAGATGAAGGAAGATGAAGTATGTTTGAGATATCGATTAGCCAATGTGCTAAGACGTGATATATATGTATTTGGTGATCGATATTTGAAGAAGAGAAGATAGTAACTATAATCATTTATGGGTTTGTGGTTTGTTCAGTAACTAGCAACATGGGTATTAGACTTGACTTTATTTTTCTTTTTCTTTTAACACCAATTTCATAAATATTCCCATGCCTTATCCATACCCTTTAATCACCCGAAGCCTATCGTTATAACCCGAATAAAAGCCCTCTTTAGATGTTTACACATGGTGCTTACGCCAAGTCGGTGGAGTTTTGTTTCTTGTACAAGCCTATGGTAATATTTAGATCATGACTGAGCTATATGAGTGTACTATTCCTTAATACTATCCATCACTAAATAAAATGAGTGTTGAGTGAATTATACATCCGTTCTTTTTCGTGAGGTGCTTAGCCATGTTATCAAGCAAGAAAATCCATTGGGTATTGTCAAACATCTCGATTTTTCACCTCTTAAAACTTAAAACGATGAATCTTATCTTGTACTTGTACTTTGTAGATTTGCATCACATTTTTCTAATCATATTTCATGCACCTTGTGGGATTTATTTTTCTTAATTTCTAGATTTGCTTGAGGGCAAGCAAAACCTTAAGTGTGGGGGAGTTTGCGCTCATTTTTCGCTTATTTAAAAAAAAATAATAATAAAAAAAAAATATATTTCGTTTTTTTTATTTTTCTTTTCGTTTTGTCATTTAGGTATGTAGTTTGATTTTTCTTTTCTTAGATTTGCTTGAGGGCAAGCAAAGTTTAAGTGTAGGGGAATTTGATAACGCTCAAATTGTGCATGTTTTTATTAGCGTTATCCGTGCTTTTATGTGTGTTATTTGGTTATAATCATATGCTTTTGATGCTTAATCGTACAAAAGTGCGTTTGCTAGTTCATTTGTAGCCAAGTACAGGAAAGTGGAGAAAAAGACGGAAAAAGAATACGAAGATTTCTCCATATACGAAGAATTCCCGACAAAAAGCAAGACTTGTGGAGTATATTCGAGAAGATAAAGTCATCAATTTAGTGGTCCAAAGACTCAAGAATAAAGTTCAAGAAGGAAAACGAGAAAGAAATGAAGAAAAGAAGCTTAAACGAAGACATATTGGAAGATTCGTTGTTCCCGACACACCTTCACCATTTTGGCCATAACTTTTGCATACGGACTCCGTTTGACCCCCGGTTCGTGGCCACAAAAAGCGGTCGAGCCCGCAACCGGATCGGTTGGAGAATGGTCAAGAACACCAACCGAAACGGTTGGAGCCCAACCGATTCAGTTGGAGGGCCTGTTTCTGCCATTTCTTCATTACTAAGACTCCAAACTTGTCCCAAACGATTATAGGTCCTTCCCACTCAGTTTCTAGTCCCTTACAAGCTCCTTGGAGGCCAAGTTGAGCATTGAATACCCCTAGCCTTGGAAGTAGTATAAATAGAGGCCTTTGCAACCTCATTTAATCATCCCTTCTCCATCCTTCTCATCCCTTTCACCTACCATCCATCTCTAGGTGTGAAATTCGATCCTCCACCCTTAAGGACGAATTTCCACCTAAAACAACATCCCTCTCTCAACTTACCTTCACCAAAGGTGTGTAATTCTAGCCTCCACCCTTAAGGACGAATTTCCACCAACCAATCTCTCCCAAAAGACCACAAACCTCTACCATTTCCAGAAGTATGATTGGTTAGAAGTTGTAGTTGATTGGAGGCTTGAAGGAGTGCTATAATCCTTCACCCTTGCCTAATGTAATCTTACTTTGGGTAAATCCTTGTTACTTTTATGATGCTGAATGTTATGATTCATGTTTGGTTCTTTGGTTGTGTTGATTATGTGATTCTTGTGAATGTTGTCTTGATACTTGTTTATTTCGTATGAGAACTTGTGATAAAAGGATGTTTGGATAATTGTAGTGTTTGTTTGGAATATGTTGATAACATCATATTTGGTTGAATTGGAACTTGTTCTTGTTTATTGTTTTGGTTGATCATTGTTGAGTCTAATGTCAAAATATTCTTAACAATGGTTAGTTCCAATTCATTAATCGACAAATGATTTTGGTCTTGTACTTTGTGACGATTGTGCAAGAGAATTAATAAACATAACAAGTAAAGGTTTAATTTGGATTAAGGCCGAAAGGAATCTTTTGAATATATGTTCTCATTATCTTTCAAGTAAATGGAACTTCACAAATTAATAACATCAAAGTCTAAGGCCGAAAGGGATTCTTTGTTCTTGTTGGTATAAGGCTCATGACATGACCACTTGATTGAGGCTTATGCACATTTGATTTATAAAACACTAAACTATTATTATAGGTTCTATCTTTGATAATATGTTTTCCAAACTAAACATCCTAATATCCTTGTGATCATTTGTCTAAACATGTATGTTCTTTGTGTGCTTTTCTTGTGGTTTGATCCGTGACAATCATAACCACGACCTTGATACTGCTTGTTCTTATATTGCTTTTCTTGTTGGTTTGATATGTGACAATCATAACCATCAACTTGTTACTTGCTTAAACAAACAAACGATACTTGTAGTGCAACCAAGTCTCTTGGGACGACCTTGATTTACCATATACTATACTACAACTTGACTAGGGTATACTTGCAGAATGTATTCCTAGTTAACCGGTAATTCATGTTTACAAATTTAAAACCCCGATGGAACCCATCAGATACAAAGTGAAAGTGAAATTGTACCAAGTGATGCATCTTCTGCAGTCAATGATGACTATGTTTTTTATGAATACACTGCATGTGTCCCTGATGAATCTATTATCTCTGAACTGAATGCCTATAAAGAACAAGTTGCTATTTATGAACAACGTGCTAAGTTTGAGTTAACTACACGGCGAGCAGAAATGGATGACCAAATGCGTACAATTGTTAGAAAAAGTAATTTTAGAGAAGAAGTGTTAAAACAAAAGTTAAACTCCTTACAAGAAAAGCTTTCTAAAGCTGTTAAGCAAAAGCAAGAACTCCAAGATAATGTTAAAGTGCTTAAACAAGAATTTAATTCTAAGGAATCAAAACTTTTGAATGACTTTTCCAATCTAAAAACTTTGAAAAACAATCTTGAAAATATGTTGTACATACAAGGGAATACCATTCAGACTGCTTACATGATCACTAAGCACAGAGTCTTAAGCGATAAGCATAGTGTTCCCCTTGTAGAGGAGCCAAATCCCGAGTATTGTAAAAAGGCTAAGGCTTTCCATACGATTGTATATGATGGTAATGAGATCCTCAAGCCTAGGCAAAAACCAATATGTATTGGAAGCATGGAAGTGGATAGAAAATTAGAAGATGCCTCTAGAGAGAAAATGGATAAGAAGCTAAAAGAGCCTGAGTGTAAAAAGAAAAACATAACGATCAAACCCCATGATTACACAAAAGAAAATTGGATCTCCCTGAACATGTTTAAGCCTCAAACTCATTTAACCCCGGACAAATCTTTTGGAAGAAAGACATGGATAAGCAAAAAGCAAACGTACTTGTTGAAACAAACACTCCCTTAGGAAAGTGCTCTGCCACTGTGTATCCTCCGCATACACCAATGCATTTAGTTCCTAGAACTATTTCCACTAATAGCAAGACCTTAATTAGCATGTATGTTGTTTATCAACTATTCGTTGATTTTGAGAAGACATGTAAGAAGAGAATCACACCTACAGGGATAACTGAAGGGGAAAGGGGTTTTGAGCAAACTAAAGAATGCAATCTAACTGAGGTCATATCTTTCTTTAGACAATTAAATGGTCAATTTGAGAGTCTCCAAAAAGGGATTAACTCAGATATTAAAGAAATGGAAAAGGAATTTGATGCAATGATAGTTGAGGTCAATGATTATGAACAGGAACTCAAATATAATGAAATTAAAAGGAATAATCTGCATATCTTAAATGAGAACTTAGTATTGAGTTGTGTGGCTCAAGATGTGTTTTATACTGCTACTAAGCATTCTATTATTGCTTCTCAATTTCATGAATTATCTGTTGCATTGAAAGTTTCCCATGATCGGATCATTGAGCTTGAAAACAAAAACTCAAAACTAAATAAGAAGATTGACCAGGATGATCACGATAATTTGGTAAAACATTTTTCTAAGCTAGACGTTGAACATTTTGATTTGCAACTAAAATATCAACATCTCAAAGAAAATGTCAAAACCTCAAACATCAAGACATCTTCAAATGTTCTAGAGTTTGATGCAGTTTTTGAAATAAACAAACGTGATGAACAGATTCAAGCTCACTATAACACGATCAGAAAGTTGAAAGCCCAAATTCCACAATTAAAGGGTGAAAAGAACAATGTGACTGGCTCCCAAATTCCTCCTCCTTTAGATTCTCAATTTTCTCAAAACTTTCATCTTCAAAACATCATTAATGTACTACAGCAAGAAAATGAGAGTTTTCTAGAATAAAATGAAAAGGTCAAACGACACTTCAAAGAGTTATACGATTCAGTGAAAGTCACTCGTAACAAAAACAACGAAAAATAACTTCGTTACAAAAGGAAATTGAGAATCTGAAGAGTCGGGTAAAAGGAAAAATGCCACTTGTCTTTAATGAGAATGTTGCATCAAAGTCATCTGCAGACTCTAAATATAATGTGACTGTTAAATACATTCCTCCTCATCTTAGAAATAACGAACTTGTGTTTCATAATTATTTCTTTCACCTTAAGGATAGTATAGAATGTCTCTGTGAGATTGTAGAAGAGGATTACATCAATAAGCCACTTGATAGTGAAATTAGGTTTGCATGCATTCAGGCCAAAAGATCTCAGGAGCTGTTAGAATGTTTAAAAGCAACATGTCCTAAATCCTTATGTGAGAAAGATAAAGTTGTGATGCCTTGTTCTATGCCTTGTACTAAGTATGCAACCTATCCGATGCCCAGTATTAAGAAAGTGGACTTTAATGTGCCTTCAAGTAGCTCAGATCCCAGCACTTCTAAACCTGAAAAGCAAAAAGTAGCAATACCAACTAATGTTCCCATTCCCTCTACAATTGTAAAAAGTGACACCAAAGTGAGCAGGTGATAACATCAAATAGTCCTGAATATTAAGTGTCAATTTCCCCCGATAATGCTCGTTATTTATATCATTTATATGGATTTACGCTTGTTTTCCATTGTTTTCCACTTTCGGGTAAATTACGAGCATTGGAGCTAAAGAGACGCGGAAATGGAAACATTACTAAAGATTTATCACAAGATGCCTATTTTGAAGAAGTTACGGCGTAACTCGTCTCTCACATTACGCCATAACTATTGTGTGACCTAGAAGTCCAACTTATCAAGAGGTTACGGCGTAACTCTTCCCAAAGGTTACGACGTAACTCCATTAGGTCAAAAGAGGTTCCACGCCGATGATACATGCCCGTAACTCATTGCATCACTACGACGTAACCGAGTTTATTGATGACTACGGTAACCACTTATAAGGTTACGCCGTAAGTAACTAGCGGATCTAGTGCATTCTGAAGAAATAGAAGGTTTTGGCGTAACTCCTCTATTGGTTATGCCGTAACCTTAATTCTGGCCTATAAATACCCCAAATACGAATTCCAGATTTCAAAGCATCCCATTCCACACACAACACTCGAGAATGTGGGAAAAGCTCAAGACATGTCTAGGGAGCATACCAGTTGTTTCCAAGGGAGAAGTCACACCATTACGATAAGCTTTTTATGCTTTTATATTTCTTTTAATTTCAATTCATGTATTTCATACCTTTGAATATTGAATTGATTTGCATGACAAATATAGCCGCTAAGCACCCTTTGGTGCTAGCCTAGTTATGATTACTTAAATGTTTTGTTTGCGTTTACCTTTACTTACGTACAATTATTTCTAAGTGTATGCATGCATAGTTCTTTGGTAGTCACCCTTGGTTGGGTAGTTTTGAATGGCGGTAGAGGCCAATTGCCTAGGAGATATGAACAACTGACCCTAGGTGAGCGGACTGAGACGGGAAGGGTAAGATATGACCAACTGACGACCCTTTCTACTTGTGCGATTTGACCAACTGATCACCTATCTTTTGGATGAACTTAAGAATTGGGGGGTGTAGTGTCTAAGTTCCTAACAATCGGGCACTCACTATTTAGAATCTAGCATGTAGCGGTACTTAATGACTCGGCATAGGGGACCAGGAACAACAGGACTTATGGCGGTCTTTGATTTCTCTGTGGTGGCATCTTTGTCGATAGGTTAGGGCCAATTGACCAAATGTCCTCTCGAATTTGACCCCACAAGGGTAATTGGAAGTAGGTAGACGTAGACATAACTAGCTAAGAGTATTGACTAGGTTAGCACCACTATTCCTCTATTGATTTACCTTTACCATTTATCTTCTTTTATTTTATATTCTGCATTAGTATTTTAATTAATTAAATCCCTATCAAAACCATTATTATTCTGTGACAATTAGACTTAGTAATAATCCAACACACATAGCTCTTGGGACGACCTCGGCTTTACCATTTACTACACTACACACGACCGGGTACACTGCCCGTTAGTGCATTAGGAAAGACCATAGGTATAGCGAGACACTATAAATATTAAGACCTGGTCAGTAAAACCTGCATCAACAGGTCAAAGCCTCAAGGCAACACAAAGAATGATAGGACCTTGCAAGCTAGGAATGTTCAGTGGAAGAGAGTAGAAGATCACCTTAGGAAGAATGAAACTATGTTGAATAAAACGAATCGTGTTGATTCTAGTGTTAGCTCTAAGCATCTTTGTAATTAATGCGATTTACGCTACTTTTGGCAAAAATGTAATGATGATTGCTTGGTTTCTGTTACTAATCATGTATGTGGCGTGAATGATTTGACTAATTCTGTTAAATACCCAGTTAAAATTGTTAATGCCTACAATCATGTTAAGAAGGCTAGAAAGCAATGGTGGAAGAAGATTAGAAAACATTGGAAACCCACGGGAAGAAAATTTAGTAATGTAGGTTATCAATGGATACCCACTGGCCGAAAATTTAATCTTAATGAGATGTGCCCTAAATTATCTAAGTCAATGCCCATTAGGAAATGGATGCCTACCGGTAGAACTATTCCTTTAAGAAGTGGACATACTTTGAATAGGTCTAATTTGCACACTAGTACTGCATCTATCCCTAATGATTCCATTGATTCCGCCGATGTGGGTGCTCCAATCACTATTACTAACCAAATGGAACCCATTCTTGCATGGGGATCCCAATTATCCAGTTATCCATTTTTTGCGTGTTCAAGCTGCAGATCGTTCAAATCGTTCGTGGTACTGGACTCGCCATGTTCCAAGCATATGACCGAGATCGCCGTGGCTCATGAACCGTGTGAGTAAATTCATCGGGACTGTTAGATTCGAGAACGACCATTTTGGTGCAATTATGGGTTATGGTGATTATGTTGTTGGTGATAGTGTAATCTCCAAGGTATATTATGTTGAAGGTCTTGGTCATAATCTATTTTCTGTTGGTCAATTTTGTGATTCCGATCTAGAGGTGGCTTTTAGAAAACATACTTGTTTCGTTAGAGAACTTAATGGTGTGGAACTTTTAAGAGGAACACGTGGTTCAAACCTATACACCATCTCTATCGAAGACATGATGAAGTCTTCTCCAATCTGCTTGTTGTCAAAGGCTTCGAAAACAAAGTCATGGTTATGGCATCGTCGTCTCAATCACTTGAACTTCGACACCATTAATAATATTTCCAGAAAGGACCTTGTAAGAGGCTTACCCAGATTAAAGTATGAAAAAGATCATCTTTTTTCAGCATGCCAATTAGGAAAAAGCAGGAAATATGCTCACAAACCCAAACCTACAAACTCAGTTATGGAAGTTCTTCATACTCTTCATATGGATTTATGCGGACCAATGAGAGTGCAAACAATAAATGGGAAGAAATATGTTTTAGTCTTTGTTGATGACTACTCTCGATTTACTTAGGTTAAGTTTTTGAGGATAAAGGATGAAACTCCAGATGTCATCATTAAACTTATCAAGCAGCTGCAGGTTCGACTTAATATGTCTGTTAGAATTGTTTGAACAGACAATGGCAAAGTGTTCGTTAACAAAGAATTAAGTCAATTTTATGAAAGCATTGGAATCAGTCATCAAAGAAGTGTTCCACGTACGCCTCAATAGAACGGTGTAGTTGAAAGACGAAATCGGACCCTTGTTGAAGCTGCAAGAACAATGCTAATCTACTCAAAGGTTCCAATGTTTCTTTGGGCTGAAGCCATTGCCACTGCTTGCTACACCCAAAATCGTTCCCTCATACACACCACTCATGGAAAAACTCCATACGAACTTGTCCACAAATGAAAACCTGATCTCTCCTACCTTCGTGTATTTGGTGCTTTGTGCTATCCAACGAATGACGGTCAAGATTTAGGAAAATTAAGAGCTAAGGCGGACATTGGAGTTTTTGTAGGTTATGCATCAAACAAGAAAGGTTACCGAATCTACAACAAAAGAACTCGAGATATCATGGAAACTATTCACGTCACGTTCGATGAGCTATCCGGGAAACTGGCTCCAGGACAATCAAGTTCTGGACCCGCATCTCAACCTTCATTAAGTAATTCCATTAGTTCTTCTCTTGTACAAAATCCCTCACCAGCAACTCCATATGTACCCCCTTCGGAAGAGGATTTGAAGATTTTGTTTGATCCAATATTTGATGAACATTATCAGCCTATTGCTAATGATCAGTCAAATCCATCAATAGAGGCTACCCCGAATCCAGTAAACATAGACAACCCTTCAGTTTCTATTTCATTAAATCAAGAAGCACCTACTGCAGATCACTCATCCTCATCATCAAATCCTCAATCATCAAGTGTACATCATGGAAATGTTGCTGCAGTTACTGATGAAGAAAACCCTTTAGCCACTCCAGAAGATGAACCCTTTGAGAACATATTTGCTCCTGATCCATCATCAGAACCATCTTCATCAGGGGAAAATAAATCTGCTACCTCTATTCTTCAACCACAACCACACGAGCATTTCAGAAAATGGACACACGATCATCCGTTGGATAATATCATAGGGAATCCCTCTCATCCAGTATCCACCCGTAAACAGCTTGCAACAGATGCCTTATGGTGCTTCTTCAATTCCATATTGTCAAGTGTCGAACCAAAAGATGTCAAAACCGCAATGTCAAAGTACAGTTGGTTCAATGCAATACAGGAAGAAATTCATGAGTTTGACCGACTTGATGTTTGGGAAGTAGTACCAGCCCCTGATTGTGCTATGATCATTGCTCTGAAATGGATCTTCAAAGTGAAACTTGATGAGCATGGGGATGTATTAAAGAACAAGGCAAGACTTGTTGCAAAAGGATACCGTCAAGAGGAGGGTATTGACTTTGAGGAATCATTTGCTCGCTTGCACATATTGAGGCAATCGAATCTTCTTGGCTAATGCAGCTAGTAAGAACATGGTGGTTTATCAAATGGATGTAAAGACTGCCTTTCTTAATGGAGAGCTAAAAGAAACCGTGTATGTCGAGTCAACCGAAGGTTTTGTGGATCCGATCGTCCTACTCATGTCTATCGCTTAAAGAAGGCTCTCTATGGTGCGAAAAAAGCTCCAAGGGCGTGGTATGATACTGCATTAAGGTTCCTCTTATCTCTTGGATTCAAGAAAGGAGATGGATCCCACATTGTTCACCGAAAGTCGGGCAAACACTTAATTCATGTTCAAATCTATGTAGATGATATTATTTTTGCCTCGACCGACCCTACCGAATGTGACCGTTTTTCAAATGAAATGGGTTCCAAATTTCAAATGTCTATGATGGGACAAATGTCATTTTTCTTGGGATTACAAATTTCACAAAGTCCCGGAGGCATTTTTATCAATCAATCTAAATTTGCTAATGAAATTTTAAAGAAATTTGGATTTGACACTTGTGACATCATTGACACTCCCATGGTGGAGCGTACCAAACTGGATGAGGACACCTCAGGGATCATGGTAGATCAAACGAAATATCATAGTATGATTGGATCCCTGATGTACCTCACATCCAGTAGACCTGATATTATGTTCGTTGTATGCATATGTGCTAGATACCAGGCTAAGCCTACCAAAAAGCACCTTGAAGAGGTTAAAAGGGTCTTTCGGTATCTCCAAGGTACCATTAACATTGGACTTTGGTATCCGAAGGACACCAACATGTCACTAATAGCATATGCAGATGCAGACCATGCAGTGTGTCAAGATACACGTCGAAGCACATCAAGTGGTGCTCAATTCTTGGGAGAAAAACTTTTAAGCTGGTCTTCTAAGAAACAAATGTGCACGTTGATATCCTCTACAGAGGCTGAATACATCGCCATGTCATCTTGTTGTGCTCAAATCCTATGGATGAGATCCCAACTATCTGACTATGGCTTTGACTTCAACAAAATTCCTTTGTATTGTGATTACAAAAGTACCATTGCTCTCTCCTGCAACAACGTTCAACATTCAAGAGCAAAGCACATCGACATTTGACATCATTTCATCCGGGAACAAGTGGAAAAAGGTGTGGTAGAACTTTACTTTGTGAGAACTGAATATCAGCTAGCAGACATCTTCACTAAGGCACTCCCTCGAGAACGTTTTGAGTTTATCCTTCCACGACTTGGTCTAAAGAGTCTACAACCGGAAACACTCAAATGTCTTCAAGAGGAAGACGAGGAGTAAAAGTTTTTCTTAAATCCATCTCTTGTAAATATTTATTCAAAAAAGCAAAATACAAAATTATAAAACCAACAAAAAGCAAATAGAAAAATATAAAACTTTCAAAAATCCATAAAAATTTGAAAAAATCGGAAAAATTTCAAAAAATATTGTCGTTTTGTCATGTTTTTCTTGATTTGATATCATCTACGGTCTTTGTGTTGTCATTCAAAGAGTGACACGGGTCTTTAGATGTTGTTCGAATGTACATAAACCATTATAAAAAAATAAAAAAAAATTGAGAGAGAAAGAAAAACAAAGGCTTATAGTCATTTCAGACTATACCCCGTTTTTAAAAAAAGAACAGAGCCATACTTTATCTTATTTTTTCAAATCTCATGCTCTGATTCTAAAAACAAATGTTTGTCACTAAAAAGACAAATGTTTCCTTCACAAGTATTTTTCCTTCTATAAATTCTTCTGAAAAATATTTGTTATCTAAATGAATACTAATAAAAATAACTCGGACTCAATTTTTGAAAATCATCTGGACTTGACATTTGTCAAAATCTCTATCTCTCAATCAACAACTTATGTCATTGATTGAGGGGGACAATGATTTCAATTAAATCAAAAGGTTATTTGTCATACAATTGGTTCAGACCAAGGCTTATTTCATGTTTTGAAAACATACTCAAGCATGTTTAATCGTTGGAGTTTAAAGTCTCAGATTTGATCCTTATCAGTTAAATGTTTTCATAAGCAAGTCACAATTCTCCTCAGAAACTCTCAAAATCAATTTAAATCTATAGAGATCACAAATCTTAAATGACTTGAAAATTGTGATCGGGGGAGAATTTGTGATTTAAATTGGATTTAAACTGATAATTTGATAAATGGTGTTATAAGTTATTAGCAAGCTCTCATCCCTACATGTGCCATACGATTTTAAATTTTCCTTGCACATGTCAAGGGGAAGCATCTATATCAAACCAAAAAGGATTGAAACGTGATTAATTTGTCTCTATGTGCAGGTTTTCCCTAATATGTGCTAAATGCATTCGAATCTCGAAGCACATATTGAGGGGGAGCATTTCAAAAGAAAACAAACTATCAAGGTACAAAGATTTCTATGTTTCAACATAAAGTACCTTGATTGATTTTCTAAATGGTTTCTTAATGGATGTGTGATCGTGAAAGTTCTTCAAAGATCTCCTTCCTCTATGTGTTAAATGATTTCAAATAACCAACGCCCATTTTGAGAGGGAGAATTTACCAAGAAATTCAAATGGCTTTTTCTTCAGAAATTGTGATCTAGAAAATATTTCAAAGAACTCTTGCCTCCATGTGCTAAACAATTTCAAATCATGTGCACATGTTGAGGGGGAGCATTTCTAAATGATCAAAACAATTAAGGTACAAAATGCTTTGATTTTATATCACAAGTACCTTTATTGATTTTCCAAATGATTTTTCAATTGGTTTCAAGAAGGAAAGAACAGTACCAAAAGATCGACAAATTTACTTTATGCATGGTGTTATAAGGATGGTTAGGATAGGTATTCTTTCCCACGATCCCACCAGAGTCGGAGGGATCTACCCAGGGACAATCCACTAGATAGTGTAGAGTTCTTAGGTATGATGAAAAAAGGAGAAAAGTGAGAAATGGGAAGAGTGCGGACTGAGACAGAGCTAGTACTGTGAAAAAGGGGTAAAAAGAAATAGCCCTCCAATAATTCAACCTTAGGGCAGTAACCGGGTTCAATATATATGCTACTGATTGTTACCAAGGTAACACTGGTATTGAAGACAAGACGTCATGGACCCAGTGACGCACTGCACTAAACTTCCCAAGCTACTCAAGTTCCTCTTAAAAGGGCTTGTTTCATTCTCACAGGGAATCTACATTATCTATCGACTTTCTCTTAGAGAATGTTGATATTGAAGAAGGAAACCCTCTCCCTAGTCTTCGGCATAGGAACCAAATGTGCACAATTGAGTCTAGAGCCACGAGATCATCAATAAATCTCATTAGGACACTGTCAATGAAGACTCTCTATTTCACACATTATGGAAAGAGAGAATATATTTTAAGAGTCCTACGCATTATCGTTGTGGTAGTGCCAGAACATCTGAGTGATATACTAACATATTCACAATAAAGATGGAAAGCCTTCTGGAGCCAACATCAAACAAGCTTTTGGTAGGTGGCATGTGAGATCTATCCAATAGATCAACCATGTGACAACTGGATAGAAACAATGGGGCGATTCAATATTGAATCAACATTGGTCCAGGAAATGGATTAACGGATGCCTTTGAAAAACCGGTCGTTGTGCTCAAAAATTCATTTCTATAGCACATCGACTGTGTATTAATTTTTCAAAATTAAAAGGTGTTTATGATTGATAATTGATTTACCATAAAACCTTCGTTGTATTGCAAAACCCTTTATATATTAAGCAATACACGATTGTTTTTCAAAATCATTTTTCATCAATCAGTGAATCTCAATTCGCTGGTTCACTCACTCCGTGTTGTCTTCTTTGAGACGTTCCGGTTTGAGAACAGCTAGAACAGCAGCGAAACCCTGTCAAGGAGATTCTTTGGAATTATACCTGATCACAGGCAGTACTTGTACTGATCAACGGGGAACCGTGGGCCGTGTACCTCAATTCAACGAAAGTGATCAAAGACACTTTCGTGCGCTTTATTTCTAACTGTTGTATGCAGATACACCCGACGTTTGCAGCTGTTCATAATGGAGAGGTCAATCCATAGCCGCATGCTCACACAACACATTCATTTCTAAAGAAATCGTGATAAGTGCATCAACGACTCTGATATTTTCACTCCATGCTTCTGCTACGCTGCTACAAATATCATGAATCAACTAAAGCTTTCGCTACTCTGATGAGAAGAAATCATGATCCAGAATGTGAGCATGTCGGTCCAACGTCACAACTTCACATAATGTCAACACTACAATGGAAATGTCTGAGATTTGTGGTAGCTCATGATCTCAAAGTTGACTCAATACTCATTATCAAGTGGATCAGTTAAAGACCTCCACTTAGATTAACCAATCATGCAAAACATGAAGAATCAAAGACTACGGGCTACAGAGCAAAGAACTTTATCAAGAATCCAAGAAAAATCTTAATGTAATATCTGTTTGTATTCAATGTAATTTGAGGTGACCTCCCTTAGGGGGAGATTGTTAGGATTTAGTAAATCCAGTTATTAAAGTGTCGGTCACCTTAAGTATATGTAATCGTTAGAAAGCTCGTAGTCGTAGTTATTTAATGTTAGGTAGTATTTAGTTAAGTAACACCGTGGAGGACGGACGGGTCTTTACCCAATGTATGCCTGATCCATAGCCCGTAGGTGGCGTTTATGTATGATACTATAAATACCCTCTACCTCCCAAGGTAGAGGGTTGGAGCTCATAATAAGATTTTACTTTCTCTCACTAAGTTCCCTAAACCTTTAAACTTTCTCTCTCTAAAACTCATAGTGTACGCCCCTCTATCATCATGGTTTGATGTGTTTGTGAAATCCAATATGTTACAAACTTTCATGTGGTCGGGTGGTTGACTTTGATGTCTCCTCATAATCCAAAATAGACCATTAGAGGGAAATGGAGAAATGGACATCGGTGCAAGTGTTGATTCAACACCTTGGTTTTGTTGTGCAATCTTCTCTAGTGAAGAGTTTGTCGGTAATGGTGGAGGATGATATGGCCTAGGGGGTAAGTCCTCTAAGTTGTAGGAATGTGGAGATGATTGTGAGGTGGTAAATGAAATGGCTCTAGGCACCAATCATGTTGGTTGAGCTGAAAAGGGTGTGTTTGGTTTAGTAGGAATTGTAGAGTTTGGTGATGATATTTTTGTGGGAACAATCCTCTTGGGAATTGATTTGATTGGTTGAGTTGGTGGAAGGGAAATCCTAGCATTTGTGGGTTTAACCGGAGATGATTCGGTTGAGGAAATTTCGTGTACAACACGAGCAAGTTTCTTGGGTGGTTCTTGGGTGGATGAGTTAGCACTAGGAGCTTTCCTCATGATGAAATGACTAAGGAAAAGGTTTCTAAATGTTGATAATTATGTTGTGTTTGATGACTAAAGGATTCTAACAAGATGACTTATAAAGGGAAGGATTTGGCAAGTGCATTCAAGACTTAAGCCACTAAGATCCTTTGGAATGTGATGATTGGCATGCACAACGAGTTATACTGATCTAGGGACTTGATTAAGATGAGGTGGAGTGTTCAAGTTAGCAAGGTGAGCTTGAAATGATTGTTTTAGCTAGATCTGACATGAATCTGTCACACGGATCCCACGGTTCCCTCCAATGAGGGATCCGTCTAGGCTAATCCTAGGGATCCGGCTCTCAGTAGCTAGGAAAGGATAAAAATGATGTTTCTAAGGTCTAAAGTCTATACCATTTTGAGTGTTTCAGTCTTCCTAAGTATCTTAAATGAAAGGGTACTTAAATGATCAAGAGCAATGAGTGATGTAGCTAATGATTGCCTTTTATGGAAAGAAAATGAGACTTTATGATCACCAATGGGTGTTCAAGGGTGACACTAGGAGATTTGATGGTGTCAATTCATAATAAATGATCCTAGAGATCAGATGTAAGCTTGAGATAAAATTTGAAAAATCCTTAAAAAAAATTGAAAAACTAATTTTTGACCCATTTTGAGATAAGGATGACTAGAAACAATTACCTAATATTGATAAAGATATCCACCTAGGTGTTTTGAGATATGAGAAACAATGTGTGAGTATTGAAGCGGAAATATGGTGAGTTTTGATGAGTTGATAAATCAAAAGCCCTTTGAATTAGGTCCTAGGTTAGCTATGGGTGAGTGTGAAGCTTTCAAATGTTTGAAGGAGACTTAGGTGGTTCTAAAGTCTTATGTTTAGCTACTGTGAAGTGATCTTAGTGAGCTGTTTTGATGTATGGGAATCTGTACTGCTCATCTGTTGTCACAGATCCCACGGTTCCCTCAGAGGAGGGATCCGTCTAGGCTAATCCTAGGGATCCGGCAACTGCAGATCAGAAACATCATAGAAAGAAATGCAGATTTTGCACCAAACTATATACACTAATAACCATTAAACTTAACAGCAACATAAACATGTTATCCCATAAATCATATGTATTATATTGGATTTCATAAAAACATCAAATCATATTAAAAGGGGCATATGAATTAGAGTTTTAGAGAGGGAAAGTGGAAGAGAGTTAGGAACTTGGTGAGACAAATAAAAATGATATTGAAATGCTCCAACCCTCTACCTTGGGAGGTAGAGGGTATTTATAGTTTCTTACAAGACACGCCTCCTACGGGCTGTGGATCAGGCATACAGTGGCTAAAGACCCGTCCGTCCTCCACGGTGTTACTTAACAAACTACTTATTAACATAACATGACTATGACTACGAGCTTTCTAATGAATACATATACTTGAGGTGACCGACTCTTTAACTACTGGATTTTCTAAATCCTAGCAATCTTCCCCTAAGGGAGGTCACCTCAATTTACATTGAATACAAATAGATATTACATTTTGATTGCTCTTGGATTCTTGATTATGATCTTTGCTCTGTAGTCCGTAGCCTTTGATTCTTCATGTTTTGTATACTCAAGTGGAGGTCTTTAACTGATCTACGTGATGATGAGTGTTGAGCCGGCTTTGAGATCATCTGCTACCATAGATCTCTGACTCATCCTTTGTAGCATTGCCATAATGTGACTTTGTGACTTTGGGACCGACATGCTCACATTCTGGATCATGATATCTTCTCATCAGAGTTGCGGAATCTTATGTTGATTCATGATATTTGCAGCAGTGTAGCAGAAGCATGGAGTGAAAATATCAGAGTCGTTGATGAAGATATTGATGAGTGTCTAAATACTCATCATTTTTACATAATCTAAACTGCAAATTCATCTGAAAACACTCAGAAACACATCAAAATGATCAAAATATCACAAATCAGTGTTTTATGTGTTTTAATTGCAAAAATATCAAAATCAGATGAAAAATGTATCAAGTTTGCAAAATTGGCAGTTTTAGTCCCCCGAGTTTTAAAAGTTGTCAAATCTAGTCCCTGGAAATTCAAAAATGTGGAAATTCATCATTCAAGGTCCCTGAAGTATTCTAAATTGTTAAAAATGATCCTTGAATGATTCTTTGGTCAATTGGCAAGAAAGGTCCCTAAACTTTGGAAATTTGCAAAAATAGTCCTTGGACTTTTAAAATGGATTTTATGCAAAAAGGGTTCTTGTATTATCAAAGTTGGCAAATTTAGTCCTTGTGAGAAGTTTGGAAACATGGCACTTTCAGTCCTTGAAGTTTGGTCAAATTACACTTTTGGTCCTTATCTTAAATAAACCAAACGGACACAATATATTTACTAGGCCCAAAATCCAATCCAAACACAAGCCCAACCCAACTGCCTTGACCCTTTGCCCTTGACCCCCAGGTCACAACCTAATTCTGACCCGCCCACATCCCTTTTTGACCCCCCCATGTGTTATTAAGGCTCGGTCAACAGAAGTCAAACCCAAGAATTACGCGCCCAAGAAACCACTCTCACTGTAGCACCCTCTCCCAATCACTGAAAACTCAAATACCAGCCATGGTTTCACCCCATTTTCAACCCACCCCCATACTATGTCCCCTCCACATCATCTATACTCCAAAAACTCTTAATTATCAAAACCAAATCCATTAATTGATAATACCTGCTTGAAGAATTTTTGGCGCCAAATATCTAGGTGGACGGATAGGATGATTCTAGCCAATCCAATGGCTCAAGTTTGGTGGGAAAGATTCAGAAGTCATGTGGGACTGCTGAAAAGTCTATAAAGCAAAGTGGGATGCAATGAATCAATGTATCTAATATAATTTTTATTTTTCTTGTCGTTTTTAGTTAATTCTCAATTTCAGTTTATGTTTTAAGTTTAAAACTTTGTATTTCAAGTTATTTTGTTATCATAAAGCTTTTGTAAACCTTTAATTCAAGTATTAAGTTAAATTTCAGTTTATGCAATTTCTCATTTTTATGCAAAATCTCATGTTGGATTAAATGTTGTTGTTTGTTGTTTGTACGGATTAGAATAGGCCACATAAGCTCCCAAATAGCTTATAAAAGCTATTAGAAACAATAAAAATTAGTTTAGACTAAAAAATCAAAAATTACCAAAAATCCAAGTTAAATACTTCAAAAATCAAAAATCACTTGAAATTGGTGATCACAGCTGGAGCAAGGTATATCCTGGATGGCCTTGGTTTAGAGCTCTGTGGAGAGCATTTAGGATTGGTTTTCAGTTCATGGTTCTCATTTTATGCCTCAAAGTCATTTGTAAGCAATTTTGTCCAATTTGGCATTTCTTTGTTCTAGGTGTTATCTAGCTTCAATTTCTGTTACTTTGTGATAAATAGCTATAGTATAGTGTGTTTAAGTCATTAAATCAGTAGCTTGTTTGTTTCAATTTGTAGTTTTCAAAAACTTGGTTTTAACAGTTGAAACGACATTTTGATCAATTCTTAGTTTAGTGTTGTAAGAATAGTTGTTTAAGGGTTCATTAGTACTAATATCGATAATTCAAGGTCCAGTAACCAAGTTTATGGTTTAAATCTTTGATTTGCTTTGAAAACATTCAAAACTGTCAACATAAGGTGTGTTTGGTTTAGTGTGTTCAAAGGTTCTTTGGTCCTTAGCATTGTTGGAAACTTGCATACCTTGGTCTAAACAACTTAGCTCAGTCAAGAAATCAAGTCTTCATTAGCAAAAAGTCAAAATTCCTTTGATCTTGTATCCACAGTCCATGTTGGATTTTTTCAAAATTTGATCATTGATTTGTGTTCAAAAGTGGTTAATCTTGCTCAAGTTAGTTTCATTACACTTTAAAACAACATATTAAGTGCTCTAGATCAGATCAAATCTCATTTTGGTCAACCTTTTTTTTTCTCAAAAGTCAAATTCTTAAATGGTCGTTTTTGAATAAACTTGGGAATTTCATTGTGGGTTCATTAGTAGGTTTCAGAGTATAATCTTTGGAGGTATTGTAGTCTAGTTGGTGTAGAAAAATACAAAAATAGTAGTTCTCTGTTTATCAGCTTTTAAAGTGCTTATTTAACTGCTTTTCTTGGGTTCCTGTTCGCATAGTGTCCTGTGCACAGAAATTGTGCCCATCTTGATAAGCTTGCATCAAGCTCATTTCTTGTCCAATTCTTGAGTTCTCTGGTTCTTTGGAAAGCCAACCTGGTCCTCTTGGAGTGTCAACTTTTGTTTTTCAATTTGGAGCTTGTTTGGTGGGGCTGCTAGTGGTCTTAAGCTTGTCCCATTTCTTAAGCCAAAGTGCTTATTACTTATTCTTGGCTTATCAGTGTGCTTTGTTGTATGTTTTGGCTTCATTTCAGTTCACATAGATTGCTTGCACCTACTTTGAGCTTTTGTTTCATCTGTTGTTGTTAAGCTTATTTCTATCAAATAAGCTTCTTTAAGCACTGTTTGGTCATAAGCTCTCCAAATCAGCTTATTTGAGCTTTGTAAATTTTTTTGTCTTTATTAAAGTTTCATATAATCAGTATTAAAGTAGTTTCCAAAAAGAAAATCCAGAAAAAGTCCAAGTTTTAATCAGTGATAGTGTTTATTTAAGGCTTTTTAGCTTTTTGATTTTTCTTTTCAACTTTTTAAGAAGCAAATCCTGTTTTTCTATTTTTCTTAGGTTTCTGTTATCACATAGGATTTTTAGAAAAAGTTTCAGATTTTTCCTTATCTTTTTAGTATTTATTATAATTATAAATAGTTAATAAATCATAAATAATTAGTAATAAATAATTAAAAAGTCTAAAAAATATATTTTTAGTTTTAAAATTAGTTTTATAGTATTTTAGATTTTTCAGAATCATAAGTTTATTTTTCTAGCCTTATTTTGTATTTTCTTTCATTTTAGAGTATTTATTAAGTAGTTAAAATAGTTTTTAATTAATAATAATTAATTAAATAGTATTAAAAATAATTTTCTTTTTCTAATAAGTTTCTTATATTATTAGGTTTGTAAAAATGTATTTTTCATATTTTTAGGACTTTTATTTCTTAGATTTCACGTTTTATTTTGTACGTTTACGTTATTTTTATTTAAACGTAAGTTTTAGGTTTTAAACGTTCATCACTTTAAAAATAGTGATAGCGTTTATTTAATATTTTTTATCTTTTTATTTTTCTTTAATTTGCATTTAAGCCGTTTTAATTTGTTGGCTTTTTCCGTAGTTATAATCATTCCAAATCTCCTTTTTCGTCCAAATTCCTCGATCACTATACGTGAGGTGATCCATTGCACAGCTCGCTATTTGGTCATAACGACCGGGAGACTCTATACTCCTCAGATCTTCATTGATTTCGTGCTTGAGCAGTTTTAAGCTTGTTACGGTCCGCCATTCACAAGTGGCGGGCTTGTGTGATAAAGCTTGACTGTTTGGCGCGCATCAAATTTTTGGCGCCGCCGGGAGCTGCTTGATAATCTTACGTTTAGCAGATTAGTAATTTGGATATTCACTCTTTGTTCATACCATCCATCTGTATATGTTTATATTTTCTTATCCAAAAACACAAAAATATTCTTCTCATTCCTCTTATTCGTTGATTCTATTTCTCTTACCCTCTTTTGCCGTTTAATTCTATTCTTCGTATCCTCTCAACCATTTGATTCTCCTCTTATCCCTCTATATGTTTAATTCTAATGGCGGACATGCGTACGATGTTCGAAATGCTCCAAGTACCCGCCGGGGTTACGAAGATCTCTGTTGTTGTACCGGAGATTCTTTCCGAAAATTTCGAGATACAAACCGGTTTAATTCAACTAATCATGTCAAATCCATTCTATGGTTTCGAGAGGAACGATCCCTATGCTCACATCCGATGGTTTGATAAGTTAATTTCGACTGTCAAATATAAGGAAGTTCCTCGTGACACAATTAAGTTGATGTTATTCTCATTTTCTCGAGGGGTAGCCGAATTGGCTCGATAAAGAACCTCCTCGATCGATCACTACTTGGGAGGATCTCGTTTCAAAATTTGTAAATCGTTTCTTTCCTTATTCTAAAACGATAAATCTTAAGAACGAAATTACGAATTTCCAACAAATAAGTTGTGATGAAAGTTTTGGTGAGGCATGGGAAGATTTAAAGATCTCCTCGGAAATGCCCACATCATGGTTTCTCGGAATTATTCGGATCGATATATTCTACAATGCTTTAATGCAAACCGATCAAGATTCACTCAATACAAGCCGGTGGCAATATCTTGTATCGTACCCCTAGGGATATATTGATTATCATCGATAACAAATCGAAAGTTCCGACATCAAGAAACAAACCGATTGAGATGGCTGAAGCTTGCCGATGATATTCGATGCATGAAGCAAAAATCAGAGCCCGTTGATTCCGTTACCGAAAGATGTGATATGTGTGGTGGTCCCCATCCTTTTTACGATTGTCAAGCCACCGATGACGAGGTTTATAATGCTACACCAGCCCAATATCGCAAGACTTTCATTTTCGATGATGAAGAGGATTCCATTCAGATGAGAGAATATTATGAGAGCTTGTCAACTGAAATCACACCCGAAGCTCCCAAAGACTCTCTCATAATGGGGGATGAGCCTCTTAGCACTATTCCAGAATTGGAATTGTCTAGTGTTGAGAGCCTTGTTCCAACCCCAAGTGAGTCCGAGGTTATCTCCGGCAATATGTGTGATGAGCCTCTTAATGATGATTCTTCTCCTCCTCTTGACATTCCATATGATCATGTCGAGATGTTCTCCGATTCTGATAACGATTGTACTTCGTTTGACGATTCTTTATCCTTTGGAGACATCGATTATGTCGAGGAGCTACCTTCTGAGCTAGTTAGCTTAGAAGAAGTGAGAGATTCTGATGATCTGGAAATTGAGGACGAGATACTTCGTGAACAATTGTTCAATATAAATCTCCTCGTTTCTAAGATCGAATCATTCTGTGCTAAGTCAGCTTCATCTCCTATCCCCGTTGTGGATAGTGACTCTACATTGGACAAGCCCGAGCTTGAGGCTTTTTCCAATGATTCTCTTCATGAAGAGTTCTCCGGTGAACTCTCTCATGACATATCTCCTCCGGAATATGATCATTTCTATTTTGATCTTGAGGATGATATTGGCTCGGAGGAAGGTGTACTCCATCATAAGAGTTTACTTATTGATGATACTACCTTCACCCTTCCTCCCGATATGTCCACATTTGAGGATGAAGAATGGATCCTAATTGTTATCAACATCTTTCTTCCAGTCCTCACATATGATGTGACTTCTTCTCTTCTTCACTCCTTCGGGAGTGAGGACACTATCTTTGATCCCGGCATTTTCATTTACCATCTGTGAGCCGGGTCTGTGTCTGTTTCTCTATATCTCATCGGTGTGGAACTTTCACATACTTCAATGTTTATCCAAACATCTTGAATGAAAGTCCGATGGAGATTGTATCTTCCACTTTGCTTCCCCATGAACCAATGAATTCGGGGTCGAGTCAAGCTAGCGACTCGGTAACCAAAAACAGTAGCACTCACTATATGGGTTTTCACCCATATTTCTGTCTTCTTACCCCTTTCTACCACCTAAGTGTGGGGGTAATGCCCCACATGTTAAAAAAAATCTTATTTCTAAATAATGGCCGTAGTATTTCCCTTTTACGTTCTTTGTTTCGGCATAACCGCGGTACTTTGAATATTGAGGGCAATATTCATTTCTAAGTGTGGGGGAGATTCTCACGAATTTTATCATATAATTATACCAATTCCCCCGTTTTTGGCCAAAAATTTTTTTTGGAGTAAGTGTTTCACACTTTCTCATTTGGTTATCATCCGCCTGTCTGTAAGACAAAAGGATTAGCTAATCCAGGAGCAAACGGCTCTTGGTAAAGATATCTCAAATCCGTTTATATGGCTTGCAATTTGCCCAAAATTGTATGGTTCTCAACTCCCCATCATCCTCAAAAGATAATGAGTTGGCTAGCCCGCAAGGTTATGGCTTGTGGTAAAGGCAGTGGAAAATCCATAATTGGTATTCAGCTCACCAAAGATAATCCTGATAATTTATCTAAGAGTTGGCTAGTCCGAGAAAGGGTACGGCTTCTTGTAAAGACACATCAAATCCGTTATATGGTTTATGATTTGCCAATAAATCATCTGGTTATCGTTGTACCAAGATTCTTACTTGAATCAAAACAATTGGCTACTCCAGAAGTGATGGCTTTTGGTAAAGAGTTTTTCAAATCCATCAAAGTTTTCTCAAATCATTGCTAGGGACTAGCAATATCTCAGTGTGGGGGATTGATGAGTGTCTAAATACTCATCATTTTTACATAATCTAAACTGCAAATTCATCTGAAAACACTCAGAAACACATCAAAATGATCAAAATATCACAAATCAGTGTTTTATGTGTTTTAATTGCAAAAATATCAAAATCAGATGAAAAATGTATCAAGTTTGCAAAATTGGCAGTTTTAGTCCCCCGAGTTTTAAAAGTTGTCAAATCTAGTCCCTGGAAATTCAAAAATGTGGAAATTCATCATTCAAGGTCCCTGAAGTATTCTAAATTGTTAAAAATGATCCTTGAATGATTCTTTGGTCAATTGGCAAGAAAGGTCCCTAAACTTTGGAAATTTGCAAAAATAGTCCTTGGACTTTTAAAATGGATTTTATGCAAAAAGGGTTCTTGTATTATCAAAGTTGGCAAATTTAGTCCTTGTGAGAAGTTTGGAAACATGGCACTTTCAGTCCTTGAAGTTTGGTCAAATTACACTTTTGGTCCTTATCTTAAATAAACCAAACGGACACAATGTATTTACTAGGCCCAAAATCCAATCCAAACACAAGCCCAACCCAACTGCCTTGACCCTTTGCCCTTGACCCCCAGGTCACAACCTAATTCTGACCCCAGCCACATCCCTTTTTGACCCCCCCATGTGTTATTAAGGCTCGGTCAACAGAAGTCAAACCCAAGAATTACGCGCCCAAGAAACCACTCTCACTGTAGCACCCTCTCCCAATCACTGAAAACTCAAATACCAGCCATGGTTTCACCCCATTTTCAACCCACCCCCATACTATGTCCCCTCCACATCATCTATACTCCAAAAACTCTTAATTATCAAAACCAAATCCATTAATTGATAATACCTGCTTGAAGAATTTTTGGCGCCAAATATCTAGGTGGACGGATAGGATGATTCTAGCCAATCCAATGGCTCAAGTTTGGTGGGAAAGATTCAGAAGTCATGTGGGACTGCTGAAAAGTCTATAAAGCAAAGTGGGATGCAATGAATCAATGTATCTAATATAATTTTTATTTTTCTTGTCGTTTTTAGTTAATTCTCAATTTCAGTTTATGTTTTAAGTTTAAAACTTTGTATTTCAAGTTATTTTGTTATCATAAAGCTTTTGTAAACCTTTAATTCAAGTATTAAGTTAAATTTCAGTTTATGCAATTTCTCATTTTTATGCAAAATCTCATGTTGGATTAAATGTTGTTGTTTGTTGTTTGTACGGATTAGAATAGGCCACATAAGCTCCCAAATAGCTTATAAAAGCTATTAGAAACAATAAAAATTAGTTTAGACTAAAAATCAAAATTACCAAAAATCCAAGTTAAATACTTCAAAAAATCAAAAATCACTTGAAATTGGTGATCACAGCTGGAGCAAGGTATATCTTGGATGGCCTTGGTTTAGAGCTCTGTGGAGAGCATTTAGGATTGGTTTTCAGTTCATGGTTCTCATTTTATGCCTCAAAGTCATTTGTAAGCAATTTTGTCCAATTTGGCATTTCTTTGTTCTAGGTGTTATCTAGCTTCAATTTCTGTTACTTTGTGATAAATAGCTATAGTATAGTGTGTTTAAGTCATTAAATCAGTAGCTTGTTTGTTTCAATTTGTAGTTTTCAAAAACTTGGTTTTAACAGTTGAAACGACATTTTGATCAATTCTTAGTTTAGTGTTGTAAGAATAGTTGTTTAAGGGTTCATTAGTACTAATATCTGATAATTCAAGGTCTGTAACCAAGTTTATGGTTTAAATCTTTGATTTGCTTTGAAAACATTCAAAACTGTCAACATAAGGTGTGTTTGGTTTAGTGTGTTCAAAGGTTCTTTGGTCCTTAGCATTGTTGGAAACTTGCATACCTTGGTCTAAACAACTTAGCTCAGTCAAGAAATCAAGTCTTCATTAGCAAAAAGTCAAAATTCCTTTGATCTTGTATCCACAGTCCACTGTTGGATTTTTTTCAAAATTTGATCATTGATTTGTGTTCAAAAGTGGTTAATCTTGCTCAAGTTAGTTTCATTACACTTTAAAACAACATATTAAGTGCTCTAGATCAGATCAAATCTCATTTTGGTCAACCTTTTGTTTTTTCTCAAAAAGTCAAATTCTTAAATGGTCGTTTTTGAATAAACTTGGGAATTTCATTGTGGGTTCATTAGTAGGTTTCAGAGTATAATCTTTGGAGGTATTGTAGTCTAGTTGGTGTAGAAAAATACAAAAATAGTAGTTCTCTGTTTATCAGCTTTTAAAGTGCTTATTTAACTGCTTTTCTTGGGTTCCTGTTCTGCCATAGTGTCCTGTGCACAGAAATTGTGCCCATCTTGATAAGCTTGCATCAAGCTCATTTCTTGTCCAATTCTTGAGTTCTCTGGTTCTTTGGAAAGCCAACCTGGTCCTCTTGGAGTGTCAACTTTTGTTTTTCAATTTGGAGCTTGTTTGGTGGGGCTGCTAGTGGTCTTAAGCTTGTCCCAATTTCTGAGTTAAGCCAAAGTGCTTATTGCTTATTCTTGGCTTATCAGTGTGCTTTGTTGTATGTTTTGGCTTCATTTCAGTTCACATAGATTGCTTGCACCTACTTTGAGCTTTTGTTTCATCTGTTAAGCTTGTTAGAGCTTATTTCTATCAAATAAGCTTCTTTAAGCACTGTTTGGTCATAAGCTCTCCAAATCAGCTTATTTGAGCTTTGTAAATTTTTTTTGTCTTTATTAAAGTTTCATATAATCAGTATTAAAGTAGTTTCCAAAAAGAAAATCCAGAAAAAGTCCAAGTTTTAATCAGTGATAGTGTTTATTTAAGGCTTTTTAGCTTTTTGATTTTTCTTTTCAACTTTTTAGAAGCAAATCTGTTTTTCTATTTTTCTTAGGTTTCTGTTATCACATAGGATTTTTAGAAAAAGTTTCAGATTTTTCCTTATCTTTTTAGTATTTATTATAATTATAAATAGTTAATAAATCATAAATAATTAGTAATAAATAATTAAAAAGTCTAAAAAATATATTTTTAGTTTTAAAATTAGTTTTATAGTATTTTAGATTTTTCAGAATCATAAGTTTATTTTTCTAGCCTTATTTTGTATTTTCTTTCATTTTAGAGTATTTATTAAGTAGTTAAAATAGTTTTTAATTAATAATAATTAATTAAATAGTATTAAAAATAATTTTCTTTTTCTAATAAGTTTCTTATATTATTAGGTTTGTAAAAATGTATTTTTCATATTTTTAGGACTTTTATTTCTTAGATTTCACGTTTTATTTTGTACGTTTACGTTATTTTTATTTAAACGTAAGTTTTAGGTTTTAAACGTTCATCACTTTAAAAATAGTGATAGCGTTTATTTAATATTTTTTATCTTTTTATTTTTCTTTAATTTGCATTTAAGCCGTTTTAATTTGTTGGCTTTTTCCGTAGTTATAATCATTCCAAATCTCCTTTTTCGTCCAAATTCCTCGATCACTATACGTGAGGTGATCCATTGCACAGCTCGCTGGGTCATAACGACCCGGGGAGACTCTATACTCCTCTGATCTTCATTGATTTCGTGCTTGAGCAGTTTTAAGCTTGTTACGGTCCGCCATTCACAAGTGGCGGGCTTGTGTGATAAAGCTTGACTGTTTGGCGCGCATCAGATATGCACTTATCATGAATTATTTAGACATGAATGTGATGTGTGAGCATGTGGCTATGGATTGACTCCTCAATTTTGATCAGCTGCAAACGTTGGGTGTACCTGCATACAACAGTTAGCAATAAAACACACGAAAGTGTCTTTGATCACTTTCGTTGAATTGAGGTACACGGCCCACGGTTCCCCGTTGATCAGTACATGTACTGCCTGTGATCAGGTATAATTCCGAAGAATCTCCTTGACAGGGTTTTGCACTTAAATTGTTCTAGCTGTTCTCAAGCCAGAACATCTCAAAGAAGACAACACGGAGTGAGTGAACCAGCGAATTGAGATTCGCTGATTAAAGAAAATGATTTGAAAAACAATCGTGTGTTGCTTATCAGAAAGCATATTTGCAATACAATGAAGGTTTTATATTGCAAATAAATTTTCAATTACAAACACCTTTTGATTTTGAAAAACATACTACACAGTCGACATGCTAAAGAAAGGAAATTTTGTGCACATTGACCGGTTTTTCAAAGGTATCCGTCAATCCATTTCCTGGACTAAGGTTGATTCATGGTGTGAATCGCCCCATCGTTTCTGTCTAGTTGTCACATGTTTGATCTATTGGATAGATCTCACATGCCACCTACCAACAGCTTGTTTGATGTTGGCTCTAGAAGGTTTTCCATCTTTATTATGAATATGTGAACATATCGCTCAGATGTTCTGGCAATACCACAAGGATATTGTGTAGGACTCTTAAGATATATTCTCACTTTTCACATTGTGTGAAATAGTGAGTCTTCATTGATTGTGTCCTAGTGAGATTTATTGATGATCTCGTGGCTCTAGACTCAATAGTGCACATTTGGTTCCTATGCCGGAGACTAGGGAGAGGGTCTCCTTCTTCAATATCAACAATCTCTAAGAGAAATTCGATAGATAATGTAGGTTCCCCGTGAGAATGAAACAAGTCCTTTTAAGTGAAACTTGAGTAGCTTGGAAAGTTGTAGTGCAGTGCGTCACTGGGTCCATGACGTCTTGTCTTCAATACCAGTGTTACCTTGGTAACCACCAGTAGCATATGAATTAAACCCGGTTTCTGCACTAAGGTTGAAATAATGGAGGGCTATTTATTTTCACCCTTTTCTCATTCATTTATTTTTCATTCTTCAACCCCTTCAGTGCTTACCGAGATTTCACAACTAGAACCTTGTTGGGTTTGTTCCAGTTCTAGCTCTATCTCAGTCCGCACTCTTCCCATTTCTCACTTTTCTCCTTTTTCCATCATACCTAAGGACTTCTATACTATCTAGTGGATTGTCCCTGGGTAGATCCCTCCAGCTCTGGCGGGATCGTGGGAACGAATACCTAACCTAACCATCCTTATATCTTCTTGCATAAAGTAAATTTGGTCGGTCTTTTGGGTATTGTTCTTCTTCCATTGAAACCAATTGAAAACCATTTAAAAATCAATCCAGGTACTTGTGATACAAGATCAAAGCATTTTGTACCTGAATAGTTTTTGATATTTTAGAAAAAGTTCCCCCTCAACATGTGCATCATAGATTTGAGATTGCTTTAGCACATGGAGGCAAGAGGACTTGAGAATCTCAAATTAAGAATAAAGAATTCACTTCTTTGATCAACAGTTTCTAAAAAATTTCCCGATCAAGATTAGTGTTTTAGACACTTTGTTAAAGATGTTTGGGAAAGGATTTGGTTTTCTAAAAGTTTCTCCCCCTCAATATGTGCATCGAGATTCGAAAGAGTTTTGCACATATTTGTGGGAACATGCACTTTGAGACAAATCAGTCACGTTTCAATTCCTTTTGGTTTAAGATAGATGCTCCCCCTTAATATGTGCATGGAAAATTTGAAATCATTTGGCACATGTAGGGAGGAGAGCTTGTTATAATATTTCTAAACCATTTATCGAATTATCAGTTTATATCCAATTTAAATCACAAATTCTCCCCCAATCACAATTTTCAAATCCATTGAGGTTTGTGATATCTATTGATTTAAATTGTTTTTGAAAGATTTTGAGGAGAATTGGGACTTGCTTTTAACACTTTTAATTGATAAGGATCAAATTCTGAGACTTTAAACTCCAATGATTAAACATGCTTAAGTATCTTTTGAAAACACAATCTTAGACAAGGTCTGGATCCAATTGATCAAAAACATTGTTCATTTTGATTATCCAAAGTTAGACCTTGCTCGATTACGTGCCAATTGTTTGAAAAATAACTTTTTGATTTGGTAGAAATCACTCTCCCCCTCAATCAATGACATATGTTGTTGATTGAGCGTAAGAGATTTTGTCAAATGATAAGTCCAAATGATTTACAGATATTCCGAGTTATATTCAAAGCAATTTTGTTTTCATAAGATGACAAATATTTTTTAGAAGAATGTTTTTGAATGAAAAATATTTGTTAAGACACATTTGTCTTTTAGAATCAGAGCAAGAGGTTTCAAATATTTAGATTAAGCATGGCTCTGTTATTTCTTTTAAAACGGGTTACTGCCTGAAATGACAATAAACCACCATTTTTCTCCATCCCTTTTTTTTTTTTTTTTTAAAGGTGTATGTACAATCGAACTTCATCTAAAGACCCGTGTCATTCTTAGAGTGACAAATCAAAGACCGTAGATGTTATCAAAGAATAGAAAAAGATGGGAAAAATAATTTTTTTGTGCTTTTTCAAAGATTTTATGATTTTTATGGATTTTTGAAATTTTATATTTTTCTATTTTCTTTTTGTGGGTTTTATAATTTTGTATTTTGCTTTTTGAATAAATATGTACAAGATGATAATTTAGTTTTAAGAAGATGATGAAATGAGTACCGAGATAAGGATATCGTTCAGCACATTGTAGAAAGAAATCAACATCTCTTAAACTTTCACCACCAAAGTATTCGAGGCTTCTAAGAAAATCGACTGAACATGAGCCTTCTAAATGTGAATCTTTGGTAGCTTCCCCCCAAACCGACAATCTTTGAATTAAGACCATTTTCCCCTAGAAGATGAAGTGAAGCAAACAATCTCATTGAATGAAGCTCAAGAACCCAAAGACGACGATAACAGCGAAGTAACAAGTTAACACGGATCATCTCTGCATTTATCAAACCCCGGAATAAATAATTAAGTCCGATCACATGAACTTGTTGTGCATCCCCGATGTACACATAACTCTTTTGATTTTGATCAGTTGTCAATTCAGGGGAACCATATATCAACATCTTCATTTTACCAAGTGCATTCCAGTTATCTTCCATATAACTAATCAGCCCATTATGTACACAAGTACCCAACCAGAGTAGAAACAACGACATCACAGTAACTTTATCATCGGAATTATCATTACATATCTCTCCCCTGATGGTTGCGACCTCATCGGAATCATCATTACACTGTGTACATGAAACACTAATCGGAAGCACTTTATCATAAGTCATATAGAAGATGTCGAAAAGCAATATCATCTCACGTTCCAAATATTCTTCTCATATTTGTTTCTACTGAAGGCTGAGTTAACACATAATAAAAGTATCCATAGACCACTTCCTCCCAAATGGTTGTAATAATACATCCTTCCCCCAAATAGTTAGAATAATATATCCTTCCCCCAAATAGTTGGAATAATACATCCTTCCCCCAAATAGTTGGAATAACACACTAAAGGCTACGAGTAAACACTGAGTTTCTCTAAGGTTATGACATTTGTCTTTCCCGGGATTACTTCAATAGAGAAGAAGTATTAAGTTCATCACATGTACGCGTTGTGTGTTTAGATGTATATCTCCTTTCCCCTTGCTGGTTTTGATACCTCAGAATCAGCAACACATTATACATACCAAATATTCTTGAAATAGAGAAGAACAACAAATTAGCTCAAATGAGTCTTGTGAGAATCAACTGCTACATAACTCTCCTTGACTACCTTAACCAACCCAGATGTAGATTTGAAGTGAACACTGATGAAGCAAACCCGATATACCAAACTTGAAGCTGAAGTAGAATTCCCCGCATTTGTATCTTAATCTTGCACTAATATAGGAAGAACGGTGTCGAGAATTTATGCTCCAAGCAAATCTCTAAGTACTCAATACTCAACCAAAGTATGAGACATTAACACCTCTTGCGATTAACCACATCGACATTTGCGTGTGTCACTGAGTAAAACAACGTAACTCCTTAAAGTGATAGTTAACCAGGTTTTCAACCATCCATATTGACTGCTGGTAACTAGATAAACCAAGTCTTCTACATAGATTTTAAGCACGAGCAAGTTATCATTGAGAGTCATGCATCCAACCAACCCTGACTTCAAGATAAAATAAGAACACGCCTTTGTGAAAGAAAACTTCAATTTCAAATAAGAGATAAATGATTAACTCCGACGTAATCACTTTGTGTCAAATGCCCAACACGTGAATAAACATACAATCAGATGTACATTGATCCATTGAATGAACTGGAGCAAATGATTCCACAACATCAATTCCTTCTTCCTTTATCTGGAAGATTCACCAATAGTGTCTTCAAGCGGATGAGGTAGTCATTTTCTTTAACTTTCATATGGTTGATTTACAGAGCACACTTAGGGAAGAACAATGATCCGTGAGGATTTGCCAAAGGAATACCAAAGAGCGGATCATTATTCATGAGTACAACTGAAAAGATAGTCATAAACAACGCCTTGAGGAATAACTGGAGATTGGGTTTCTTGAGTATTTTGAGTTGTACTTCTTAGATGATCAACATTCGTTATCGTTTGGAAATACTCATCAAACATATCTTGAACCAATGAATCACAAACAATAAATCCCAGTTATCCTTAGTAAGTGAAACATTAGGCGTTTGAGGAGAGTTGTATGACCATTATTCAAGCATCTATCAATATGTAGAATATGCACACTTCTCCCCATCAAAACTTGCAAATGAAGTTTGCCATTTTTTGATTGAGCAAGTGAATAAGAATATGCACCAATGAACGTAGACCCACTTGATGATTGAATGATCATAGGAAAAACATGAAGCTTGTTGATTAAGAATGTCGATGAGAATGGTCATATACATGAAGATTTCTCTTCTTCTGAAGATAAAACGCACTGAGGCGTACACTTTTCTTTTCTTTGAGGAACGGGGCCTGAATGTGTTATCTACAGACGCCATAGTGTTGAAGAACGAGGCCTGAACTGATGTGAACAGACGTCATAGTCATTTCCCCTCATCTGTTTAGATCAGCCTTAATCCAAGTACCAACGGATGATTTATACAACCTGCATTGGAACACAGACAAAGGTGGAAATTTGAAAACATTGGATCCCCATGTGAAAATGGGTTCCTTTTGGTTAGCTCAAACAATATTTCAATCAGTAGAAACCCTAGTTGCAATGGCATTATCACTATGAGCTAAAATAGTAGAATCATCAGACTTAGTTAAAGGGTATTGTGTGCCTAATGGGATTATTCTACCAGTTGGCTTCCAAACCTTAACAGGCACTACTCTAGGCATAGTGGATCTAGTTAAAGAGCAAGGTTTGCTATGCGTGAATATTCGACCTGTGGGCTTCCACTAAAATCCTATATTGGTAAAAACCTTCCCTGTAGGTTTCCAGGATTGCATAATCTGTTTCGCTTTCCAAACTTTCTTAACTGGGTTTTGATTCTTAGACCTCAGAAAAAACACACCACATTTATCATGATTACCAGAAAATAGACATTTATTACATGTTTTGCAGACAGCATAAGACATCGAATTAATTTTAGTAAGCTTAGAGCTAATACTAGAACCAATACGATTCCTTTTGTTCAAGTCAAACTTATTGTCCCAATGGTGTTCTTTCACTTCCTTTTCATGAACACTTTTAGTTTGCGTAATCCTATCCTTCTTTGCATTGCTTCTAGGTTTGACCCGCTAACTTTAGTGTCAATTTTAACATTTGTAGGAGTGATGATGGGAGCCTTAGTTTGTTTTACTGCCATTTTATTTTCTGGTCTAGAAGTGCTGGGTTCTGAGGCTTTCAGAGGCACATCAAATGTCACATGCTTGACTTTAGGCATGGAACAAGGCATAACTTCTCTATCTTTCCTAGTACCAGATTTAGGACATGCTGCAATCACACATTCTAAGAGATCCTGAGATCATTTGGCATATAAGCATGCATGCCCAACAGCATTATCAAGTGGTTTCTCTATCTTATCATCTTCAACAATCTCACAGAGGCACTCTAGACTATCCTTGAGGTACGAAAGATATGTTTGATATGCAAATTCATTGTTTCTAAGATGAGGAGGAATATATTTCACATTTACAGCATATTTAGAACAAGCAGGCACCTTTGGTGCAACATTCTCACCAGTGGTGATTGGCATTTTCCCTTTCACTACACGCTTCAGATTCTCAATTTCGTTAAGCAAAGAAGTTACCTTTTCACTGTTATTATCATGATTAACCATGAGTGAATCATATAATTCTTTGTTTTGAGCATTAACTTTTGAAATTTCAACTTGAAAACATTCATTTTCCTTTTGCAGTTTATTAATCATGTTTTGAAGTTGAAAATTCTGAGAATCTAAAGGTGGAGGCATACGGGAGCCAGTCACTTCATTCATTTCACCCTTCAATTGTGAAATTTGGGCTTTCAACCTTTCGATCGTGTTACAATGATCTCGAATTTGTTCATCACGTTTGTTTATTTCAAAAACTGCATCAAACTCAAGAGCATCTGAAGATGTCTTAGCATTTGAGGTTTTAACACTTTCTTTAAGATGTTGATATTTTAATTGTAAATCAAGATAATCAACTTCTAATTTAGAAAAATGCCTGACCATGTTATCATGATCATCCATTTCGATTTTGTCCTGCAATTTTGAATTTTTTGTTTCAAGCTCAATGACACGATCTTGGGAGACTTTCAAAGCAATAGACAATTCATGAAATTGAGAAGCAGTAATGGAATAATTCATAACAGTATAGAACACATCTTGAGCAATACATCTAAAAATCAAATTATCGTTAAAGATGTGAAGGTTCTTCCTCTCAATCTCATTACTCTTGAGCTCACATTAATTCATCCTTACCTCATTTTCCATTTCATTAAATACCTTTTTCATTTCTTTAATCTCTGTACAAATGCCTTGTTGGAGACTTTCAAATTGATCTTTTAATTGTTTAAATAAAGGCATGACCTCAGTTAGATAACATTCTTTTGTTTGCTCAAAACCCCTTTCCCCCTCAGTAATTCCGGCTGGAGTGATTCTCTTCTTACATGTTTTCTCAAAATCAACGAATAGTTGGTAAACTACATATAGGCTGATTAAGGTTTTGCTTTGAGTGGGAAGAGTTCTAGGCACTAAATGCATTGGTGTATTGGGTGGATACACAGTAGCTGGAGGCAATTTCCTAAGGGGAGGATTCTTTTCAACAAGTTCATCAGCTTTTTGCTTATCGATATCTTTCTTCTAAAACACTTGTTCAGGGTTTAATAGAGTTTGAGGTCTAAACTTGTTCAAGGCACCAATTTTCCTTAGTGTAATCATGGGATTTAAGCATTATATTATACTTTGTACACCAGGGATCATTTAATTTCTTTTCCATTTTCTCTTTAGAAGCATCTTCTAAATTTCTATCGTCTTCAGTGCTCTCTATGCAAGATGGTGTTTGCCTAGGCTTAAGGATCTCATTACCATCATAGACCACCTTTTGCGCAGCCTTCGCTATTTTACCATACTCAGGATTGGGTTCCTCTACAAGGGTAATACTATGCTTATCGCTTAAAACTCTATGTTTAGTGATCATGTGAGCAGTCTGAATGGTGTTCCCTTGTACGTATAGTTTGTTTTCAAGTTTGTTTTTCAACATTTTTAGGTTAGAAAAATTATTCAAAAGTTTTGATTCCTTAGCATTAAATTCCTGTTTAAGCACTTTTACATTTTCTTGAAGTTCTTGCTTTTGCTTAATTGTTTTATTGGGCTTTTCTTGTAAGGAGTTTAACTATTTTTTTAACATTTCTTCCCTAAAATTACTTTTTCTAATAATTGTACGTATTTGGTTATCCATCGCCTGCTCACGGGTGGTCAATTCAAATTTAGCACGCTGTTCATAGATGGCAACCTGATCCTTATATATGTTAAGCTCAGTGGTAAGGGAATCATTAGGGATAAATGCAGAGTACTCATGCAGCTCATAATCATCATTTTGAGTAGAAGATGCACAGCTAGGTACAACAGAAACTTCCATGCAGCTTTCCTCTGCATTAACGCGTGCACAGGTTGTGGCGCTGGTGCGTCTCTTGGGTACATCCAAAGCTTCCATGGAGCGTTCCTTTGCATTAACTTGCACAGGTTGTGGCTGGTGCACCTCCCTCTCTCTTGTGAATTTGAGCACCAAGAGTCCATTTTAGCATTATCCGACTCAAACACGATAGTCTGTTGTACATTGTTGGGTATATTCTGTTCATTGATCACGTCATATAAACTGAGAATCTTAGATACAACTGAATCTGAATCGTTAGGCATGATGTTGACGTGCACGGTATTTTAAAAATCTATGATTTAAACCGAGAAATAGAATCTTTCGCGGGATTTTACAAAATCAAGAAGAAACCGTTAAGCAATGACCAGTAGAACGTGTTAAGATGACTGATGGATCGAAACAATGATAGACAATTGTGTGATAGGACTTATGATTGGTTGTAGGATTAGCTGAGATGTTGTTTGGTTGAGATTTGGATTGGTTGATGCACGATTTTACGGAGAAATTTAGGTCTAAAAACTTAAAAACCTCAATAATTTCTGTTCGGAGCGGATTTAGGCCTCGAAGTTTGACCTTAGTTCATTCGGCGTGTCATTCTCCTCGTTCTCACGGTCCTTTTGATGGGTAGAACGCTAAAAACAGAGTTACGGTTCAAAAGTTATGGCCGTTTGAAGTTTTGTCGGGAAAAGTCAACAAAACACACTGATGAAATGGTCAAACCGCACCCTAGACAACTCGCAGTCAGGACAACTCGCACCCTTGACAACTCGCATCCAAGACAACTCGCACCCTTGACAACTCGCTTAAACGACAACTCGCTTAAGGCACAACTCGCATAAGATGACAACTCGTACCCTTGACAACTAGCCTAAACGACAACTCGCTTAAGGCACAACTCGCATAAGATGACAACTCGTACCCTTGACAACTCGCTTAAACGACAACTCGCTTAAGACACAACTCGCATAAGATGACAACTCGCATATAAGACAACTCGCTTTAATAAGCAAGGTCAGAATACACAACTCGCTTCACAAATCAGGACAACTCGCATAAAAGAAATGCACACCGAGACTCAATTCGCATCCAACAAATATTCAAAAAACACCACTTTTCAATCCAAAAACAACTTAACCACGATGAATCAAACCTTCTAAATCAAAACCTAAACACTTATAATGATTCTAAACACAAAAGTACAATCAAAATTCAAACTTTAACACAAGAAATGATCCAAATGATGTAAAGTACTCTAAACTCATTCAAACCAAAAAACCTTATGAAAACAACTAGAAATCCAAGAACATGAAAGATGATTGATCAAACCATGGCTCTTGATACCATTTGTATTAGGGGTGTGCACGGTTCGGTTTGGGTCGATTTTTGGCTAAAACCGAAACCGAACCACAATGTTCGGTTTTTGTAGAATCCAAAACCGAAACTGTTTGGTTTTTGGCGGTTCAGTTTTTTCGGTTTGTTATCGGTTTCGGTTTGGTTTTTCGGTTTTTTCGGTTTCTAACCATTAATATTTGGGTATGGCCAAATTATACCAACAAACTTGTTTTACGTACAAAATTAGTTATTCTTCTTTACTTTTTTTCAATCTAAGCATAATAATGTTTATTGCGTAATTCTACAATTACAAACATATAAATGAGACATACACATACAAGTGAACATACACGTAGTCTAATCATTATCGAATACATATTGATATATTCACACAAAAAACGCGACACGACAAACACACATATAAATATAAATGTTAAGATAAATATATTATATATCCACTCACAAAAAGAATATAAATTTATAAATTTGATTTATTTAGTTATTTAATCATATTATATTAACTGGAAATTATTCTATAATAAAACCGGTTCGGTTCGGTTCGGTTTTTGCGGTTTGGTTTTTGGACGAAAACCGAAACCGAACCGTATTTTTCGGTTTTCGAAAAAGTAAAAACCGAACCATCGGTTTTTAGTTTCGGTCGGTTTTTTCGGTTAGGTTTTCTCGGTTTTTGGTTCGGTTTCGGTTTTTTCGGTTTTAGAGAGGGAAAGTGGAAGAGAGTTGGGAACTTGGTGAGACAAAGAAAAATGATATTGAAAAGCTCCAACCCTCTAGCTTGGGAAGTAGAGGGTATTTATAGTTTCTTACAAGACACGCCTCCTACGGGCTGTGGATCAGGCATACAGTGGGTAAAGACCCATCCGTCCTCCACGGTGTTACTTAACAAACTACTTATTAACATAACATGACTACGACTACGAGCTTTCTAATGAATACATATACTTAAGGTGGCCGACTCTTTAACTACTGAATTTTCTAAATCCTAACATCATATCATAGATAATAGCAGTAATGATAATATCCAAGATAAAACAAACAAGCGTGCTAAAACAAAACATAGTCATTCATACACAAACCAAATGTCTAAAAACAAGCATAATCCTAAAGTCTCTTTCGTCAATCCTTTCTTTTCCTCTTTCCCGACTTCATGATGTAGTTAGCTAGGTTTTGAATCATACCCTTTAATTGTTTGAATTCCGCGGTCTCGTTTGGAAGAGTTGGAAGTTGTTGATAGTAGTCAAAGGGGTCTAAGTCGATGTTAGCTTCGGGGTTAACATTTACTTCTTCTTCTTCTTCTTCTTTTTCTTCTTCTTCTTCTTCTTCTTCTTCTTCTTCTTCGTCTGAGGAGTCCGGGAGAGCCTTAGGTTTCCTTCCATTGACCATGAACCATTTAGAGGGTTGTTTGGTAAGAGGTACCATGACGTGATCGGAAAATAAATGATCATCATTGATGGGATATGGTAGAACATAGTCGTGTTAGGAGCATACCATACGGAAGTACCATGTTGGAAACTTTGAATACCCCGGCCATTCTCTTCACCATGTAATAGGCGAGATTAAATGGCTTTTGGTGAATAAGGCAATAAATCATTTGTACGAGACATGCATTTGGTTGATCCTTGTTACCGACCAAGCTAATGACGTTTTCTCTAAGAATTTCTTCCCATTTTCTAAAAATGGGGTGCATTTCAAAGAGTTCCATTTGAAAGGGATCACGGTGAATGAGCTTTTTGTTTCAGTTGAGACGGGATTGGTCGGCTCTAACTTTGAAAATAGTGTCTCGAATGATTTCGGGTTCATCAAGGGGAGTATGGTATATTGGTTTTGAATCAAGAGCAAAAGATTGAGTGGATATTGCCCAATCTTGAGAGTACATTCAAATTCCTTCACAAGGAATGCGAAGGATTTGAGCAAATATGTTGAGAGGTAGAGTGAAGTTTCATTTATTGATGATGAAGGCGATTGAAATGCTATCATCGGTGTTTCGAATGATCCTAACGCTTTTGTAGAATTCAAAGATGAAAACCGGACAATTTGGTTCATCAATATCAAGAAGACAATCAAAGTTGATTGCCGAGAATACTTGACGAATGTCGGTATTTTCAAGGAAACATTCCTTGACCACACGACCTTCGTGGATAAGTCATTTTTCAAACATTTTGAAGACTTTGCGATCGGTTTTTGACAAGCCCTCTTTTCGATAGTATTGGGTGAGGTAATGGATGGTATCATGGTGGTCTTGTTGGGTGGCTTTAGGCATGGTTGGTCAATGATGTTCTAGAGAAGAATGCTTGAGGATATGGAGTCCTATGAAGATGAAACCAGCTCTCTGGTCATTTTTTGTGTTTTGTGAGGAGGGGGAAAGTGAGTAGGGTTGGTTTTGAAAAGCGTATAGCTGGCTTCTGTCCTACGGTTCCCCCGGATCCCTTGTATAAGGGATCTGGCTAGTACAACTAGAGGGATCCGGCTACTGTAGACAGAAAAGGAGTGTTTGGCATTATTTTTGTAATAAGTTATAAAATAGCTTGTGGAACAAAAATAGTTTTGGGGTTTAAAAAAATGTTTGGTCAACGGGGTTTGATAAATTAATTATCGAGGATCCATTTGTGACGACGGCGTTAGTTTGACGAGATCAAAAGGAATACTATTCTCGATGATGAGTAAGTCGGGAAAGTGGCTAAAAGAGACTTTTAAATGGCTAGCAATTATTAACAAAAAAATGGTATCAACATATTCATGTAGATGTAAGCTAGCTAATGAAAAGTAAACATACCTCTATGCTCTTGATTTTGGTTTGTGAAGACATAAGACCAAAAATACTTCATGAGCTCTTAAAGTAATCCGTTGTACTTAAAATAAGTAGGTTGTGATTACTTTTAGGTTCTTCATTGAAAGTTGACTTCATTATTCTTTGAATAGAAATGAAGGTTTTGAAAAGATCCTAGCATGAAGATTTCTTAAATAAATGTTAGAATAATCTATCAATATCCAACACGAGAAAAGAAAAAAAAATTGTTTTAAAAGATTTCCTTCTTTGTAGTTTTCAAACATACACGGATCGTATCAAGTTTTTAAAGTACAGTATACTCTAAGAAACTTGGTAACGAATCTCTGATACCAATTGTGGAAAACTAGAAGGGGGGTTGAATAGTTTTACCAATTAAAACTTTGTTTTAAAATATTTAGATCGGCTTATGACAATCTATTTGGATGTGTATATTGGTCATTGATAGATAGATATATAAATGTGTAATGAAATATGAAGAGTAAGAAGCACATAACCACGACAAGAGTATTTATAATGGTTCGGCTACAAGGACACCTTCCTTGCCCTACTCCACTCCCCAAGTCACCTAGTCGAGAGTTCGTAATCACTACACGACACCAACTCCTTATGGCGGAGAAGCCTTCACAACGTCGCCTACTCTTTTTCCGGTACTAGGCTAACCACCGGGTTCTTTCACCAAGGAGAACCACACCTATCACAACGTCGCCTACCCTTTATCCGGTACTAGGCTAAGTACCGAGTTCCATTACAATGGAGGAACTACTACCCAACACTATGCAACACCTAACCCCAAAGGAGACCCAATCCTTATTACAACAACATCAAGGATATCAATATCCTTGGAAACAAACTATCACTAAATGTATAACGATGTACCTCATCTATTATACAACTTTAGGATCCTTCACTAATGCCACTTGATTTGACTCCTAGGAATCTTTCACTAATGCCCTTGACACGAACGCTTGGCATCTTTCACTAATGCCTTCGTCTTGACTTCTTTAGCATTCTTCACTAATGCTTTTGACACGGACGTTTAAGCACCTTTCACTAATGATTTCGTCTTGACTCTTTCGGCATCCTTCACTAATGCCTTCGACGCAACACTTCTATGGAGAAAGAAAGAATTATCAACAAGAGAACATCAGTAGTCTTGATGATGACAAAGCATGGCAACTCATGGACTTGAGCTTGCTCGACTTCAAGAAGTGGTGATCTCGCCTTTAAGAGGAACCTAGAGAATCACACAAAAACAAAAGACAAACTACATAGAAAGATCCCTTAGGATCTGTGGTTAGAAGGTTACAATACTTGGGAAAAGTATGTGTGGGAGTAGCAACCCAAAAGGAAGAAATGGCTCACTATTTATAGAAGAAAAACATCTACTGTTCCACGGATCTCACGGATCCCTCACTTGAGGGGTCCGTCCAGTGTAATACAGGGGATCCGTGGGACGCTCCCCTTTGCCCATGGGTTTTGGATCATGGGTCATGGGTTATGGATCATGGGTATCCAAGTAGATACAATGTATCTATAAGATGTAATGCATCTAGTCCATGGTTCATGGATTAAAACTATGGGCCATGGATTGAAACCATGTATGACTAAAGCATGATGTCATGCAATGGGTTATGGGTCAAGCTCCATGGGTATGGGTCATGGACTTTGGGTTGTACCCAACTACATTCAATGTATTTGGTTAATGGGTCAAATACTTAAGTTTCTACCCAATTGTATTACCCATTATAATACATACTAGTTATGTATATATTTGACAAATATGTAAACACTAGTTGTTGTACATATGTATTGCTAAATCATAAAATCACTTATACTTGTTTTAGTGTTTTCTGTGGAAACGTAAGTGTGTTAGGAAACTATTGGCTCAAACCATTTACGTATTTTATTTGTTTCATTAAAATGATTTTACGTTTGTTATCGACAAAACATTAGAAGATTGTAAAATATAAATAAACGTTTTTACGGCTTATTTGTATTAACACTCCTTTTTACAACACTTCAAAGGATATCAATACCATTTTACCCAAACTACACAAACATACATCGACGCCCCATATCGAATGTACACTTTCGGCACTATACGTCAATGCCATCAACTTGACACACTAATGGAAGGAGAGAAGAACTATCAACAAGATGCACTTCAGTTGTCTTGATGATGACAAAGCTTAGCAACTCATGACCTTGAGCTTGCACATCTTCAAGAGGTTGTGATCTCGCTTTTAAGAGGAACCTACAGAATCACACAAAGGGAAAACTACATAGAATGATCATTTGGATCTGAGGTTAGAGAGGTTAGAACATTATTTCTAACAGCGGTTGTTAGCAAGAGATAAATAGCTCACTATTTATAGGCAATTTTCCTACAGTTTACCCGGATCTGGCGGATCCCTTACCTAAGGGATCCGGCTAGTGCAATCCAAGGCATCCGGCAGCTGGGTCAGGCTAGTCCGGATTTTAGGTTGCGAACCGGGTTATGGGTTATGGGTTATGGACCATGGGTCATGGACTTTGGATCATGGATACCCAACAAGATACATTGTACCTAGTCAATGGGTCTTGGGTCATGGGTTATGGACTTTGGGTCATGGATCATGGGTAATATCCAACCTGATTTCATTCATGATGTCATGCAATGGATCTTGGGTCATAGATCATGCTCCATGGTATGGGTTATGGACTTTGGTTTTTACCCATCATTTACCCATAACAACATATATATTTTTATAAAATATAAGTAAACAAAATTACTTGTAAGTGTTTTATAAAAATGGTTTTGGTTTTATATAACTTATCTAACTAAACATGTTATGATGATTTTATATGTTTAGTAAAAGTGTGTTAGTAAACTATTGGCTTAAAGCTTTTACGTATTTTATTTATTTCGTTAAAATAATTTTACGATTGTTATCGACAAATCATTAGAAGACCGTAAAATATAAATAAACGTGATTACGGCTTATTTGTATTAACAATTTTTTTTTTGGCAATCATCATCCATCCGTTAGTAAAATTTAGACAAATTACATCCCGAGAGAGTAATGATGAGGTGCAAAATTACACTATTTTTGGGGGTCATTTAGTACTTAATATCATGCACATTGTATCATAAACTGTCCTAGATACTTTCTTTTTGAGTTTTAGGTACTTGGGAGTGCATTTTCTAGAAACGTACGAGATTTAGGCTCTTTTGGACGAAGAATGGAAGAAAAAAAAGGACAAGATTCAGCTTTGTGACTGTCATCCTTGACGTCGTCACCAGAAGTGCCCTGAAAGTGAGATTTTGAAGAAATTAATGTCGGGTCAATGTGCTAAGACAGGCATCATAACGCCGTCACAATCCCATCCTGACGCCATTACACACCCAAAACCTAATGTCGTCACACTTAGTCGGTGCAAAATTAACTCTAATCGATTCAGCGAGCTGACGGTGAAAACTACATATACTCTTGCCTTGTTTCATATTTTCGTGTGAAATTATTCAGAGACAAATCCTAAACGATTTTGGGCATGATTTTACCCTTTTTCCAATGTTGTAGACTTCATATAACTTCAAGATAAGTTTGTCCGTATCAAATCAATCATGTCTTTTATTTGTTTTGATTTCATCTTTGTTTTTATCTTTATGGCTATTCTAGGTTAGATTTTTTAGTATTTACTTAGAGTTTGTATGAAAATTGTATGGTCTATAATTCTTATTTCATATTGATTCTTTGTTTGAATGTATGCATTATGTTTCGAAGCAATTGGATATGACACATGGCTAATCATTTGTCCCTCTAATTAATTGTTTAAATAGCAAACTAGCTACAAACTTGAATCATGGGTTAATTATCCGACTGTATCGTGAGGTTAATCTACACTTCCCTCCACTTAGTTGGCTATAAGAAAGGAGCTAACTATATACATGAGTTTTGACTTGTAAGGTTAGACTTCGAGTCCCTGTAGTTAGACTGTTTTTAGCATACAGTTAAGCAAAGCATGATAATTCAGTAGGTAGAATTTAATAACTAGCAAGGAGTAGTGCACCTTAGGTAAATACATTTACCTTCTCATTGATTTGCACCAAAAGTTTAGTTTATCTTGTCATTTTAATTTTTTGCATTTAAGTTAGTTATTAGTTTAAAAGAAACTCTCTCAAAACCCCAATTATTATTTTTTTCTTGCTTTAAAATAAACAATAAAAAATCAAAAATACTCTCCTTCCACCTTGTAGATCAAATCGTCATACTCTACAAACCTATCAAGCTATTCCCTTAGAGAACCATCAACCACTCGCACTTACATATACTACAATACAACGGTAAGGGGCTGTAAAACTTGGGTGTTACAACCTCCGTATCAAGTTTTTGATGCCGTTGCCAAAGAATAGTCTAGGTTTCGTATTCTATAGTTATCAACAAATAAGTCAAGTATTAGTCAATTCAAGTACAATTAACTAGGTACTAAAAATGACATAATAGCAACTTTTGCATTTTTAAAACTCAAAAAGAACAAACCATAAGAAAATGTACTATAAAACAAATTTTCGTGTGCAGTTTAGAGGTGAGTTATTTTGCATACTCTAATTTTGGTGCCTATCAAGGGAGAAATCCCTACTATCCATCAAATTTGATCTAATGGTGAGGATTAACCTAAGATTTAATATGTCAACCTAAGTCCATGTATTTTTCTTGTCTTTTTGTCTTTCTTATTTATTCATATTTTTTTTGTCTTTTTTTTTAATTCACGGTTTTTTTAAATTCAAGTTTTTTTTTAATTCACGTTTTTTTAAGTCATTTTTTCCCCTTTCATACGTTTTCGTCTTTTTTCATACGTTTTCGTCCATTTTCATACGTTTTTATCTATTTTCGTCCCTTTTCATACGTTTTCAGCTATTTTCTTACGTTTTTCCTCGTTTTCATACCTTTTCGTCCGTTTTCTTACGTTTTCATCCATTTTTCATATTTTTTTGTCCATTTTCGTCTGTTTTCATACGTTTTTATCAGTTTTCATACGTGTTTTTATGCTTTCGTCCGTTTTCATACATATTCATCTGTTTTCTTACGTTTTCGTCCATTTTCATACGTTTTTGTCCGTTTTTAAATGTTATCAGACGTTTTCATATGTTTCTTAGATATTCTGAATATTACAAGTGATATTATGTGATATTCAGAATATCACAAGTGATACTCTGAATTTCACAAGTGATATTCAACTAATGTTTTGTAAGATGAAAATCACAAGTGATATTTAGAATATCACATAATATCACTTGTGATATTAAGAATCTCACTTGTAATTTTCAGAAACGTATGAAAATGGACGAAAACGTAAGAAAACAAACGAAAATGTAAGAAAATGGACGAATACGTACGAAGACAGACGAAAATGTATGAAAGCTTAAAAAATGTCTGAAAAAGGATGAACGTATGAAAATGGACGAAAACGAATGAAAATGAACGAAAACGTAAGAAAACGGATGAAAACGTAAGAAAACGGACAAGAAAAAGGCAAGAAAAATATATGGACTTAGGTTGACATATTAAGTTTTAGGTTAATCTCCACCATTAGATCAATCTAAATGGATAATAAGGATTTGTCCCTTGGTAAGCACCAAAATAACATTAAGGAAAAAAAAACAAAAAAAAACAAAAAATTCTCTTGAAGTTTATATTCCAGTATGTTTATAACTCATTTATGACAATAAATACTAAACACATACTAAAGTGAAGGCTGTAACAATTCATATTAGACAAGTAAAGTATAATTAATTTAAATTGAGTTTAACTTATGTTATCCGTCTAGTTGACTTGTTTAGTTTGCCATGCTATATTCTTGTTTAGTTAATTCATTCAATTATGATGTTCGTTTGGTATTTCTACCGGATACATGTGACTATCATGCTTATACTACTGTTAGTATTTTCGTTGGTTATGATACTTGTTCTGTTTATTAACTGTGGGTTATCTGACTTGTGTGATTGCTATGCTTACATTCAATTTAGTTGCTTCCGCCTGCTTATAGAATCCAGCTTGGCTTATATGTATTCTGATTATCTGATTTATTTGTGTTGCCATATTTAGGTTTAGTTGATATGCTGACTGCTATGCTTGTACCTTTGTTTGGTTACTTTTTTTGTTGATGATATTGTTTATCAACCCCTATTTGTTTATGTTCGGTATCGGTATGTTTGGTTATTTATACGTGCTTATATCTATTCGCTGATGCGCTGCTTTGTTCTGGTCTCCTTCGATTGTTGTTCTTCTTGTTATCTGTTAATATTGTGTTATGCAGGTTCCTCATTGACTTATTTTGTTCATTGCTACGACCTTGATATCAGTTTCCTTTGATTCCCTTCATATCTTTATTTTGTTTAGTTTTTATTTTGTCATATATATTCACTGGGGGCTTTTTAAGCTCAGCCGCACTTTCTTTTCCATGCGGCAGGTACGTAGTAGGATGTTGGGCTTGATGGGCTGAGAGTAGGAGCATTTGAGTGAACCGACCGTAGTTTCCCTATCTTATTGGACTCTTTTTGAAGATCATTGTTTTGAAATTACATTTTTTTTGACATATTGGATTTTGTATTTTCTTTGTAAGTCATTCGTTTATATGACTTGGTATTTTATTTTATAAGATTTTCGCTTGCAAAATTTTATTACTATGTTCTGATATGACTCCATAATGTGACATTCGGACCCTTGTCGGGTTGGGGTGTTACAATTATGGTATCGAGATGTTTTTCGCCTTGTTGACCTTAGGATTGACCTGTAAGGACTTGGGTAGACATTAGGCTTCCGTTTGTTTTGAGCTTTTTCGATTGTTTTGACTTTTCGTTCAGATTTGATTTCGATATTCTTTTGTTTTCGCTGATTTGATCCTCCTTCCACATTTGATTTTGTCTGTTTTGTCTTCGCGCATTCGCTTGTCAATCGTTTAGATGGAGACTACCCGTAGAGTCGAAGATAGTGGTGCCGACCTGCGTTCGCTACACGCACAGTTCTAAACTGGAGAGGTTTAAGTGAAGCGCAAGCCGCACGATTGTGGGTTATCGCTGAGACATCGATGCTGCCGGAGGAGCTGAGAACAACGGGGCACGAGCAAAGACGAAGACTATATTCAACTGGTGGACACTTGGAAGACGTAGGAGCAGAGGAACTATGACCGACGTACTTTAGACGCGCGGAGAAACTACTACCAAGATCTGGGCATATTTTGGTCGACAGTCAACCCGTTGAGATGCTGAGAAGATTCATCTGCTTCATATGATTGGGCGCGCTTGGATGATGGAGTCCTATGGCTTGATTCTTCGATGTTGCTACAACCGGCGTTTTGTTTTATATCTCTTTGATAAATCTTGATTTTCACCCATTATGTTTATATGATTTGTATTTTTAAGGTTAGACTTTGCGGCACCTTGTCATTCTAGTGAGCCTGAGGCTATTCTTGGTCGTCAGTAATGAGTCATGAGGAACTTTCTCGAGCAAGTCAGCGGCCTTCTTTTCTTTGTGGAATGGTAAGTTGATTTAATGTATTATGTGTTGCCTGTATGTGTATATGTTTTGACGTGATGTTGGTTATGTGGTTCGTCATGACCCGAGATAGAATATGATGGCAATAAGGACTTGTTATGTGATGCAAGTATTATGACGCTTGATCAACGTGATAATACAGATATCATATAATTTGAACTTATTGGAATCATACGACGTCCTAGGAAATGCATGAGGTTGGTACGTTTGATGGACTAGGACTCATATCTGTTATTTGTCATTTTTCACATTCGTTTGCAATTTTGTACCTCCTTGCGAGATCCTCACTGACATCCTTGCACGATAAGTTTTGTACTCTTGGACCGTAAAATTGTTATGATTGTGCGAAACTATGGATTGCTACGTCGCTTTAAACTAGTGCGTCTCAGATTTACTTCAATTTCTCGGACAAAATTTTTTTGAGAGGGGAAGATTGTAAAACCCGGAAAAATCACATAATCATATTTTCGTCAAATTTAAAATTTATTAACTCGAGGTACTAATTACGAAATTTATCTAAAATATTTAATAACTATTTGAAATAGTATTTTTAATTTGGTGACATTTGATAAATTAGTAATAAGATTAAATTTAATTAAATAGATACCTAAACTAATTCTATAACTAATTAAATACAAAAAATTATATAAACCCTAAAATAAATACTGATAAATTCGGCCCATATCCCCCCCCCCTTTTTGACCGACCTATTTGATAAACCCAAATCCCCTACCAATTTATATTATTATAAAATTATATTATACGTCATTTACTAAATACCCTAAAATAAACACACTGACCGCTATGCTTGTATTTCGTTTGGTCACTTGTTTTGTTTATGATAACTTATCAACCCCTATGTGTTTATGTTCGGTATCAGATGTTTGGTTATTTATAAGTGCTTATATCTATTCGCTGATCTTATGCTTTGTTTTGGTCTCCTTGATTGTTGTTCTTCTTGTTATCCGTTAATATTGTGTTCCAGTTCCTCATTGACTCATTTTGTTCATTGATAATGACCTTGATATCAGTTTCCTTTTATTCCCTTCATATATTTATTTTATTTAGTTTTTTTATTTTGTCATATCCCAGGTGCTTCCTTTGGGCTTTTAAGTTCAACCGCGCTTTCTTTTCCATGCGCAGTACCTAGTAGGATGTTAGGCTTGATGGGCTGAGAGTAGGAGCATTTGAGTGAACCGACCCTAGTTTCTCTATCTTATTGGACTCTTTTTGAAGATCATTGTTTTGATATTAATTTTTTTTTCGACATATTGGAATTTGTATTTTCCTTGTAAGTCATTCGTTTATATGACTTGGTATTTTATTTTATAAGACTTTCGCTTGCAAAATTTTATTAGTATGTTCTGATATGAATCCATAATGTGACATTCGGACCCTTGTCGGGTTGGGGTGTTACATCCAGTCTCATCTACCCTTATTGTTCGAGAAACTCCTCCCTTCATGCAATCCCTATAAATACATGTTATGATGTAACAATTATCACGTTGGCCTGGTATTATAATACTTGCATAACATAAACATGATTTTATTGCCATCATATTCTACCTCGATTCATAACTAAAACAATCTATCTGTAGTCATATGTTACTATCATGTAAATTTGTCGTTATCTCTGCATTTTTGTTCATGCATTTTGCTACTAATCGCATACTGGCGCGATAGCATGGTTGCTAATTAAAGATTTATAGGATGCCGAGTCCTGATTGTGACATTCTCAGCATTACTAACATGGTATTATATGTCTGAAGTTTGGTGTTATTCATGTGTCATGTCGCTTTGCTGTTTTCTCGCTTAACGCTCTATGCATTTCTTCTCATGATTTTCGATCCTTATCATGTACTAAGATACTAAACATGGTCTAATAATGCACTTAGCTTCATGCATTCTAACATGCTTCGCTTATTGAGTTTAATTATTATATCACTATTGATCATGGCATAACCTACACTATAGTGGTTTTGATTAATTCTGGCTGCGTCTATCATTTTGTTTCTAAGGCATATCTAATCATGTATTTTTTTATTTTTTTATTTTTTTTTCCCTTAAGGCATTATGACATGCTAAACATGATTGTAGGACCTTACAAATATCAACCTTATCACAAACCCAACACGTATATCACGTTAACACAAACACAAACTATGCGTGAAGATGAAAGAAATAAAGATGAGAAAGATGGTGACTTGATGTTAAAACCGTGTGTATATGAATAGAAAGATGAAAACAATAAGTTGTATATTCCAAAGAAAACACACACACACACACACTCAAGCACACCCCTCAAATGAGACTTTGAGGGGTTTATATAGTACAAGTAACATGATGCCCTAAAAGGCTTTCCATGGGCTTCGTGGGCTTGGACATGGGTTGGATTGGATAAAAAACAAGCATAACATAACTAGTACCCATTTAGCTTAGTCCAATCCACGAGCCCGCTGACTATTCTATCATGATATCTAACACACGTTATGAAGTTCCTAAATGTGAATGACCATCACTTCTAATAAAAACTATTAAGGCTAACAATCTCCCCCTAAGGGGTGGTCATTCAAATGATGCTCCACTTGATTAAGTCTTTACTTTTCTCGAGCTTGAACTTTGTGTGTAGATATAGAATAGTCTTGATTCTTTATTCCTTCATGCTTTGTGATCAGATAATGTGGTAGTCTGCCATTGTCAACTTCGTTGGTTTGGTGTCTCCACATCTTTCTCCACCATGCTCACACTTCTATTTGTCTTTTGGTTACCAATGATGTGGTTCTCGAGTCTTTAAACTTTGTAGATTCTTTGACATTGACAAAGAATCATCTTTAACTTTGAGTAGCCTTTGATTTTGATGAGAACTTTCATGTGTTGTTGGTATGAGCATGTGGAGAGTCTCTGCGATCAATCAGCCTTCGGAGCTTCCATAAAAAGAAAACATAAAACAGGTTAGTAATAAGCGGATTCCGGCACTTACAAGTTTGAATTTCGAGGGTGTTAGAGCATAGAGTGAAAACACGCTCTAATTCTCACAAAGGCCGTTTCGAACCGGAGTCCCACAAGTGAGATAACGCGATATATCAAAGTACATCTATATTCGGATGAGTCGCCGAGGTACACCAAGCATCACCTCACGACGTAGACCGCTTGAGACACACTAAGCGTAATCCACGGGAGTTACCGAAGTGACTGTATGTCGGTGCTTGCTTGATGTTGACCCCCGGCAGAGTTTCCATTCAATCAATCAAGATCACGGATGTGAAACTTCTCATAAATGTTCTGGCAGATTGCTAAGATCTGGGTAGGACTCTAGAATATATCACTTGTGTCCTTATTGATGAACAACAAGTGATGTCATGTCATGTGTTCCTATGAGATCTATTGATGAATCTCGTGGCTCTAGACTCAATTGTGCATTTTGGTTTTCCTAAGCGGAGACTAGGGAGAGGGTCTCCTTCTTCAATACCAACAATCTCTAAGAGAAAGATAGATTATGTAGGGTTCCTAGTGAGAATGAAACAAATCCTTTTAAGAGGAATTGAGTGGCTAGAAGGTTTAGTGCAAAGGCGTCACCGGGTCCATGACGCCTTTGTCTTCAATACCGCAGTGTCAACTTAGTGACAACCAAGAGCTTGAGATGAATTGAACCCTTTACCAGCCTAAGGTTGAATATGGAGGGCTATTTCTTTTCACCCTTTCTCATTACATTTCTTTTAATTCTTCAACCCCTTCTTTCTCCTTTCTCACATTACTCCTTTTTCAATCATTCCTAAGGACTTCTAATACTAACTATTTGTGATGTCCTTGGGTAGATCCTCCCGCTCTGGCGGATCATAGGACGAATTTCCTATCCTTAGTCACCTTATAACTCCATGACTGTCCCATGTTGCCATAAAACCATTTTTCTTGAAAATCTCTCCGAGTGTTTATGATAGAAAACATGTTTGAGACACTCAGAGTTTTATATTTTCTAAACACTTCCCTTCACATGTGCTTATAAGTTTTGACAAAAATCTGCACATCGAGGGTAGAGTTTGCACTTTTGAATTGATCGGCTCATGATAGACAATTCCCCACGAGACACCTGATTCACGTTGCCTAGTTAAAGAGTTCCATTGTCAGCTTTTAGGTGACAACTAGCTCTAATAACTAACTTGAAGTTGTAAACACTCCTTGAAAAGAAGGTTAGACCCATGAAGGTGCATATCTATCACAAGTTTCTCGAGATGGTACATATAAACTTTGATTCCGTCAATTCATTGGTTCCGTCTAAGTCGAGCTCATTTTGAGATTCAAACACCGATCATTAAACATTTTTTATCACATTTTAATCCGTCTCCTCTCAAAAATAGCATATTTGTGATATTTTTTATATAAACGGATTAAACAACATTTTAGAATCTTTTGGGGAGACAAACGGATTTGATTTAAGCATGAATTTGGAACATTTTAGTTTTATACTTCCCTTTTAATAAAGCATAATCAATTAAAGGGTTTTAGAGGGAGTTATCTTGAGCACAAAATATTTTGAAAGATTTTGAAAATCTTTTGAACAATCTTGAAAAGGTGCTCAAGATGATGATGATTTCTCACCACTTTTAAATGTAGTGCATCAAGCGCATAACTTGATTTTTCTATAAAAGCACGAGTTTTGATTTGAAAAATAATCAAAAGTCATCATTTTAGTCCGGGTTTACTCAAAGTATACTGAAAGCCATTTTATGAAGTTTTGAGAAACGACATGTTTTGAAAAACATTAAAGAACTCTCGCTCAAGCATCTGTACATACCGGTATCATTGTTGAATGACATTTCTAAAGCGTCTGAGAATATCGATTATAAAGAGACATGTCGTGAGAAGAATATTTTTGGATTTTTGATTTTATATTGTTTTTGAATTTTTGAAAGTTTTATATTTTTATATTTTGCTTTTGTTGGTTTTTCAAATTTTGTATTTTGTTTTTCAAAATATTTACAAATGCTTGATGGAAAATCATTTTCAAGAAGATTCGAGAAGACGTTCTAACTCCTCGGGGGTTAGGCTTCGCATTCCAATTCGTCGAACTAAATCGTCAAACCTTTCTTTTGGAAGGGCTTTATTAAATAGATCGGCGAAGTTGGTAATCATCTTCACGAAGAATAATTCAACAAGATTACCATTTTCACGTACTCTTTGATGAAGTGATAGCGGACATGGATATGCTTAGTCTTTGAGTGATGAACAGATTGCATGATATGGCTATGGCACTTTTCGAGTCACAATACATAGGTATTTTATCGAAGGTAAAGCCATAATCTGTGAGTTGTGTTCTCATCCATAGAACTTGAGCACAACACGCAGATAGAGACACATACTCGGCTTGGTTGAAAGTGCAAAGCAATCTTGTTTCTTTGAAAACCGGCTTACTAACTTTTCACCCAAAATTGTGCTCCTCGATGTACTTTTGTCGTAACTTGATCACCTGCGTGGATCGCATTTGAAAAGGCAATTAGATCAAATCCAGATTCCTTCGGATACCAAAGTCCCATGTGAATGGATGTCTTCATGTACCGAAAGATCCTTTTAACCTCTTTGAGGTGCGATTCGGTAGGCTTTGCACCAAACCGTGCTAATAAGCAAACAACAAAATGAATATCGGGTCGACTAGCGGTAAGGTACATGAGAGAACCAATCATGCTCGATATTTCTTCGATCAATAGGTTTCCCAAACAAATCGCTCCAATTTTTGGTGAAGTTACCATTGGTGTTCGAATCCGAATCACAATTATTCATACCATGATTTTTCAAAATCTCAGTTGTATATTTAGCTTGATTTATAAAAATTCCACGAGGGAATTGATGTATTTGTAAACCAAGAAAGAATTTTAGTTCCCCATCATGGACATTTCAAATTTACTTTTCATGAGATTTTCAAAATGTTTTGAAAGATTCGGATTAGTGGACCCAAAGATGATGTCGTTTACATAAATCAACAATCAAAATGTCATTGTTGCATTTTTGTGTAAACAAGGTAGGATCAACTGTTCCTTTGGTGAAATTGTTTTGGATAAGGAAAGAGGACAGTTCGTCATACCACGCCTCGAGCTTGTTTCAATCCATAGATTGCCTTTTTGAGTTTGTAGACGTAGTCCGGATGATTCATGTCTATGAAGCCTTACGGCCGACTTACGTACACTTCTTCTTTCAGAGTTCCATTCAAGAACGCGGTCTTAATGTCCATCCGATAAACCGTGATGTTTTTGTGAGCTGCATAGGCTAAGAATATCCTGACCGCTTCAAGTCTAGCTACCCGCGCGAATGACTCTTCAAAGTCTATCCCTTCCTCTTGTCTCAGATCCTTTGGCCACAAGACAAGCTTTGTTGCGAATGACAGTCATTTCTTCATCCCGTTTGTTCTTCCATAACCATTTAAGATCAATGACGCTTGACGTCAATGGGTCTTGGAACCATATCCCAAGAGTCATGTAGACGGTATTGGAGAAGTTCCTCCCGCATCGCTTCTATCCATGCGGGTTCCGCCATTGCCTCGCGAATGTTCTTTGGCTCTATATTGCTAATTGAGCAAAGGTAAATGCATAAGTCGCAATCGGTGGCAAGTTGGCGTCTCGTCTGAATTGGCCTTGAAGGTTCACCAATAACTTGTTCAATTGGGTGGTCTTTTGTCCACTTCAGAGTAGAAGGATACCGCTGGTTATCGATGCGAAGTTAGATGGTTCTCGAAAGCTTGAAGAAGATTCAGTTGATTCCGTAGCAAACGGGTTTTCAAATAAGTCTTCATCTAACGCTGCATCGTTCTGGTTTTGGTTTTGCTCATCAACCTGCTGGTAGAGCGGGTGCAATAAGCCTAGTAGATGTAGATGATGGTGATGGAGTTGGTGCATTGGTTTCGACCGTTGTAGATGCATCTTCTTTTGGTGGTGGAGGATGATTTTGAGCGGGTGCGCCGAATGATGGTTTGATGCATTTGTCGAGGTTCCACCATAGTATTCATCGAACATTAACTCGAAGAAATTCTCCCATTCTTGTTCTTTAGGATTGTCAAACGAAGTTGATTGAGCTCTTTGAGGTACGAGTCTGAACTGATGTGTTGAAGTCCGCCCGGTTTAGTGCGGGTTCTAGAGCGAGTCTCTCAGAAGCCATATGTGAAAGTTCATCAAACTTCACATTCATCGTCTCCATGATCCTCCTAGTTCTCTTGTTATACACCCTGAATGCCCTCGAGTTATCTGAATATCCAATGAAGATTCCAATATCACCTTTTGCTTTCGGTTTTCCAAGATCTTCTGTCATTCGTAGGGATAGCACAAGCGCCAAACACGCAAAGTAAGAGATATCAAGTTTTATGTTGTTCACAAGCTCATATGGGGTTTTATTGAATCTTGGATGGATAAGGGATCGGTTCGAGTGAAACAAGCGTGGCAACAATCAGACCCATAGAAATAACGGTGCACTAGAATAGATTAGCATTGTGCGAGCGGCTTCCACAAGAGTTCTATTTCTTCTTTCAACTACCCCATTCTGCTGTGGAGTTCTAACAACTGATGTCGGATGTGTAATTCCAACATCTTCAAAATAAGATCTTAACTCCTGATTTGTGAATTTAGTGCCGTTGTATGCATTCTTACAACCCTTACCGGAGTTTGAAGAAGTACTTGAATTCGCTTTAAAGGTGATGATGATGCCTGGTGCTTCGCTTTTGATCTCGAAACTTAACCCATGTAAATCTTGAATAATCATCGACGATAACAAGAATATACTTTTTCCCATTAATGCTTTCAACTCTCATTGGGCCACATAAGTCCATGTGCAACATATGCAACTTTGCTTCCTAACTAGGTACGGATTTGGGTTTATATGATGCTCTTTTGCTTTTTCCTTGTTCGCATGATGGACATAAGTGATCCTTGGTGTATTTGAACTTTGGAAGTCCGTTGACGATGTTGTCTTTGGCAATTTTGTTGATGGTGTCGAAATTGAGATGGGATAACCTTCTATGCCACAACCGGGACTGGTTCGATGCTCGTGTCATAAAACATATTGGTGATGAAGAGGCCATTTGATTGATGTCGATAGCATACAAGTTTGTATCACGATTCCCGTTAAAGAGATCAGTGCCATCCAAGTTTCTAACGAAACAAGCATTTTTCCTAAAAGCAACCTCTAAATCTGCATCACCGAACTGCCCGACTGAAAACAAATTGTGTCCCAACCCTTCGACATAGTAAACCCGAGTGATCAAATAATTTCCAAAAGGTAGATCTCCATAACCCATGATCGCTGCTACATGATCATTTCCAAACGCGTCGGTTCCCATGAATTTCCAGACGAAATTGATCGCCAGCCTTCAGATTCGGTCATGTGCTTGGAGCAACCCGAGTCGACGATCCAAAGAAAAATTTCGATAACCTGCCAATAACAGAAAAAGAATATTGTGGAAACCGTTTTGATTTTGGTTCCTTTGGGTTAGAGGTAAAATCCTGATCACACTCAAAGAGGTTTTCTACAGGGAATTCTGGTTTATCACTCATTGTACCATTCTGGAGTGTGAAAGTTCTACCTGTGGGTTTCCAAATATCATCCCTAAAGTAAACACTATGCTTCTTATCAGTAGTGTAAAGCCTAAGTTTTGCAACTAGTCTTCCTACTCGTTTAGCATAAGTTCTTTTTGGAACGTTCTTCTTAATAGGATTATCATTCATATTCTTAAAAACACAATCATCTTGAACATTAATTAAAGATTTCTTGCAAGTTAAACAAAGAGATTCAACACATTCATTAGACTTAGCAAGTTTCATAGGTTCAGTACATTCAGATGAAATGTATTTCTTATTCAAAAGTGGTAAATTCCTAGGGTGTTCTTCTACTTTCTTCTCTTTATTCAAGCTACTACTCTTAGAGGCATGCAAGACTCTATTGTTCCTTGTATTGCTCTTAGGCTTTAGTCTGCTGCTCCTAGAGGTGCTTTCTAGTCCTGTAGAAGGTAAGGTACACGCATTAGGATTCACATTTTTATGAAGGGAGGTAGTTTCAGCTTTCCTAGTCTCTTTAGAGTGCTTTTCTAAACTTATGGCATTTGTTCCATATGTTTTAGATGTGGAGGCAGACGCATTAGTGGTACTCATCTTAAAAAGGCCAGGTGCTAAAACTTTTGGTTTCTCGATAACCGCTTTTCCTTTATCAACATGTTGTTTAGGTGGGGCAGGTGGAGTGACTGGTTTTGATGAAACATTTTTCTCATTGACTTTTGGAGGAGGCATAGAAACAGACATTTTTGGTTTGGAAACCGGTTTGGGAACATTTGCTTTCTCCGCAGTCAATGGTTTTTTAATCACAGTATCCACTGCCTTTCTTGTTTGACTTTCCAGCTGAGCCCTCAAAAGATCATTTTTCGCTTTCATGTCATTGTAGGCACGCTCATACGACAGTTTGTCATACTTGCATTCATCAGTTTTTCGATCAAGTTGTTTAAAATATGAGACATTTTCTTTTTCAAGTTTTTCAAGAGCTTTTTCATATTTTGAAACAATTTGGAGGTCTCATGGAGTCTTTCATGATCTTCAAAGAATATGTTTGCAAAATGATGGACATAATATCAGTAGTCAGAACATCTTCGAAGAGAGAATCATTTAACTTTTCCAAAACATTGATTTGTTCAACACTTTTATTAGCTTGCTTTACCAGGGATTTATGGTCCTTGACAAAGTCACTTGTTTCTTTCAAAAATGCTTGTTCAAAATGAATTACCCTTGAGTTGATGTTATTCAAGAGGGCAATTTGAGTTTCAAAAAACTTTTTCTGTTCAATATCAAAACTATTAAACCGGATGTTTGTTGTAATATTGGTTTTAGTTTTAACAGTCTCTTGAAGATCCGCAATTCTAGTTTTCACATTTTCTAAAATACTTCGCACATCACTTGTGTTAAAAGGATTGTTTGAAGACATTTGTTCAATGTTCGAAAGAGATTTGGAGACAACAACCTGGTTTTGGTTGGTGTTGACACTTTTTTTGAAACACTTGGTGTGGTGGAAAACGTTGATTGTTCTTTATGAGAAACAAACGAAATACCATTAATTTTGTTCCATTTGTTATAATCAATTGGTTTGATTTCCGGATGTTTTTGTTTCATTTTTGATCTACTCTCCTCAGATAGTTCCAACGTTTCAATAGAATCATGTACAATTATGGGTGCATGCAAAGCATTTCCATTGTTCAACACATTCCATTCTTTCTGAGCTTTCTTGAGGAAACAAGGAGGTGTGTTACCAAGAGCCATTTTATGTGCAGTATGAAAAATCGGATTTACTTGATTAGAAAGCATCTTGTTTGTTTTAGCGTAATGACCCGTTGTAAGAAGCAAATTATCCAACTTTTTGATAGTTTCATTTTTATCCAGAATTTCATCAAGAAGAGAATCTTCTCGTTTTGAAAAATCAGCAATCAACTGTTTCTTTTCTTTTTTAAGATCAGAAAACAGTGCTTTTTGTTTAGAAAGTTGGTCATTTAGATCAGAAATTTCCTTGTTTAAAGATTTTATTTTCACGTTCAAATTAACATCAAGTGTGTCATACTTGAGTTGCAATTGTTTTTCTCTTAAAACAGAATCTCGATAACCAATTTCTAATTCTGATACTTTGTTTGTATGAAATTCAAAGTCTCTTGCGTTCTCTTTGTAACTCTCAAGCTCAGTGGTCAATTTAGCATTCGCGGCCTTAACTTCGCGATTGACCGTTCTAACTTTTTCAATTTCAATGTCACAGTTATTGATTAATGTTTCAAAATAAGCACGTGTTTCCTCATCAGTCTCAATATTTTGTGCCACACAGCCTCCACTAGGATCCACATCCAGTTTCGAGTAAGTATTGCTACAACTCGGATTGTCCATATATGTATCATAAGTAGGTGTGGCGTCCAGAATCTTGTTCGTCATGAGTAAACACATCAAATATGACATTGTTATAGCATGGATCAATGATTGGTACCTCGGATACTGCGTTGGCGTCATAGACAGGAGGTGCGTCAGTCGGTGTCGTACTTAGTCTCCCGAAGATTTGCCATGAAGATGCAGTTCGCATTGATTTCCTCGAGGTCTTCCAAATCATCCACAATAGCGAAAAATCATTTTCCTCAGCACTCAACTGCATCCTCGCTTCTTGCTTACGTGCTAACAACATAGCTTTCTCAAGAAACTCAAAGGCATTCTTCTTGTGTGGCTTAGTGGGATAGTTTCGTGCCATGTGACCCACTCCTTGACAGTTATAACACTTAACCTGATTACCCGGATTCACATTTCCATAATTCCCAACAACTAGAGCGCAATATTCCCATTCGATTACCCATCGCTCTATTCCCAACATTCATCTGATTTCCAACATTTCGACCCAACTGATTACCCTGATACGGAACCGCCTGATTACCCATGCGAAATCCAATAGCATATCCCTGCTGATTCCCAATAACTCCAACCATTTGTCCTTGATGACCCATATTGACACCCGGCTGTGCAATTTTCCTGTTGCGAGTGTTTGATGAAATCCTTTAGTTGTTGTTAGTTGGTGTGGAATAGCGACTTCTGAATGCTTTACCCAATAAAGAAAATACCAGCAAAGCGGTTTCTTGTTCGGTTTCAGGGATCGATGATTCCTTGTTCCTGGTATTGTGGATACTGTTGTTGTTGAATGACTTGTTATTTTGGTGGATAGAATTGTTGTTGAGGGATAACAGCTTGTGGTTGTGGAACGTATTGCTGCAAGTTGTTGTTGGTGGAAGATGATGAAGCTTGTTGTTGTGTATTCACTGAGGGTTGAGTCTTTGCAATTAGTGCCAATGGATCATGATTCTTTGCCAATCTTTCTTTCCCCGACTTCATTCACTTCACTTGGTTTTGTTTCGAAAATCGCTTAGTTGATCAAAGTTCACTTGATGAAGGTCTTTTGTTTGGTTGACAATAGTGACATATCGTCCCCCATTCTTCGGAAGATTGTTCAGGAACTTGATGTTTTGCACGATAGTTCTGGGTGCCGCTTGTTTCGATAAGCTCATTCATCAAAGTACAAAACCTTCCATAGTAGGATTCAATGGATTCTCCGGGAGTTGAAGTGAACTTTTCCCATTCGGTTAGCGTTGTTCTCCATGTCTTGTTGACCAATTTACGTTCCATGACAAAGCCGTCCTAACACGTCTCCCACATATCGAAAGCAGTTTCACAACTGTCTACTGCAGCAAAGATGTCTCTTGGTAAACCCAGTTGGACAATATGAATTGCCATGTCATCTGCATCGACTTGTTTATGATCCTCTTCGTGATATTCGATTCGTTTTGAAGACGATAGGATGGTGGGATGGGAGGTGTTGCATCAGCATTTCCAGGGACATGGACTTGTCGAGGCTTGAAGGGTCCATTCTGAATGGATTGAATCATGAGTTTTCCATTAGGTTTGGTCTTTATGTAACGAAGCATACGACTTGTCCATTGAAGATAACCACCTTTTTCCAACATAGGAGGACGGTTTTCGGCACCGGCTGCATGAATGTCTTGTTGAGTTGCCATTGATGAAGGTATGTTATGATAAAGTTGATGTAGGATCGATTCAACGATAAAGGAGTTGTGTTTGAAAAGATATTGCCGTTTGAAGTTTTTCTGAAAGTCGTACTCGTAACCTTGGTTCTTAGTCGAAAAAAAAATTTCGCCCAAATTTGAAATTCACTTTAAAAATCAATTTTAAGGTCGTATGAAAAATTTGAGTTATGTCAATTTTGACGCCAAATTTGACCTAAAAAATTTGAATTTGGGTCAAAAAATTTGAATTTTTGACCAAAATTTTCCAAGTTATACCAAAATTTGAATTTTACTCAAGTTTTCCCGCCAAATTTATTTTTTATTTTTTTATTTTTTATTTATTTATTTATTTTTTAAGAGCTTAGGCGTAGACCGAAGTTACGAGTAGACTATGCTTAGGCGTAGAGATTGTGCTTAGGCGTAGAGATAACTTACGCGTAATACCCAAGTTACGTGTAACAATAGAGTTATGCGTAGACTAAAACTTAAACGTAGAATCCTTATGCGTAGGATTTACTTATGCGTAAGACAAGCTTAGGCGTAAGAAAATACTTATGCGTAAGAAATTATACGCGTAAGATTTAGCTTATGCGTAAATCTAGGGTTTTGCCCAAAAATCCTTTACACTATCACAATGTAAAAGATATCCAATAGTCGAAGTGTTCCACAAACTTATCCAAGTGAGGGAAGCACTGAGTCACCGTTTTAGCTCGAAGAAACTGCACAAAACTCTTATGCGTAGAAATAGGGTGTTGACTTTCTTACGCGTAGAACTAGGGTTTTGACCTACGCGTAAAAAATTTCCAATGATTCAAACGATTTCTCTTGCACAAACAAACCTTAAAACACTCGAATAACCCAAAAATGTTGACCTTTTTCACCCAAAGTGCTTAGATAGCTTATGCGTAGAAATGACCTACCCAATTCGATGACGAGTTTAAAAATGATTTAAAACACGTAAAGTTTCAAACTTTTTGCAAAAAACTGAAACTTTAACACCAAATAAACCTTAAACCACAAGAATCTTGAATTTTTAAGTGTAAAAATCAAAGCTTTAAGCGTGTCAAAGATGTATAGCGAGAGCTTTACGCGTATGGTACCAAAACTTCAAAACAAACACAAACACTCCTAAACCATTGTTAGGCGATTGATACCAATTGTAGGACCTTAGATATATCAACCTTATCACAAACCCAACACGTATATCACGTTAACACAAACACAAACTATGCGTGAAGATGAAAGAAATAAAGATGAGAAAGATGGTGACTTGATGTTAAAACCGTGTATGTATGAATAGAAAGATGAACACAATAAGTTGTATATTCCAAAGAAAACACACACACACACACACTCAAGCACACCCCTCAAATGAGACTTTGAGGGGTTTATATAGTACAAGTAATATGATGCCCTAAAAGGCTTTCCATGGGCTTCGTGGGCTTGGACATGGGTTGGATTGTATAAAAAACAAGCATAACATAACTAGTACCCATTTAGCTTAGTCCAATCCACGAGCCCGTTGACTATTCTATCATGATATCTAACACACGTTATGAAGTTCCTAAATGTGAATGACCATCACTTATAATAAAAACTATTAAGGCTAACAATGATCATATCTCAATTCGGCATATAATACATGAGTGTATAAGGTCAATATGGAGCTATGGTTAAAGTCTAAGTACCCTTTATATATTGATCAAGATTATCTACAGTGAGTTTAATTATGGTGTTTGTACTTGTTCTGTCATCATCTGTTTCACTTTTGTACCATGATCTTCCTCGAAAGTCTAAACATATTGAAATACATGATTATAAAGGGGTGTGTAACTAAAGAGGGAAGGAAATAGTAAAATGAAAACAAGTGTAAACAAGTGGAAAACTAAGAAATTGCCAATATAGCCATAGTGTGGTGCGGAAGTCACGTTTTGGGGCAAACCATAACGAGCGTTATGGTTTTGGGGAACTAATGGAAGCCTTAAGAGCAGACGGTATCGATGCAAACAACACGCCAAATGCACCCGATGGCGCGCCAAAAGCATACCATGCTTTGAGCCATTCATCCGCCAAACTCGTTCCAAAATGATTTGAGCCAGCTTAATTGGCTCACGCCATTCAGAAAAACCTACAATTTAATGCTTTTTTGGATTTCGCAGGTTTGGGAGGAAGGAGACGGAGGAAGAAGACGACTAGAGGAGTGTTTAATATCCCAAGATAACTTTAATGCCTTTGGAAATGAATAAACGAGTGTTTAATATATTTTGGAAATGAAAATGTGGTCATAGTAGACTTGCATGTAGAGTATTCTAAGTCCCAAGATAACTTTACAGCCTTTCATAATTTAGTTGAATATATTCACTTTAAAACATGATTTAGTTTTAATTAAAAAAATGAACTTGATTACTTGAATATATTTACTTTAAAACATGATTTAGTTTTAATTAAAAAAATGAAAAATATATATATGTGGGACCCGATAACATGTTAGTGATGTGTTATAAGGGAGGGTTGTTTGAGTTATTGGAAGGTGTATGATGTGGCGCTGAGATGGCATACCAATAACGTGTTATTGGTATCCACGATACCTTGTGCCCTAATCGAAAAAGAGGGACTATAGATGCAATTTAGCGAAACCTTGGGGACTAATGGGAACCCTATCTTAAAGAAAAAAAAGAGAGGATGGTCGGCTGGGATGTTGTTGCGGTGGTTTAAGAATTCCAATCATATCTAACAGTAATTGTTAAATAAAAACCAAACCGTTATCGCTGATAATTTTTGTTTTGTTCTTTTAATTTAAAGAAAAATGATTAAGGAGGTCGAGACATCGGTGCAACTTCATGAGGTAAAATATAAAAAGAAAAAAGAAGAAAAAGAAGAAGAAGAAGAAGAAGAAGAAGAAGAAGAAGAAGAAAGTGAAGAAACGGAATTGGAATTTAATGAAGAAGAAAGTATGGAATTGAAATTGGAATTTGAAGAAGAAGATGAAGACGGAGATGATAATGATAATGATAATGATAATAATGATGAAGAAGAGTATGAGAAAGTGGAGAAGATGAAGTCACCCGAGGTAACAAGTTGGATTAATCCAAAGAATGGTAAAACTGTTCATGGTGTGGAAGTGCCGCTGATGCAGTATGAAGTGTCGGATAACTTTCCAAGAAGAGAAGATGAAGTTGAAGCTTGTGAAATCGGTTTTTAAATTTGGACTAATGAAGGTATCCATCGAATAAGGTACAGTATTATTTATTCATTAATTTTTTTGAAAGTTTTTGTTACTAGCATACGATTCATATCAGATGGGGAAAACCAGTCTAATATTTGATGCTTATGGATGGAAAAGTTTTCAGCTTGATTGAAAATTACGCCTAAAAAGCACCTTTACTCTGTGTTGTTTGATTCCATTATCACTTAGATATATCCTTCAAAGATTGGATTTTTATTGAATCACCAAAACAGTTAAGTACAATATGCAAGAGAGCACCCCACCACATGTGATCCATTTCCAAAGTTTTCTAGTCAGTTAGCTTTCGATCCCTCGCCTCACACTAAATGTTGATTGTTCATAATGACACCAATGTTGATACCGTCCTTTCTATTTTGTATAAGGGGGATTCTTTACCACTTGACTTGAAGGTACTAACTTGAAACACATAAGCTTCACTTCTAAAATATGCTTGCATATAGCTGCGCCTTTGTTGGTTCCATCTTGCCAAGAAGCCTATTGTTTCTTTCTTGCCATGTACAATAAATCTTTACCGAGAACACTAGTCTCGTGGTTTGCATGTTACAAAAAGCTGCACATTGCACTCATGGTTTGCTCCCAAGCTCTTAGCCTATCCTGCGTTTTTAGTCTTTCACCCATTACCAACCATAAGACAATCGAGTGCTTTGGTATACAATGTGCAAATCAAACTAGCTGACGCCATGGCACCTCCAAACCATTCGGCCTAAGCACTTCCCAAACATTTCTGACCGAGAAGTTTGCTGAGTTACCCGAGCTAGTTTTCCAGTGTAACCGGTCCATACATTCAGGTTGTATATCGATGCGAGGCAAAATATGTGAAAAATTAACCTGTTGGATCAAGGGCAATGGCAGCTCAAGCTGTCCACTTTCTTCATTATTTGGCGCCTAGTCAAAATTCTATCAAGGGTTCCCAAACAACTCCAATCATCATACCAAAGAGGGGTTCTTACCGTTTCTGATCTTTACTGTAATCTGGTCGCGAAGATGTTGTCTCACTTACTCTAACATGGTCATGTGTGTTTATTGATTATCAACCATACATCTTCTTGTAGTCACTGAATGTAAATCGATTTGGGCTATTATTTACTTTTGCTTCTTGTGTAATGACTGTTACAGCTGCCTTCCTTGTGGGCATATATTTGGAATGTCTTGTATATTGAATTGGCTTGGAAAGAGTAAACATGCGCGCGTAAGTTCGCGTACACCATGACAACTAAAACTAATTCAGTATTTACCTACAATTTGATTCTCATTTTACTCTTCTCTTAAATATTTGTTGTCAGTGTCTTCAATGCAACACCTTTTTCGTGCTCAAGGATGTTAGGATTCTCTATGTAGATCGCCTTTGCATTCCAGCTGCTGATGATCAAAAGGTAATCAATCTTTTACTTAAAATTAACCTTGAGTTTCTTTTATTTATATGGTGCAGTCTCGAAGCATAAATTTGTTTCTTCAGTATTGTCAATCAACCAGCAAACTAATACCCTTTTTTGGTTTTATTTAAATGTATTATTATTCATGTAGGAGGATACTAGACGCTTTCCATACAGCAGACAGGGATATACTGCATTTAAGCAATATGTATGGGGACGGCTGACACACGCAATGAACAAAAGGTCTGATGCTTTGAAACAACGGGCTAATGTTTTGGGACGGCAGAATGCTGCAATGGAATGGCGGGCTAATTTATTGAACCGGAAGGAGTATGCAGAAAAACGGGCCAAGGCATTGGAAAGGCGGGCTGATGCAATAGGACGGGCTGGTGCATTGCGACGGGCTGGTGCATTGCGACTTGGGGCTGGTGCATTGGGAGAGAAGGCTGAAGAACGTCTACAGAAGGCTGTTGCATTCGGGCAGCAGGCTTAATGCATCATGCGCCGCGGGCTAAAGCATTTCGTCGGCGGATTGATACATGTAAGGCAAGCTTATTGTTTTTCAAACAAAGCTACAAGGAGTTTCATGGGTTTGCTTGATAGAAGAACACCAAGCGATGATCTGCAGCAGCTAATGTCATAAACAGTAACATAAGTTATATTTATTTTTTACTTTGAGCTAATGAAAGGATTTTAATGTTTTATTTTGAGAATGACAACAAGTATTTTGTGAAACATTTTGTATTAGTATTATATATATAGTAACGTGAGGATACGAAACGACGACAAAACATGTCGTTTGGGCTCTTCGCGGCCCACCTGCTAGGCCCGTTGTTTTTTTCTTGGCCCTTTTTACGTCTCTCTTATTTGCTCTATACGTGTCTATTTTCGTCATACGTGGCGCCATAGTCGGTTTCTTCACTCTCGATAATCGCTGATTCATATCTTCTCTGTTTCATCGCCTTGAGCAGTCGCCGTCGGTTGTTTGCAGGATTCGTATTAGGTGATTGTTTTTCACTCTTAGATGTTTACTGTTGCGTATCTATGCTTTGTTTTTGTTTTAGTGTTTGTATTTTTGTTGCCTGCTGTCTTTGCCTGTGGTATTTTATTCATGTTAGATTATTAGGAGATTGGTGTCTTATGATTATAGGGTGTCTCATAGGAAATGAAAACTAAAAGTAGGGTTGTGCGTAGGAATAGTTGTGGGTATGGGTTGCACGATGATGTATGTGTTACCGGTGATGTCGCTGTCACTGATGGCTGCTCACCTATTCCGGTATTAGAGGATTTTGGTCCTGGTGTTTCTCTTTCGTTACAGGAGGATGGTGTTTTGGATGACGTGGTTGTTAAGGGGGGTGGATTTGGGCATCCCGTTGACATGGGTGTGTCTTTGGGTTGTGATCCTGGTCCCTGTGGTGTCGTTGAGCTGCCTGTCAGAACCTCGGGAGGGATAACCATTAACGAGCCTCATTCATGTCGTGCTTCTGCTGGCGCACGCTCCCACCGGGTTTCGGGGTCTGTGGATTATGTTGGGAAAGGAAAGAGGAAAGTGAATGATGTATCGCCACCCACTTATCATGGTAACCTGCTCCTCTTTTTGGGTATTTTGTTTTCGTTGCGTTTTTATGTTTGTTATATTTGTTTTTTATATGTTATTTTCTGGTGCGTGTGATGTGGGCACCTTTGTTTCTGCATCCTCGCTAGCTCCTGAGGTTGCTGATCGCGTGTTTTCAGCCCCTTCGGGTCATTGTATGTTTCATGTACTATGTGTTTTCCTGTTTTTACATGTATGCTCCTTTGCTTTTTATCGTTCTCAGGTTCTTTTTGTTGTTACTGTAGCTGGAGTTGGTACCTCACGTGCTCCTTGCATGATTTCTCAGCCAGATAATGGTCCGTGTCTGTGCGCTTATATGAATTTCTTCGGTCTCATTTTCTTTTCTGATTTATATCACCATCTGTTTTTTTTCTGTTAGTGATTCGTGCGCTGATTTGTTTCCTGTTGTTGCAGTTTTACCGTCTGCTACTACAGAGATCTGTGATGGTGCAGCAGCGGTTTTGCTTCCCGGTCAGTCTCTTTGTCGTTTTGTATGTGTCGTTCGTGGCCACAATCAGTTTCTCTAATCGGTCTCTTGCATTCTATTTTCTGTTGCCATTTCTGCAGTCGGTGACAGTAGTTACGCCAATCAGCCGAGCAGGCGGTCTGGAAGCATACGGCCGCCTGCTCCATATGCACGCATGCGTGCGGCCGCCTGCTCCAACTGTAAAGACCGGCTCCAATGTATTACTAAATGAAAGTAGAAGCAGAAAAGTAAGAAAGGAATCACGACTAAAATTTAATCCATCAATCTTTAATGGATGTATTTTGATTATATCATATTCATTAATTTTATGGATCAATATAGTGACAGATTACGTAATCTAGCGTGCTGTATTGTTGTCTATCAGTATAGTGACATATTCTTATTTTTTTGCTATTGTGTATAACATAGTGTCTCAGCTTATTAGGTTGGTTTGTAAACTGAATATGTGTTTTTCCGTGTGGATGCAGATTGGTAACCGCGAGAGGAACCGTGAACTGAATATGAGCGGTGGATATGTGTATAATGTATTTCAGGCATACATTGCTAGGAACTCACTTCATCTGAACATAATCGAGTGTATGGATCAGGATCATTGTACGTAAGTTCACCTTCAGTATACAAATATAACTACTATTTTACTAATAACTTTGATGATTTTTATAAATGAAAACACTGTTTCTTTTCTTAGGTTCAAATTAGAGCAGCTTGAATCATTTTGCCATTTTTAGACTGTGTTAATATGAATTGGGTTTAAGTAGTATGTAAAAGGGGTTTCTAACGAAATGGGTAAACTCAGAATTATTTTCAATGATATCAGCATTTGATGATGGACTCTATGTGACGAGTGGGTGACCGGCTGTTAAAGAAGAACATAAGTAGCAAAGATGAGTCGAGCAACAGGAGTGAAGGGTGGAAGGAAGAACACATTGACATTTGCAAACGAGTTTAGTTCCAGAGGTTAGTTACGGTTTCTTTAATTAACTTTATTTTGACACGAGTGTTATTTCTTTGTTGTATCGTTTGGAATTATGTTTTAATAGTGATGGATATGTTTTAATAGTGATGGATATGTTACTGACTACCAACCAAGTTTGATCATTTATAACATGTCATAAATCAACTATCAATAGACTGCTTCGTCATGACTGAAATAATGTACTGTTTTTTTCGTGCAGTGTTCAAGTAAGTTCTTATAAGCAAAGGCTCAAAATTTTCGTTATGTCTCATTTGATAAAACTAGGACTGTAACTCATAATAAAGCTGCAGTTACAGACAGCTCAAATGTGCTGCTGCAGATACTATGCTCATTTGGATTGTGCGATAGCTAGACACGAACCGTTCATGTCCATCCTCATGTCTTCTGGTAAGACTACTACTATATATATCAAATTATGTTTCATTTCTGCATAAATCCATACTGACACACATGCTGGAGAGTTGTCAAACGTTTTTTTTTCAACTTCAACTTCTTAGAAAGTGCAAGATAGGTGAATAACTTCGGATTTTGGGTGGAAAGATGAGTCGAGCAAAGATGATAAGTAGCAACGATGTGTCGAGCAAAAGTGTATGCCATATGGTGGAAACATCCAAAAGTGTTACAACAATTCGAAACTCATTTACTAAAGGTGAAACGTCTTTTAAAGTTCGTTACTTAATACCTTACGTTTTATACAATGAGGATGTACATAATACATAAACTGTCGCCCGTTAGTTAACAGCTAAAACTTGGTCATACTATTTTTTAAACCTCTTTACGTGACGATGTTGCTACTCTTTTTTTCAGGAATAACATATATATAATGCGTCACCTAATATTGATACGCCGGAGGTGGTTGTTGTCACAGGTATACGCTGTTGTTTATATAACTTATTATAGTGCTATGACTGCTATCTGTGAACTATGTATATACATAGTATTTGTGTACTGAGTTTGGTTTTTGGTTAGTATTGTTATTGTTAGATATTGAGCTGGAAACCTTGAGCGTTTTACTTTCCGTACTTTGCAACTGACCAACAATATAATGGTATAATCAAGATGGCTAAGGTGAAACTTCGACTTTGAATCTAGCTTTACGAAAACGCAATAATGATTCCCAGAAAGTGGGAAACATTTGGTCGACAACCAGTTACCTTATTGCTCCATTGACAGGTGACATTGACCCTGTATGAGAAGCTTATGATTCTTTGTACAGTATTATTGTTTCTCAGTTCTGGATTAATTATTTTGTAATTTTCGTGTATAATATGATCTTTTGTAACAGGGAGGATGACGAGTTCAAAGGGCTTTGTTTCTGAATTTGAAACGAAAGTCAACAAGGAGATGGCATCGGTTCAAGGTATTTTTTGGTTTTGGAATTAGGCTTATGTTTATCGGTTTAGGTTTATGTCTCTTTTCTAATTGGCTGGACAAACTAGGTGGAATTAGTGCTGCCACGGTTTTTGATACAGATATTAACTATACATCGACAACTTTCCCTACAATTTAGCGCTGACCAGGTATATCAATAAATATAAAATGCCCCGCCGCAACGCGGCGGCATCGTAGCAACCCTTGTTACAGTAGTTTGATGCTATGCCTACTTATAATATTTTCATTTTAGGGAATTAGACAAGCTTAAGCCGTTAAAAGTATTTCTAAAGTCGAGCTGAATTTGCGGAGTGTGCACATAGATACTGGTTAGTAAAAGGAAATATAAACATTGGT